>CM034156.1:124587024-125187024 GCA_019776745.2 Taxus chinensis | reverse complement strand
GCATTCCAAAAAGCACATTTAGTTTGCTTGGCATAAAGTTCATTGTCTTCTAATACTTTATCCACATGCCTCAAATGTTTTCCCCAAGTCTTACAGTTTATTGTATACTAGAGTGTCGTAAAAAAAACCATAACAATCTAATGAAGAAATGGTCAAAAATTTGAATTCATGAGGCTTTGAAAGGTACGAGGAGCATGCCATTTTTTATATATATTTATTTTTAATTGGTAAATGGCTTCACTAAAAAATTACAAGGGCCCTCATGTGTCCGATGCTTTGAAAGCTAGGATGAGATTTAGTAAGACAAATGCCATCACTAACTTTCATGAAAACCCTCATGTTCGAAATACTTTCTTACACATTTTTCATCTTTAACCCAGATTAGACGATAATCTCAATGAAGATTAAACTTAGTTTAAAGCATATCACAAGTTCATGTTAAAACTCTTCAATAATATAATAGGATTTCTTTTTTGGAGAGCGAGCTTATCTGGTTTGTGATAATCTGGACCCTACTCTATGTTTCAATCTTTTTAACCATTCACGACTGATTAAGATTGAGAAATTTTGCTCCTGCGGAACAATTTCTTGCATCCATCAACTCCTTCACTGATTTTCAAATTTTGACTTCTGTTCATAGAGGCAAGAGTATGGCGTAATGTTGTGAGAAATACTCCTTCAAATTATTTAAATTATGATCGTGATCCTTACTGAGGGTTAAATGAGGATGGGTATCTTGAATGCCAGTATAACTTCTTCTTTGGACTTCAAATATGTAGGATAATCTGGTTGCGCTATGGCCTCTTAGACACACGAACAACACAGTAAAAGACAAGGATATTTTTTTTTGACTTTGCTTCGACACATACATAACACGACACAACATGTCGTCACAAAGTTACAACCAATCTAGGAACCACTTGTTACGGGGATGACACAAAGGTCAGTCACGGAAACGTTCACACACCCAAAAGGATAATACACTTTTTCTTTTTTGACAAGACAACATAGAAGTCCAACGACAAAACCACTCTAAGTTAGGGCCAACCATAATGAGATATTCTTGAGGGTTATTTATTTTAAAAAAAATCTGCAATTCCTTAGCTTACGTTTTCAAGGAGGGCTCAAGATATGATTCATACAATTCATCTTACCAAGCTAAGTTTATTCTTTTTGACACTGAAAGAATCATCCTAAAATCGTTCTATTATGACATTTATTTGCTTAATTCCTAAATCCCTTTTAAATTTAGAGAACGGGGGGGGGAGGTAATTAATGGTCCACAAGGCCATCTATTACACTTACGCTACTAGATTTATGTTCATGCCCATATAACAACATGGTTTGCGTTCTTAACAAACTTAAGAGAAGAAACAATACGATTGAAAGCACCTTGGAAAAAGGTTAGAGGGAGAAGGTTGAGTTGAAATCATCTTCAAGACCTCATTAGCTTATTACCAAGATATAATTGAAACTTGAAAACTATCTTAACCAGAATTAGTAAAGACTTTACTTAGGGTTTACTAAATGAGTTTTTTATAAAAATAAAACAATTTACCTTCCTAATGGCTGAGAGATAGATTGCGTGGTTTTCACTCCAAAAAGATTTTCTCCTATTAGGTATTAAATCTTATATTATCAGAGATCGAACCATAGATTTCCTTTAAGTTCGTTTAAGAATTTCACCATGAAAGGGATAGTGTTCATTAGTGTAGCTAGGGATATCAAGTTATATAAGTGTTACTTAACAAAGGATAGTTTCATCTTTGATCACTTATCAATTAACGTGCTCTCAAGTTGGTCACCTCTAAACAGGCAATTTTATTTGCAATATAAATTTAGTTTTAATTCTATAAAGTATTAACACAACCCATTTTATTTTACTTATAACTCCCACTATTACTAAGTCTTAGAAAGATTTAACTCAACATTTAATCGTAGGGATAACACTTTAACAATATTCATTTACGAAAAACTGTTTAAATAAGGTTACATCATCTTGCCACTCATAGAATACCGATAATCCGTTTAAGGTCACTCAACAAGCGGTAATCCAACAAATTTTCATTTATTTTCCAAGATAGCACAAACAATTCAAGGTTCCAAAGTTAAGACGACATAATCCACGATACAATAAACTAAGACATTGATCCTTTTCTAAATTTTTCCACTAGATGATTATCAATAGTTGAACAATATAAAAAGGATTCATGCAAAGAACTTCTCAACTGAATTGATGTAAAAAAATCTACAAGTCTATCCCTCATTATTGCGGCAAAATCCATCCAGGATACAAATTTTTCCACAAGAGTCAGTTCTGCGAGAACTGAGCAAGATAAGGCTACACAAAACCACCATAACTATTATCGTAACATATACCAACAAAAAGGAATGTTATCCACTTTATTTATGACAAGAATTTTTTTCAAACCTCTAAACACTATCCAACAACATCAAGTTATAATAAAGTCTTTTGAAATGTCCCAATCAAATTTTTTTGTTCCTAAAGGACAACCTTGGGACAACCCAAGTAGGGGTAAAAACAAAACGAAACAAATTCAAAGCAAAAAGTATGATATGGACCCTTAAACCTATAAGGAAAAGTGATAAACACTCTAGCAAAAAACAGAATTCCACATCAAGTAAGTCAAATTAAACATGAAATTCCTTCCAAGATTGATTTTGAAATTTCCAACCCTAGAAATTTATCAAAGGTACCAAATTGCATAGGCGACAATAATATATTTAAACTAAAAGAACAAGAGTGATCGGCCCAAGAAAGGGAACCACGGGTTTCAAAATTCAACACACAAGGGGCCATGAATTGACTTACTCAATCCGAAATCAATTAGAGTATACACATTAACATAAGTTTAGTCAAGCGAAGGCAAAAAGGTTACTATTTGACCATTACTTACAAACCTTTTTCCAGTTAGTAATAAAACTTGCGAGAAGTAAGAAGGGAGTTCCGTCAAACACTAGGTATAAATGGGTTTGCAACACCTCCTTCTATTAATGAAATTAAGATTTGCTTAATTCTCCACAACAAGGGTTTTCCCAAGGTTTTAATTTAAAATCTATCATCCAAGGCCTCGATTTTCATTTTACCAACATTAATTGTTCATTGCCCATTAACAGGTTGGTTTTTTGGGTTCTTAACACATATTTAAGTGAACATAAAGACAAAGTGGGTGCCTTGAATTGGTTTAGTGGGAGGGTGTTTGTTTTTGAAATGACGTGGGGTTCGAAGGGCAATAGTTTTTTCCCAACAATTTATCAACTTGCGTTTTTAACCAGAATTTTTTGTTTTTTTTAAGAATATTTGTTTTTTTTTTTTTTTTTGTTTTGTTTGTTTGGGTTTGGGTTAAAAATCCTTTTTGGGGTTGTAGTTGTTTCTTCGTTTTTTTCTTATCATTTTGTTTTTTTTTGGGATCTCCCTTGTTCATTTTTGGTTTCCTGGTTGGGGGGTTTTTTTGGGTTGGGGGTTTTAGAGGTTTTGAAGGGAATTTTTTTTTTAGGGGTTTTTTGACGTTTTGGGATTTTTTTTTGGGGGGGGGGTGTGGGGGGTGGGTTTTTTTTTTGGGCCCAACAAAACCAATTTTTTTTTTTTTTTTTAAACTGGTGGGTGTGTGGGTTTTTTTTTTTGGTTTATTTTTTTTTGGGGGGGGGTTTTTTTTTGTGGGTTGGTGTTGATTGCGGGGGGGGGGGGGGGTGTGGGTGTGTTTTGGGGGGGGGTTTTTTTTTTTTTTGGGGGGGTTATTGTTTTTTTTGTTTTATTTTTGGGTTTTTTTTTGGTTTGGTTGTTTTTATGGGTTTCGGGTAAAAAAATAGCCAAATACATTTTTTTTTTTTCCAAAGTTTTTTTTTTTTTTTTTTTATGTTTGTTTGTTTTTCATATTCGGGGGTTTTTTTTTTTTTTTTTGGGGGGGGGGTTTTTTTTGTTTTTTTTAACATTCTGTTTTGGTTTGGGTGAATTTTTGGTGGGGTGTCACGAACTGTTTGTGTGTCATTTGGTTTTTTATTTTTGTTTTAGTTTCAACTTGAGTGTTGGTTATGGGAGGTTTAAATTTAATTTATTTTTTACCAATTTTAATTTGGGGAGAATTGTTTGAAGGTGGCAACATAATCTTGTATTTTTTTTTTGTTGTTTTGGGGGTTGGTTTTTTTTGTCTTGTATTGTTTTACAAGGGTCAGAAATGTGGGGTTTGTTGTGTGTTTTGTATGGTTAAACATGTTGTTCCACCATTTTGCAGGTAGGACAAGAATTTGTTGTTTTGTTTTACAAACAAGGTTACAGTAAATTCCCAGACAGTAGTTTTACAGGTGGGGTGTTTGGGGGGACTTCAGGGGGAATTGCAAATTTTAAAAAACGTTTTCCACACCTAAAGTTTGTTAATTCCAATAAAATCTTTAGGGGATCCAATCAATTGATTTGGGATTTTTTGAAGGTACCAACCATTTCTATTATGAAACTTGTTTTACCAAGATGGCGGGGTTTTTTCCTTAGGAGGGAGGGTGGGGGACAGGTTTAGACATAGAATTTTGGGGGGGGAAAAAGAAAAAAATTCAAAATCTTCCACGGGTTTTGAAGAAAACACACAAAATGTTATTTTACAAAAGGAACTTTTCAACCGGAAATAATTAATCTTATACCAACTCAAATTTTTTCGATTTTTTTTTCCAAACTGTTATATAAAGTTTTGGTTCACTAATGTATTTTACCAATGAAATTTTCCATTAATCATCCAACCATACTCCAATGAGAAGAAGGTTGGGAATCTGATTGGGCAACTTGTGGAGAGAAGAAGGGGTTGGCCAACAAGAGATACAAATAATGTCATCAAATTATTTTATAACACTAAAGATTTGCAAACCTCCACAACAATACTTAATGTTTTTTAATTAGGCTGTGCTAAATTACCCATATTCCCAAAACAACCATATTTTAAGGCAAGATTGGAACATGGGGGGTTGGAATCTCCCACATGGATACAAACATAACTAGCCTCAAACAAACATCAAATTAGGCTTTCGACTTGAATTTTTCCTAAGAACTATCAAATGAAAGAAAATGTCAGGAATTATAACATGCCTAAGGAAATTTACCATCAGGAAATGATGGTATGGATTCAATTGACGTGGCATAAAATGTTGTGGTGATTAATTAATTTAGCCTTAACATTTAGGAGGGATAAATATTATGGGTGCAAGTTGGTGTGTCGGGAATTGGCAAGGAAACAACCATTACACAAGGGGGATTAACCAAAATACTTCTAAACAGAACCACATCAGGTTACCCACATGAATTGCATATTCTGAGCTGAGGGATCAAAAGCTATTTATGGGGGGTTGATTAGGGATGCCGTCCAACTTTCGGTAGTCCCACAAAATTATGAGGTGGCAACTCACTAAGGCTCCCTTAGAAATCTCAAGAAAAAAGCATTCATAATGGTAAGGCTTGGGATATTTTGCATAGAAGTAACCCCATTTACTTGCCCTAAACAATTTAATACAATAAGGCGGCTAGGTTAATACCAAAATTAAATGTTGGGATGTGACTCCATGCCAACGAATCAGCGTCTAAACCATGAGTTCGAGGCAAAATTCCTAGTAATTCGACCATGGTTTGATAACGAATGCATTAATCTTTGTTGTCCCGAATGGAAAGGAGGATTGATGTCTAATGCCCAATAGGAACTTTAAAAGAACATACCCTTGGCAATCTTTATAACTTACCATTCAAATTGGCACGGTTGTAAAAGTTAGAAATTATAGTATTCTTAACGTGCTTATTGAGGATGTAAAAATGAACAGCTTGAGTGAAAACATGCATTGCCAGTCTGAGTAGGCTGGGCTTGTTGTGATAACCTCCGCGTAAAGGTTTAAGTCATTTTCGCGAAGGTTCAAGACATCCAGCTAGACAATAAAAATGTGGTGAAAACGAAAAGAATGACAAAGTCAAAACTTTTTGTAATGCTGAGCGGAAGCGTATGAAGTTGGGAAGATATCAGTTACACCTTTTGAGATGAAAATCATGTGCCTACCTGGAAACCTTCAGTGTAATTTGGCAAAGTTTGAAGTAGCAGTTTACTCTTGCTGGGGATTTGCAGGGTTGAAAGTACACTTGCAACTTCGTTGGACTAGGTCGGCCAAATTTCAGTCCAAGCTCTTGGTTCGATGCAAAGATTTTCGTTGTGAGGGACCAATCAGGGAAATTCGAAGTTCGTAGACAAAAGTTGATCAGGTGTGGTAATTGGTTATTTAAAGCAGATTGGGTCCAAAGCTATGGAGTCAGACTCCCAAATTCATGCAGTTTGAAAGGTAAATGTCTTTGGGTGGAAAACTTGATGCTTCGTTTTTCCAAAACAGCCTACAACCCTGTTCCTTTTGCATTTCTGCGAATTGATCACAAAATTGTTGGTTTGATCATGGGAATCCCTAGGAAAGCAAAAAATTGCTTACTAATCCAATGTTGGTCCCGTAAGAAAACATGTCCCACAGGAAAATGGGCTACTTTTCATTGGTACACGAATTCATGGACTTATCTGCCTATTTTACCGGTTTGGGAGTTCATTCCAAGTAAGGAAATGGCGGGTTCTCTGCTGTACAAATAGGTTATGGGATCCGTTGGAATAACAAATTTGTCAATTGCGATTACTTGCGTTCCTTGAAAATAGTGGTGTTTGCAGGAAGGTACGGTCACTGCGCCATTTTTCCCATTATCTGGAGAGTTTCGCAATAAAATTAGTGTACAGGTGTTACCTTTGACTTTCTTGGTTGATGGAGTTTTTTTTTGAAATCTACAAAAATGATTGTGCATTTTGAGCTTTACACCAACTTCAAATGGTTCCAGTAAACTAGACATCTGGAAGAACCTAGGTGCCAAACAGTCAAAAGAAAGACAAAATAAGTTTTACATGCATGGCTTCCCCTTGCCACCATAGTTTCACATAAGATTTTGCCCTTCATTGGAAACCTTTTTGCTAAAATGTCTTTGGAACATGGGTTGGATTTGGAAGTATCTTACGAATTTAGGTCCAGAATAAATGCATGTACTGTGCTTCACAGATGGAAGGTCATTTTCAGAACTGGAATACTTTCTTGTTATCATAACACCTTCTATGGATGAGGATGTTGCCATTGTGTTTGTGCTACATTCACGGAAAGTTTTGACTTGGATCAACCCTCCTTTGGAAGAAATAGATCTTTGTCTTAATGGTGTCATTGAACATTGGAACATTAGTCCACAGCAAATTCAGTTACCAAGGAGGTTTATTCCAAGGCACGAATTAGAAACATGGTCTTCCATGTTGCAGTTCGTGCGTCTGGGGAACAGCAAGAAAAAGCTTTTGGAGCGTCATCTTAACCATTGAACTGGAGATGTACCCATGAGGTTAGCAATCCTTTACCGTGGTTTGAAGTATTTGAAGTGCACCTGCCATCGTATTTGCCAAATGGGTCATTGTTGAGGGCTTGAGAGCCAATTCACAAGTCATGATGGTACCCTTCCTGGAGGATTATGTTAACGTGGTGGTTGAGAGTATGAATCACCATTCTGTCACTAGGCTTAAACACACTTTTGCTAGGTTTGATCAATTCTCATTTAGGTCCCATGTAAAGCTACCATGTGACATTCAACAAAAAATGAACTCAAAGTAACTAGAATGTGCATTTGAATAATTTGAAACTGACCTTACACCTTGTATAACATGCCTTGGCCGAGAAATTGATTGTTAAAGAGAATGAGCATAGGTGATAGGACAAAACTGAAACAAATTAGCGAGTTGGGACAGAGGAGAAGCTAGACCCAAAAGGATTCTAACCTTGACCTGAACCAAGAGGAATGAACTCCTATTATTTCTATAGATCAATGAGGGGGTGGGGGGTACAACACTCTTGTAAATTTACTTGCAAACATGTACACAGAAAATGGAAGGTATGGAAAAATTAGCAGCTATTTGAGTTCTAAAACAAAAATTTCGGGCCTCCAACATTAGAAGGGCCTCTGATCAATTACGTAAGGGTGCAATTAATATCAACGGAATTAAGATCTGCAATTCAATCTCTGTTGAAAAAAAGACAAGTATTAACAAACGGCTATGTTAACCTGAGAGTGTTACAGATTGCATTGAGGTAAACCACCTTTAAATTTAAGGTTGATCTATTGAAAAAGGAAAAATAAATGCACAAAAGAACACATGGTAGGTGGTAATCATGTATGAATCTCAAAATATTCCATTGAAGAACAAGTAATGGAGACCCCTTCAAATTGATGATTTTGTTTACACCGGCTCCAATACCTAGATCCAAGGCAAAGAAAATCAAAACATGATGGGGTGAAAGACTGTCATATCTCCATGCTGGTTTGAAAAGCATAGTGTTTAAAGTTGTCCATTTTTGGGTCAACGATTACCTGTTTAAAATTCCAGTTTTACAACGCCAATCTATAAGCATACAAATGAAGAAAGAAATGAAGAAAGTCACACACAATGTAAAATCCTAGTCAATTTATGGAAAGGATTACATGAGGGAGCCGCAATTAGATTTTGGCTGCGGTTAGAGACTATGCAAGACACAAAACCATCAAATCTCTGGCTAAAAGATATCTTTTGTGGACTATCCACTAGGGAACATTAGCACATGTGGCAATTCAGATCAAGATGAGTCCAGAGAATGACGTTCGAAAATATCAACTGCTATACAGAAAAATGGATGTTCCTTACTGAAGGATATTGTCCAGACTTATGATATGCTGGAAATTTGGAGCTTTCAAAGTCAGATAGGGGGAAAATATAATTAAAACCATTTTGTCATGAAAAAGTGCATCATATCACTAAGGGTTGATAATTGCACTTTAACAGAGGGGCAGGGAGCTTAACCAGGACTTGAGGAGTTTCAATAGTTATAAAAGGGCTGAGTGGTAAAAGAGCATCTAATATAGTAAGCCCCACATATGGGAAAAACGAGCAGTTGGCACCAAAACGGACCGTTTTTGTGAAAAAGAAGGGCTAACGTGCCTTGATGTACAAAAACGAAGCAACACAATTGACTTCTGGGTCCAAAAATGTTTACTCAGAAAGTACATGGTGGGATATTAGTGATATGGAGTATAGTAAAGGATAATCAATATACTATATGCGCTCTGGAATTTTGCTCCCCATAGAATGTCTTCCGCTCATTGAAATGCTCCTTAGAAAGGTGAATTTATGACTCCTATCTGGGAGCAAGTCCACTTGGAGCAGATTATTTGAGGTGATCCCAATTAAACTTCGTAGGAAAAACGAAATCAATGGGTTTAGCATATTAAGGGAAATGGTATACTTGTTCCATTTTACTAAGTAATGGGTTGAATATTTCTAAAATTAAAGGCAAAACTTTAAGTGACGTAAGGCAGTAGTATTATATTCTCATGTGAAGGGTAATAACTAATTTTCCTATATGGAGGCAATTCATTACCTAGTGGGCATTAGAAATGTACATGGAAGAATATTGACTAGCTTTTTGTAAAACCGAACTGTTAAGGCCCCAGTTCTCGTGTGGGAGGGAGAGAATTGTTATAAACGAACATGTTGTGAGGGCTATCAAGAACATGACGAAAGTTGTAATTACCATTGTAAAAAAAGATGAAAACATGGACATTCTTTTGCATGTTTGAGAGATTACATACGTAACTCTAGTTTTAAGGTTCTTTTAACGTGATTAAGATGTTGTTTGAAACATTGTAAAGTAATAAGAATGAAGCTGATGAATCCTATGCTTTTACAACGGGTCATATAGCATGCTTCTAGCTTAAACGGTTTAGAAACAAAATGAGTGAAATCATGGTTTATTGGATCAGATGAAGCCTCTTTTTCCTGTTGGTTGGTTACTGATTACAGTGATAAGCAATAGGGTGGGAAATTTATGTAGAGAATTTTGCTAGACTTTGAACTTTCAGCCAAATCGGGGGTAAATGTATTCTCCTGGTCTCTACATAGGTATTTGCAAGGACTTCATAGAACTTTTAGGCCTGAATGTTAAACCTTCCTGATAGATGTGTGTTGGTTTCTTTATTTGTGCTTAATTACCGTGGTAAGGTCTTTTGAGTCTGGGGAGAATGGTCGAGCACAATTTTATTCCCTGGTTCGGTATCGAAAAGCTTTTCGATTACTCGAACCTTATACTTCAAATTTACTAAAGTCCCATTTTGTGGCCTTGTTAAGGAAATAATTTTTATTATTTATTTTATTCCCAAAATACTGTTTCAATCCGGAAATATATAAAAATTACTTTTTAACGACTTTGGGTTTAGCCTTCCCTTATATTATGTAGATTATTTCTTCATTGACGAATAGGATTGACCAAGGTTTTGTTGGTTAGAATAATGGCCCTTTTTGTGTCTCTTTTTTACGCTTTTGAAGAGGAATTTTTTTGGAACAGTCCTACTTGTTAAAAAATCCTACAGCTGATTTACTAGTGGAAGCTCCTTGGTTAAAACTGGACACTATAGTTTATAGTTTCTTTTAAGGGCGTCGAACCCTAATTACTTGCTAGGAAGTCCTCCCCTGGGGAGAATGGATAAAGTCGTTTTGCTTCGCGCCTACGATCATAATTAGTATGTTTTGTCTTCTCTTGGACCCCTTTAGTTGGATGGAGGAAGATTTTGGGATTCCAATCACGTAATCCATAGGATTACATTGAAGGAGAATATCAACACTCTTGACCTTCTTGTTCCTAACCCATATCAAAGGTCTTGCCTTGATTTTATGTGATTTTGTTCTTACTGGTATTTTGACTTTCTCCTTGCTTGATGGTTTAGATTTCTTTTCTCATGCGAATAATTTTTGGAGTTGTGGGTTGTGTTTTAATCTTTTTTTTTTGAATTAGAACTTTCCTTTCTTGATATTGTTTAAATGTTAGCTTACTGTTGCAATGTGTAGCTTAACATGCTCAGTTCTCGCGAACTTATTCTAGCTCGTATTTTTGTGCAGATGGATTATGCGAGTAGATTAAAGGAAAGAGTTTGTAAAGGTTTCATCAGTGCAACTTATGAAGTTTTTTGTAAAAAGTGTTCTATGTGTTGTAAATTTGTAATAGTACTTGCAAAGAGTTTATATGACCTCTTGCCTTGGGTTGTTCAGAAAATTCGTGAAGAATTGTTTGTCTTTATTTTGTAATTTTGGCTGGTAACTCTTCTTTTGTTGAAAATTATTCAATCTTTTCACTGGCATAAGCATTGTAAAACTTTGATCTTGAGAATTAAGTGTTAATTTAAATCTTTCTAAGACTTTGTATTGATGTGTTTCTATGTAAGCTTAAAATGGGTGGATTTTCCTTACAGAAGTTACCTAAAAGTTTATTCAAAGAAATATGTTGTGGTTTAGATCCCCTTGAAAACAAGCATGCCTTAAGTAATGAAATAGTGAGACTATCCTTGTCAAAGTGATTTTATATAGCGTGTTATCCCTAACTGAATTAGTAAAAAAAAAACACTACTCTTTTTGGTGAATTCTTAAAACAAGCTTAAAGGAAAACAATGGTTAGTTTCTAATAAGATTTAACAAGTAAGAGAAGAAAATTTAGAAACCACTCAATTTATCTCTCAGCCTATTTAAAAGTAAGTAGCTTCCTCTTGATAAGCTCTTTCGGTGAAGCCTAAGTAAGAGCGTTAATAATTACGTATAAAACTTTCAAGCTCCAATTAAACCTCAGTAAGAACTAATGATGTCTCAAGGATGAACTCAATTGACCTTCTTCCTTTAACCTTTATCCAAGGTACCTAGTAATTTTTCTCTTAAGTTGTTGAACGTGAACCCATGTTGTCATATGGGCATGAACAAGTTCTAGTAGCGTAAGTGGGTAATAGATGGCCTTGTGAAATTAAAATTACCCCTTTCTCCAAAAAATAATTAAGCAAATAAATGTCAGGAATAATAGAGAAGTTTTAAAGATGATTACTCAGTGTAGTCAAAAAAAGAATAAACTTAGCTTGGTAAGATGAATTGTACGAATCATATCTTGAGCCTCCTTGAAAACGTAAGCTAAGAATTGCAAGATGTCCTATTAAGATAAATAACCCTCAAGAATATTTCATTGTGGTTTGCCCTAACTGTTAGAGTGTGTTCTGTGGTTGGACTTCTATGTTGTCTTGTCCAAAAAAAAAAATGTATTGTCCTTGATAGGTGTGAACGTTTCCGTGCTACCTTTATGGCCATCCTTGTATCAAGTTGTTCATAGTGTTAGTTATATCCTTGGTGACGACATGTTGCGTCATGTTATGTGTCAAGCATGTCAAAAAAAAATTTATCCTGTATTTCACTGTGTTGTCCGTGGTGTGTGATTGGGTCGTTACATGCTGGATGGATGTCCTATCCAGTTCCGCTGTAGCTTTCCCTTTTGACACGTGTTGGGAGGATGTTGACAAGTATTTTAGACCACCCACCCTAGCCGTGAACTCCTACTATGCCAACGTGAAGAATGGTCGATGTTTGGGCGCCCAACGAGCTTGAAGAAATGGAATTAGGCTTGGTTGTTGTTTGCTGGTCCGGGCGGTGTCCATGAAACCTATTGAATCTGGAGAAAAAGGCAAGATATCTCTACACTTTTCTACTGTTATTTTATTTTAAAATTATTGTGAAATCAAACCACTTTTTTTCTTGTATTGATTTGTCAGTTGGATGTCATGATGGGAGATTTCCCCTTTCTGCTTTTCTCCTTGTTTTAGCTTTTATCGTTTGTCAGTATGTTGGTCGAAAGGATGCGTGTGCCCTCTCCTCTGGGTGTTATGTTTCTCTTTCTCGAGTGATAGACCTTCGTCTGCTTGTTTATGTATTAATTCTTCTCTGCGATTGAGTTGCAAGTTATTATGTTGATCAAACTAGTATTTTCGATATCATGGAAGTAAGTTTACGATAAACTATGAAGCTCCTCCCTAGCACCAAGTTTGTCTTTTGACGTTTTTTTGTTAGCTCCTTTGCAAGCCCTTTGATAACCTTTTGGCATCGAGAAAGAAAGGTTGTAGGATTAGTGTGATCAATGCGTGGGCTAGCCAGCTTAGAGTTTCGGTATTAAAACTTTTAGAATGAAAAGGTTTGTGTGCAATGTGTTTTTCCGTCTCGCGTGTTTAGACTCTTACATTATCTTTCATCTTGTTTCTAGGATTTTAAGGCCATCCTCAAGAAGTACCTTGACCATCCATATCAACTTGAACCATAACTAGCGTTTTTTTCGGATCAACTAAGCTCGAGGTTTCATTGTGCGAATCCAGTACCTCGTTGACACTAGAATAGTTTGGTCTAATCCCCCTCTGTGAATTTTGTTGATGGTGCTCTTCTATTTTTCCTAACTTGCATTATTTTCTCCTTTGTAGTGTTAACGCTATTAATTATATTGGTCGGTTTTTATGCACGTAATTACCTTAATATTTTGTGATGGAAATTTCCTTAAATGTGATTAATCTTCGGGAAAAAAAAAACTCATCTTTCATTTGATAGTCTTATGGATTCATAGTGGGAAGGTTTTTTTTGATAATGTCACTTAGAAATTATGTTTGTATCTATTGTGTGACGGTTGACTGTGTTACCAAGGGTTGCCTTAAAATATGGTTGTTTTGGGAAATGGGTAATTTATTTTAAATTAACCAAACATTAGTATTGTTGTGGAGGTTTGCAAATCTTTAGTGTTATAAATTTTTTTGATGAGATTATTGTATACTCTGGTGTGACGGAACTCCCCCCTTCTTCTCTCGCGTGTTTACTACTAGCTTGTAAGACTTTGACCCTTCTTGGATGATTGGAAAATCTTTGTAGTTAATGGTCAAAACTAGTATTCTTGCCTTCGCTTCGAAACTTATGTTGTGTGTATACTCTAATTGATTTCCGGTTTGAAACTCAATTATACATGGCTTTTTGTGTTGATTTCTGAAACCCGTGGTTCCCCTTTCTTGGGCCGATCAACTCTTGTTCTTTTAGAAATATATTATTTTAGCCTATGCGTTTGGTACCTTTGATAAATTTCTAGATGGTTGGTATATATATATCAGATCTCAATCTTGTAATTATTGTTTAATTACTTACTTGATGGGAATTCTGTTTTTTGCTAGATTGTTTATTTTTCTCCCTATAGGGCCAAGGGCCATTCTCATACGATTGCTTTACTTTCGTTGCTTTTACTCCTAACTGAAGTACAAGGTCTTCTCCTTCTTTGATTGTCATGATGGAGACTTTATTATAACTTGATGCGTTGATAGTGTTTAGAGGTTTGACCCAATTCTTGTTATAAAGTGCTTCCTTTTTGTGGTATTGTTAGATAATAGTTATGTGGTTTTGTGTAGCCTTATCTTGCTCAGTTCTCGCGAACTGACTCTTGTGGAAAAATTTGTTTTGCAGATGGATTTTTGCGAGTAGATGAGGGATAGACTTGTAGATTTTACATCAACCTCAGTTGAGAAGTTCTTTTGCATGAATCCTTTTTATATTGTTCAACTATTGATAACATCTAGTGGAAAATTTAGAAAGAGGATCAATGTCTTAGTTTATTGTATCGTGGATTATGTCGTCTTAACTTTGGAACCTTGAATTGTTTGTCTATCTTGGAAAATAAAAGAAAGTTGGATTACCGCTTGTTGAGTGACCTTAATGGATTATCGGTATTCTAAGAGTTGATGTAACCTTTTTTTGTTTTGTTTTCGTAAATGAATATTGTTAAACTTTATCCCTACGATTAAATGTTGAGTTAAATCTTTCTAAGACTTAGTAATTGTGAGTTATAAGTAAAATAAAATGGGTTGTTCAATACTTATAGAAGTTAAACTAAAATTTATATTACAAATAAATTTGTGAAGAGGTGACCCAACTTTGAGAGCACGTAATTCCATAAGTGATCAAAGATGAAACTATCCTTTGTTAAGTAACACTATATAACTTGATATCCCTAGCTACACTAATGAACACTATCCCTTTCATGGTGAAATTCTTAAACGAAACTTAAAGGGAAACTATGGTTCGATCTGGAAGATAATAAGATTTAATAATAGGAGAAAATTTTTTTGAAACCACGCACATCTATCTCTACGGGCCACAGTAAGAAAAAAATGGATTTGGGGGGGGGAAAGGGTTATTTATTTTTTGAATTAAGGGACCCAACCCTTTAACCCCAATGGATTAAGTTTTTTTAGAAAGGAATTCAATTATATGATTCAAACACAAAACAAAATCATCGGTTACAAAAAAAAAGGAGTATGTTTTTTTCTTATTACACTTGGTAGGAGTAGATTTCACTTAAAAAAGTCTTCTCCTTTTATACAAAAACCCCATTATGTTGGTTTTATATAATATTTGATTAAAAGATGGTGATTTTTAATTTCCTTAAGGCCAATCTTATTTCACACTACGTTTAACTAGGAAAAAACCCGGCTCATTTGCCCCTTATTGGGGGGACCACAAAAACATCGGTTCCTTTAAAAAAAAACTTAGAAAAATTACAAAGGGCGTACCTTGGGTTAAAAGGTAAAGGAAAAGGGAAGGGTCAATTGAGTTCATTCCTTGGAAGGGGGGACATTTTCATTAGTTCTTTTCACGGAGGGTTTTAATTGGGGAGCTTTGAGGTTTTGTTTATACGTTAATTAGTATAACGCTCTGCTTAGGGCTTTTCATTGAATTGGCAAAGGAGCTTTAGCAAGCGGAAAGCTATTTTACTTTTTTAAAATAGGCTGAGAAAAGATAAAATTGATGGTTCTAAAAAATTTTGTTCTTCTCTTACCACGGTTAAATTTCTTATTCGGAAACTAAAACAAAAACCCATTGGTTTTCCTTTAGCTTGTTTTTTAAAAGCGTTCAACCAAAAAGGGGAGTACGGTTTTAAAAAAACTAGTTCAGTTAGGGGGATAAAAAAAAAAAAAACCACGGCAATATTTAAAAATTTTTCACTTTGCAAAGGATAGTCTCACTCTTGATTACTTAAGGCATTGTTTAGTTTCAGGGGATCTAAACCCACAACATATTTCTTTGACTAAAAACGTTTAGGTAACACTTCTGTAAGAAAAGAACCGCCATTTTAAACTTACATATTAACAAATCAATACAAAGTTCTCAAAAAGATTTAACTTAAACACTTAATTCTCAAGATCAAAAGTTTCAATTGCTTTGCCAGTGAAAATATTGAATACTATTTCTCCACTAAGAAGAGTTACCAGCAAATTACAAAAAAAAAAAACAACTTCTTCACGAATTTTCCGAAAACAATTCCAGGCAAGGAGGTTCATAAAACTCTTTGCCAAGTAATGTACACAAGTGACAACAATTAAGAACAATTTTACAAAGACTTCATAAGTTTCACTGATGAAACCTTATAACCTCTTCTGAATCTACTCGCATAATCATTGCTACAATACGTAGCTAGAATCAGTTGTTGAGACGGGGCATGTTAACCACTACACATTGCAAACGTAAGTAACATTTAACAATATCAAGAAAAGGAATGTTCATCAAAAATGGCTTAAAGCACCAAACCCTGCGACTCAAATATTGATGCGCATCAGAAGAGAAATCTAAACCAACCAACAGGCGAAAGTCAAATACTAGTATAAGAGCAAACTCATTATAAAACAAGGCAAGACCTATGGGTTCGGAAACAAGACCGGTCAAGAGTGTTGCATCTCCTTCATGTAAGCCTATGGATTACTGATTGGAATCCAAAACTCCATCCATCAAACTAAAGGGTCCAAGAGAAGGACATCATAATCCTAATTTTGATTGTATGTGCGAACAAAAAGACGTTATCCAATTCTCTAAGGGGGAAGGCTTCAAGTTATAGGGGTTCGATGCCTTCAGAAAAACAACTATAGTTTCAGTTTTAACCAAGGAGTTACCACTACCTCCTTATAGGATTTCTTAAACGTAGTACTAGTAACAAAACAAATCCACTCTTCCAAAAAGCTACAATGAGGACACAACAAAGGGCCATTATATACCGACAAACCTTTCCTAATCGTCAATTCTCTAAATAAATAAGGAAAGGGCTAAAAACCCAAAATTCGTTAATATAATTTTTATGATTATTTCCGACAATGCAATAAGTATTTAAAAAAAAAAAAAATTGATTTCCTTAACAAAGCACAAAAATGGGGACTTTAGTAACCAAGTTTTGAAGTAAAGATATTCAAGTTCAAAAACAAAAGGTATTCGATACACGATGGGTAATACACCAGCGATTTGCCCCCGAACAAAAAGACCTTTCCACGCGTACAAGCACAAAATAAGAACCAACGCAGCATATCCAGCAGGAAGGTTAGCAGTGCAGTCCGGCCTCAGAAGTTCTATGAACTCTTGCAAATGGTTTTAGATAGAAGATTGGAAAATTTTACCCGATCCATGGGGCTTATCAAGGAAAAGTCTAGCAAATATCAAAACAGGATAAATATAATAGCCACCTATTATATTATCACTTAAAATCAGCTGCCTCTAACAGGAAAACGAGTTCATGAGTCAAATACCATGGATTCACCACAACTCTTGTTTCAGTATAGCTAGTAAACAGCTTGCCTTGCGACCCTTAATAAAAATTGTAGATATTTAATTCAATTTAACTTAAAAGGTTTTCCCATTACTTAATCAAACAAGAAGAATTTGCACAGGAAAGTCGGGGTATAGTAATTTTCTCAACACGTGAGGCCAAAATAGATGTCGGTTATTCATCCCTAGAACTAGTACAAAAAGCCAACCATTGTACAGTTTTCCACAAACAAAGACCTAATGCATTTTATAATTAAACAAACAGTAAGGAAGGCCACAGGTTAAACAAGTTTTAGACACAATTCAACTATTAATGTTCCCTTTTAGCAAAATAGGAGAGCCCTAAAAAGGAAATACGTATTTATTCAACCCAATTCAATAGAATATGCAGGCTTACCTTCCATATAGGAAGCCTTCAATTATAAATACCATCACATAATTCTTTTAAAAGAGAGTCATATAAGCAAACGAAACTCTATAATGTTTCCTTCCCTACGAGCTAGACTACATCACTCAATATTGCAGTAGCCCATCTAGGCAAATACGAAATAGAGTAAGCTATAAGAGAGGAAAAGAACATTCCAAGAAAAACCAGCGAAAATGGAATGAGATTTAAAGGAACAACCAACACATTCAGGTAGCGATTTAAACAACCACAAAAACATATAGTCTAGGCACCATTCAAGGGGAAAGAATATTCATTTCAAGATACTGAAAGAAGGTCGAAAACTACTACAAAGAGTATAGTTAACATGCCTGATTAGAATTCTTCCAATCCGAACAAGCACGTCGACCAGGGCTCGGGTAACAGTAACACAACCTGTGCAACTTCTCTTCCTCAGCCTGCTGAAGATCCAAACTCTGTTAATGGCCATGCTTGGCATAGGAAAGGGGTGATTGAAACATGCCTTCTTGAAATCCTCGGGAGCAACTCCGGGAAGATAGAAGCACTCTGCTATGAAGAGCATCACAACCACCATAGAAACCCACACAACCATCGTCATGACTGCCATATCCAAAGAAGATCTGTACCTGTTTCTATGGCTATAGACCCCCTTTTCCTTTTTCCCACAAACCCAACTATATTCTCCACCAAATCCTCACGCAGCCAGCCATTAATTGGCGTGAGTAGGTCACCAAAAGAAACAATACCAGGGCATACGTTTAATAAGCAAAAGAAGATAGCTTTATTAACCAAAAAAATCTCTTGGTACAGACTCCATATCCATAAAACAGTCCCTAGACTTAGTATCCTCAATTAAGGCTGACCAGTCACTGGATTGTTTCAATGCAGCTGCTTTTCCCTTAACCCAAAGTGCTCTGCGAGCTCGTGCTAGCGCCACATTCATGCGGTGAATAACAGCTACAAAGCCAACCCCATGATTTGAAGTTCGGACACAAGACATAATGATTACATCGCTCCTAGCTCTGAAAGGCATCTACCGTAATGATAAATAAACCTTTTCCTTCATCAGATTTGAGGACAGCATCAAACTCTCGGTGCAAACGTTTCAGCTGTAGCTTGTAAGGTGTGATAATTCCAACAGAAACCTTTATGCCTGCCAACTTAGTGACTCGTTGAAGAGCTCACATAATTGCAAATCAAATTATGCTTCATGAATATTCTGATATGAAACAGATCCGCCTCTACGAGATCTTCTTCTATGGGTTACACCGTAAAACAAGATCTCAGTAGAGAATCTTTGCAAACAAATTTCATCAGGTCTCCTGGTAACACTCTCACTGTCACATAGTCGATTTTGATAGAATATCTTGAAGGAGAATCCCGAATTTGAGGATGCATGGATACTGCACAGATAACAACATGGCTGGACATTCTGCTTGTTTGGAAGCACTCAAAAGGCTTCAACAATATTGCAACATGCTTGCCGCTGGCTAAGTTACTGTCGCAGGCTGTTGCTGTGGAGATCCGGCAAGCACACACCTCGCAGCACCCAAGAAAAAACTTACCAAACCATTGATGGGTGTCTGCAACATTCCAGTAACTCTGAGCCTCGCTGCGAGGGCCAGTGTCCTTCCTAGTTTCACCTCCGCTGAACAAGAGCAAGGCCTCCTCGTCCACAGCCACCCTTTCAATCCCTGTCCTGATGTGATCCACAAAAGTAGCAGCCTGGTCCGGGTGCTTCTGATAAGACTCCAAATACCAGGCTTCCTCTCCCTCCCCTTTGTCGCAATTACTGCCCCCCGTGTACACCGAATGCCCTGCCACCATTACCAATTTTTTCAGGTTCTCGTATGGGTACACTGCCCCCTGCTCCCGTCGATTAACAGAACAAAACAAACGAGCCCCTCGACGGACATTGCTGTCGTAAAAAGCAATAAGGACGAGAATGAATGTGCCGAAACATAGCGAGAGGCACATAAGCAAAATGGAGTTGGGTTTAAATATGGCTGACATTTTAGTGGCACCATGCCTACTGGTTAGACTACTTCACCTTTTTATATTCCTTGCTACTCCAGTTTCTAAATCGAGGAGTTCTCCATTTCGAATCCCCGCTTTCTTCATTACAGCTAGGTTTTCAGGGACCCATCGTTATGATGATGATGATTCCTCTTCGCTGATCAACTACTGGAAGAGGCTACCAAATGTTCTATCTGAAATCCGAATCTAAAATCTAAAACGCCCCTCCTCCACAAGGAACCAGTCTCCACCTGATCGAGGGCATTGAGGATGTCGAGGCCTGAAATGGCGAAGTAGGCGAGAGTGAGACGATTAGTGTCCTGCTCCTGATACTCGCTCGGTAGACCATCCAGCACTGTCACAAAGGTTATCACGTGCAAATCTCTGTTAAATGAATCCATCGCATTGGCCTTTTGTTTTTGTTGTTTTTTTTTTTTCCCTTCAAATTTGAGTGAATACTCAGAGAAGAGATTCTGTTCCTTCACCACACAATCATGCGTCCAGGACAGAGTAAGGCACGCAGACCATGGAAGTCAGCAAAATATTTACAAATCAAAATTTTAATAAATGAAGGAGGAAGTGCGGCCACCAGCAAGAAGGAGATTTCAACACGCCAAGCAAGGATGCAGGGTCTTTAATGCAATGGCAGGTAAAAGACAAACACAAGGAAGATCAAAATAAAAATCTGATTTGAAAGCTAAGTGGCTAGTACGGAGGAAGACATACAGTGGGTGGTAATAAAATTTGTTTCATTAATCCTCACCAAACATATGCCAAACAAGGCACCAAAATAAATAAAAATATGGCAGGAGGCCATACACTTCTACCGCACACCCCTATTGCTAGAAAACAAGGAAACCCTCCACCTCATGCCAACAGAAGGAATCTGAACCATAAAGGCAGGTCGGTGGTTGACGGCACGCTTCCTTAATTATGAAATAAGTATGCGTGGATGCCTGGAAAGGCTTAGTTTATTTGACATAAAATTATTAATCATATTGCTAGCAACCAACCGTTACATTTGACAAGGCGAAAACACTAACGTTTCAAAAGAAACGCAAAAATGTTCAACTCTAAGAAGCACGGTCATCGAAGAAGCAAAGGCGTAATGATGAACAGGCCATTACAGAAACATTTAAATGACGGTGATACAATAAAACAGACAAAAATGTATTTTGACCTCTTTATTCGAAATAATGGGACCCACCAACCAAGTCAACGAAGACCAAAACGTACCAGCAAGTTAAGGCCTCTAGGGAATTATATGCGTCATGTGGTATAGGAGTCAAAGCACAAGGCTTCTATCAAAGACGACTCGATGAAGTATACTTAAAACTAGTCAAAAGTGTTTTGTGGTGGACAATCCAGGGGTTAAATTTGATGGCCGTTTAGACGTTTTTTGTGATTTTGGACGTAAAATACTTGTAAATATCTGATCTAACTGTCACACAAAACTTGCATATTTAAAACGGACCATAATTTTTTATATAGATTTATATAAATATTATAAAAGAAATAATAAATATAGACTAATTAGTAAAAATAACATTATTTTGTGTTTTAGAAAGGCGGTATTGAAAAATTACCATCACCCGAAAATTGTTTGACAGGCATAGGTGGGCGTCAAATTTAACCCACGGGGGACATTATTTATTCGAGAATACATATGCAAAATGTTTGTTTTCTTCTTTATTTTTCTCAAGCATATTATTACTTTCATATCGTAAAAACGAGTGGCCAAGGGATACGTTGGGTTTCTTTGAAAATGCGTGGCAGTCTCTCTCACTGAAAACGTCGGTTGTCTGTAGCGATATGATGGGAAAGCTATGCAAATGCTCTGCACCTAAATAATATTTCATCGATGATGTGGAGTGTGATCTAATATTTCTATACGTGTGACAAATGATTTCTGTGAGTTTGCAAAAAAAATGTTGGACTACGAGTCTTAGTATTTCCTTATAAAAAATTCAAGTATTACCAATGAATATGTTTTTTTCCTCACAAAACTAGTTATCAACAATAATAATTGAGAAAATTACAACAATTTACTAATTGTCTTAGAATTTGGCTATTGTGTTAGGTTCTTTAAGATTATATCTATAGGAATTGTAGTGAAAACAAATAATATATAAATAATAATAAATAATATAACACATCTCAATTTGGTTGCCTAAATATGTTGCACCAAAGATAAATAGATAAAAAAGGATAGAGCACAAAATAATCTCAATCATTGATGGTTTTTTAGGTGCAGTTTTGTTTCCCATACATGATGTCATCATCTTTTAATCTCATTTAATCATCTTAACATAATACAATATGTGTTGACAGTGCCGATTTAAAGTTTGGGAGCGCCCTAGGCAATAGTTTGACGTGGACGCCCCTCCTCACAATTTTAGTTAATATTTTTTCCACCAAGTAAATCAATAAAATATGTCGTATATTCTTGTATTTTTAAATTTACATTATAGACATAATAAAATAATAATAAAAATATCTTATTAAATTATTACGGAGAGGTATGCAAAATATTCCATGTGTATGGGAATACAATTAATGGTAGGAGATGCTCAGAATACAAAAAATACTATATTTTATACAAGGCTTCTGAGAAGTCTTATTTAGCTATATCAAGTAGGTGACAGGAACTCCATCCTAAAATAAAGCACCATTTCTTTGCAAAGAAACAAGAACGTTTATGTATCTCCCATGGTTTTGTGAAGAATCAAGATTTCTATTTGGACTGGGCCCTACCAATTCCTCCATTAACAAAATGATAGACATTTCTGCCCAAAAATTTAAGAATAGAGAATTAAATACTTTTTCCCTTCAATTATACTCACCTCTACTAGATACACTAGTGATGTTATAAATAATACATTAAGCCTTTTTGTAGAACAAATTATACACCTACAAAATATGGGGCTACATCAGATAATGGGTAATAATACCAACAAAATCATATGTGCATTTATAAATATGTGATATTTCCTTTTACTTGCAAAAATATTACAAAACTCTTTTTATGTTGTATGCGTGAAATTTATGTTATTATATAATAATATCTATAAATGGGTTGATCAATATTAAATCTTCAAATAAATTATTTTAAAGATAAGTTATAAAATTAACCGATAAAAAAGAAATTTCTAAATTTAGGCACCCCCTGACTATTGAGCTGCCCTAGGCAACTGCCTTGTTTGCCTAAGGACTTAATCCCCCCTTGAAAACTGGGACGTTTGATAATCGATTGATAGAATGTGACTGTGATTTATGTGCCAACCCTTTATATTTAGAGAACTAATAAATTCACTGTCAAGCTTTTTTACCACCTGACATTCTCATCCTCTTTTGAGCTAGGGGTTTCTCCTGACTCTGATTTAAATTGATTCAAGACTTGAAGTTGTATAATCTCTCTCAATCTCTGCTTCCAATAGTCATTTATCATCATACTTATTTTAATTAAACCTCATGAATTTTGTATCACAATAGGACTTTGTATGTATGCTAGAACAGTATCTATAAAGTATAGTCATGTGTATACTCTACTATACCGAACTCCCCATAGTTATACCACATTACCATTCAATCAATAAACGAACGTACCCACTTGTTTACCATATTACATTCATTGTGTGATATTACATTCAGTCAAATGGATTTAAATGGGTCTTTCTTATGTATATGTGAGAACTTTACTGTAAACTGGTATATCATTGAACTATTTATATGGACGAGTGCCCGTTCTATAGAGTATACTGTTACCACGGATACTTTATGTACTCAATATTAAAAATCTTATATATCTAAATGCAGCCCTGTACATATTAATTTATGTTAACCTGACTGTTTACTATCATTGAACGCTTGCGCTTCTTTACCTGCAGAGTAGACATCAATGTACTGAGCTACTGTTTATCGTGACCAGAGGATTCAAGATGGAATGGTCCTCATTGTAGCCAATTTTTTGGCCAGTGGAATTAACATAGCATTTTACACAGATTTGCATTGACGTTCTCTCTTCTTGTCTATTATTCTTTTAAGAAATAAGTTTATTTTCAATGTACTCTTCTGTTCTTTCGTAAGACTATTATTGAATCAAAATTTAACAGACGTCTCTTATTTCTAGCGTCCTCAACGGTAATGGAAAACATCCATTTCTTCAAATAGCTATCATAGAGCATTTGCCTAGCATGATGAAGCTGTAAATGTTACTCCAATAGTCTAAGTTTTGAGCAACTGGTTAAATCCAGATATGGAAAACTATTTAATGGACAATTGCGGGTCATACAAGCCAATAGGAAACAGCAAATATGTCAACTATGATCACATCCAAGTTTTGTAATGGACTTATCGTAAGTGATCAACTGATGAGAGTCCTGATGTACAATGTAAGGTTATCTATCTATAAATAGTTTGTTTTTTTCTTTAACAGCTTTCATAATTTATGTCTTTCATTACATCACTTGGTTCAGTAAGACAAATCTACTAGTATGTCGTCTTTGGTAGGCTTAAAAACGTATTTCATCTTTATAACTTCATAATTTAAAAAACCCACGTGTCATAGTTTACGGGTGTATGCTATCTATGTAATTCTCCTTGTGGCAGTGACCTATGAAATTATTTTATTTGATTTGGTTTGGTTGTAGCTTAAAAAGTTATATGCATAATTTGACTTTGTTGTGAGTTGTTTGTCATGTTTGGTACAACTAGACTGACACTAATTCTAGTACTTAATAAGCCATTTAGTCTTGGTACTTTATTAAAACAATTACATGTCATTTGACTTTGTATTGATTGTGAAGCATGATACTGCACTGCACCCACGTAGTGTATCAAATTTACCATATTTTTTGCTCCTAGTTCATTCATCTTTTAATTTATGCCATATGTAGGCAAGTTGACTATAAAACTATTTAGATTTGATTTGGTTTGGTATTTATGTAAAACATTACGTAATAAATTTGACTTCAAATGTCTTGATTAGGAAGTATGGTATGCATGTACCCAAGTATGTATAACTAGTTGTATTTTGTATAGTTTAATTCTTCCCTTTCAGTACATCATAGATATCTTTCTTGAAGCATCTTTAATCATGTAATATAATACACTAAAGCTAAGTCTAGCAACATATTGCAATCAGATTTAGTTTACACTCAATCTTTGATATATATATATATATATAGGTATGGTTATGCATATATATATATATCATATATATATGAGTCTATTCCTATGATCATAGAAAAATAATAAAATAGTAAAGTGTCCTAGGATCTATTGCACATATGTTTGTTCGTGTTGTGGGACTTTTGTAATGAGCCATTGTGGGATAATACTTAAAAAAAATGCCACTTGCCCTCCACTGCTACCTTGGCCGATCAGGTCCTTCGAAGGTCTTGTAGGAAAACAACGTGGTAGAAATTGAAAGACAATCAACTCCCATACCACCCAACTTGCAGACTGTTATGACCCTTGTGACCATTTTCTACCTTAGACAATGAGACAGACTTCATTCGGTGGAGGCAAAAGTTTTTCAAAGCATGGATCTAAATAAATGATCTTTGCATATAAATGCATTTAGGTTCGCACTCTGAAAAATGAATTCAATGGCTAGTGATGTAGGCATTTATGAAAGGGTTATCTTCCTAGTTCGTCTAGGCATAACTCAAGAATCACATGTAAATTGATCTCCTTGTCAAAAAAATGTAATTTCAGCTCGGTACCTCCCTGAAAACGTGGTTTCTAGATGGATGCTAAAAAATAAGTGAAGTTTTGGCATGCTTATTCCATGCTTGTTCAAAGAAAAACTGAGAGCTTTCTGATATCTTATCAGGCCATTCAAAAGGAGAATAATGTGGCAAACAAAAAATAAGCATAATAGCCATTCAACAAGTAGTTATGTGCACTACAACTATGTTCAACCCTCTATCCATTTTAATATCGGTGGGTACAATTAGGATTAATCTACATGCTTTGATATGTTTTAAATCAACCTTCAGGAGCTCGTAGGGATCAAAACTTTGGAAATAAGTTCAAATTGTTCCAGTCGCAGGCTCTTCTTCTCCCTCAATATAGATTCGTGATCTCCATGCTTTGTGAGTGCAGATTCCCACCATGGTAATGTCAACAATGCTCCTCTTTAGTCGATTTATAGACTTCTTGAATTGCGGCATTAGGACCCTAGGTTAGCACATTAGGCCATAGAAGTCAATGAGAAGCGAAAAAATGACCAGAAAGCAGGCTGCTAAAACTCGGTTAAAATTCTATTCTGTGATCGAAAAAAACCTCTGATTCGGGTCTCACATGTAAGACCATTTTTTGTGTAAATCGACTATGTGACAGTGAGAGTGTTACCAGGAGACCTGAAGAAATTCCTTTGCAAAGATTCTCTATTGAGATCTCACTTGTTTTACGATGTAACTCATGAAAGATGATCTCAAACTAGGGGTAGGATCTGTTTCATATCAGAATATTCATGAAACATAATTTGCTTTGCAATTATGGTGAGCTGTCTTCAACGAGTCACTAAGTTGGAAGGCATAAAGGTTTATGTTGGATTTATCACACCTTAAAACAAGCTACAGCTGAAATGTTTGCACCGAGAGTTTGATGTTGTCCTCAAATCTGATGAAGGAAAAGGTTTTATTTATCATTACGGTAGATACCTTTCAGAGCCTGGCAACGTGATGTATCATTCTTCATTGGAAAACAAGCTTCCAAATCAACGGTTTTGGAGTGCGCCTCTGCGATAGCTGATATTCGCCACATGAAATTTGGTCACTAGCACGAACCTTCGCAGTGCACACTTTGGAGTTATAGTGGCAATTAGCCAAGTTCTTCACAGGTGAAGCAATCTAGTTGGTCAGCATTTTTGGGGATGCTAAGTCATGGGGTTTGACAATAGAGTTCATAAATATGGAGTCACTCCCAAGAGGGGAATTGTTTTTTCCAGGTTGTAAAGCTTGTTCATCTTCTAATGAGGCTTGCTAACGTCAATCACACATTGCTTAGCTTGCAGAGCCTTGCCAAGGTTAGTGCTGAGTGCCTTGTTATCAGCAACAATCACATGCATGAACTGGAAAGTTGATCAGTTTTCTTTGTTTGGATGTCTGTACGAAGGATCAAGTTGATTGCCATAACATGGGTACTATCTCCAAGTTCTAGGGCTTGCTACTTGGCAGATAGCGTCCAGTAGCTTGGTGGATTCTTGGATCCTAAACTTGCTGACCAAATCTACTCAAAGATACAGGGGACAGTTAACAGAGTATTGAACCTAAAATTCTAGCAGGGACTGAGGAGAGAGAATGTTAAAATGCAGGTCTGTGCTAAAGCGGTGATACACCAGAGCCCTGGTCGATGTGAGAGTAATCTCACCAAATGAATTGATAATACAGAGGCAAAGTGCACACTAGCCCAGAGGTGACGCCTTGCCATAATACCAGTCAACCTTCACAGCAATATTCCAGTGTCTTGAAATGAATATTGCAATCCTGCAAGAATGGTGCCGTAGACACAATATTTTCTTGGATTGATTAAAGCAGCTGCAAGATTGAATGCAAGGTAAACGTACCTCAGGGGAAATCCAGTATCCACAAGACTGAGTTTTGTAACTGCTTCATGATATGCACAGTTCAATCTATTCCAAGGCAAGCTCGGCCTGGATCCCCATGTTCTGATGCACGGAGCTCCACTACAAGGGCCTGCAAACATTGGCTTGCACAAATGCTTGGTTAGCTGTAGGTGGAAGAGAGATAAAGTTGTAGATTGGGCCAAAAACTCTCCCCTTTACAATGAGCTGTCACCATCTCACCGAATGCTATAGAAACATGATATTCGCCTAAAGAAGCCGATCAAATGCTGGATCCCGAAATCTGTCCTTCAACCTACTGCCTGAGGCATGAGATTGTGTGGAACTGGGTACTTTTTCAAAAGGCTCCCCATACTGTCCCATGTGCCGTGCAGAGAAGTTTTGTTGGCGCCTTGCCTTGCTTTTTGATTTTGGAAAGGTCCAGCTACCAAATGCAACACTGTTCTGAACATGGAGACATTTCCTGTAAATAACTCAACGTTCAATTGTAGATGCAGAATCCGGTTTCTGTTGCTTGCGCATGGGCTCGGAACCACGATGGCCAACGGTACACAATTTTTTTGCGGCGGCAGGAGTTCTTTCTGTGAGAAATGCCGTTTGGAGCGCTCCAACAAGCAGCTTCGTCCTGACTAGGTTGTTTTCTGTTCAGTTTGACGAATGCATTTACTCACTGGATTCGGGACGTTCCTTCATTCGAAGATATTTTACCCTCAAAACCAATTAAGTGACAGTGTGAGTGTTACCAGGAGACCCGATCCAGAAAGTCCAATTATTATCAAAGATTCTCTTTTGAGATCTCAGAGTCAAAAGATGTATGGCTCGTTTGAAGTTTCCAGGATCTCATAGACGTTGATCTTTTCCTCCTGTGACACGTGGCAGCTTCTGATTGGTCCTCGAGCTGCTTCGAGAATCCTTCAGCGTACTTCGCCTCCATGTTGGATCCCGGATAGTCCCATTTGGATTAGTGCTGGTCTGTGCTCAGAGTTTCATGCCGGTTCTGCCCGGTTCGGGCCCATATTAGTTCCTTCGTCGTCCCAGGAATGCATTCTTATGACCGCCTAGTAATGCTCAAAGTCGGTAAGGTTCGGCCGGTTCGCACATTTTTGTTCCTCTTGGCACTGCTTTATTTTGGACTACAACTTGACTGATCTTCGGCCGGTTCGGCAACGGTTCGCGTCCATCTGTCCCGCTTGTCCCATTTGCCTTCGGAGTCTGACTGTGCTCATAGATTGCAAGGCCCGGATCGGCCGGTTCGCGTCATCTATTGTCCCAAACGTCCCTGAGGCAACACTTAGCCAATTTTTTCTCCTTCGGCCGGATCGGCTTTTCGCGCCCGCCACGTTCTTTTGTCCCAGGGTTGTCCCAAATGCAATTTGGACTGCTGCATTGAAGCTGATTTCACCCGGTTCGGCCGGTTCGTGCCTTATTCTGGATCCCACACGTCCCAGAGGACTGACCTATGGAGCATGGAGTCTGTAGCCAATTTTCATGATTTTTCCTGGATCAACCTATTTGCCTTCTGCAACCCATCTTCTTTTCGCATTCGTCTCAGAACTTAGGGCTGCTCTTCCTCTTGGACAGGGGAGTTAGCACCAAGATATGAGGGGACCATAGAAACATGACTTTTTGCCCTGAATCAATATAATTGCTTGCATGTTATCAAAATTACCTTGGGGGTGAATTTTGGATTAACAGGCACTACTATGGTGCTTGCCCTTATGACAGGTATTTGGTTACTGATCACAGATTCGAAGGCATTACAAGAGGCAAATCCGGTACTGGCTAATGCTATAGGCCGTGTGACAGTGTCATTGCCTGTACCACAAGAGCGGCTAGCACTTGGCATAGGGCCTCTTTCAGAGAATCATAACTCATGGTAATGGTTACCAGTATGGTTCACTGCCACACTGTTGTAGGTAATAGATGTGGCACCCAGATTGTTCATGCGACAAGTACAAGAGCATGCATCAGAATTACCCTGGGACACAGGGCCAAAATGTCCTTGCAACAAGAAAATGCTCCTAAGGCTCAAGGTGGTGCAGTCTACAGCAGCACACACTGAGCAGAATAACAAGTGGTACAAGCTGTGCCAGTTCAACAATGATCCAGCACATAATAGCATCCCATAGTCCCACAAGCTCCAGCTTATCTCAATGGGCTCCACCCAGCTGGATCATCCCATGGTGCTTGCACAAGTTTCTCGAAAACATGTTCAACTGTCAGTTGACATCCCCATGATATTGTAAAACGAGACTTGGGAGGATGTTACCCCATCAGTATATGGGCAGACCATACACATTGCAGACTATACAACTCCTGATTTTATGCCAACGACAAGAGCACGGCCGTTAACAGATGTTTGGGCAACCTTCAGCAAGCTTGAGGAAGATGAAGTTAGCGCTGGTTGGGTTGCTGTTGCAGGCCCCGTCCATCTTGTTATCGACTGCGGGAGCTTAATCAGGCACGATATTCTCTATACCATTGATCCTTATGCTATTATTTAACTGAATCATTAAATAACTCTACTCTTCATATAAATATCTCGTGTGATGGTATGCTGTTTGGTTTCCACTTCCCCTGCTCGTTTGTATTTTTTTTTTGGTGTTAAAAATGATTGCGCTTGGTTGAAGCCTTTTATATTGTTTTCTGGGTTTTAATAAATATTAGTTGGGTGAACTTTGTTCTTAAGACTAATAAAACAAAAGAGGTGGGGGGTCCTGTAATGGAAAATTCCCGATTTCTTTGTGTTGGTCTCACGATTTGAATGTTTTATCAAACATTGTCGTTGGAATCAACTTTATAGTTCCTGTTTTGTTCTTATTCTTGTTTCGGTTCGAGATCTGTAGTTCTGGTTTATGTTGGGTATTTGCGAATTGGTGATTGAGTACTGCGAGTGCATTGTGTATAGGTGAATGATGCTATTCCTATCTCTATCCTTTTCTTTCAGTTGTTTTAGGTTCTAGTAACCCTTCTTGGTTGGCTTGGTGTGTGCTTAGCTTGACTGATTTTTGAATTGAGCCAAGTTGATATTTACTTACAACTAGGTTAGTTGCTTTTGTTATTTTGTTTTGAATCGCTCGAAGAAATAATTTTATTCTTCGAGTATCATGGTTGATCTGTCATAATTTGATATCAATTCATGTTCACCATTTGGAGATTGTTGTCTTTGGAATCACCTTCTCTCCCTTGGTGACTGTTGTATGTTTTGAGGAATGTAGCTGATCCTATGGAATGTCTTCTTTAGACGTTGCTCACATTTATTTTGGATAAGCTTAAAATGTCAGAGGAAATACTCTTTTTCGTCACCTTGATTTTTTTTCACACATGTTGGAGGATACGAGATCTACTTGATCATTAGTGAGGAAGTTTTTAAATCTTAAAATTGGGATGTTGGTTTTATGCGTAAGAAATTACTCTACGTTTTTCTCCGTAAAGATGTTTAAATTTCATTCTCCTGTGACTTAGAGGTTGGTGTGTTTGGAAACTCATTGGTTGACTGGTTTTTTGTGATGATCATTGTGATACGACCTCCTTGTTGTCATTGTAGTAGAATGGTTATGTGTTGACCAGAAAGGTTTAAGTCAACTTGTTGTTGACGACAAATCCTTTGGAAGCTATGTATCCTGTGTTGTGTTCTTGTGAATGATTGAGTAACCCTCCTGTAAGATTTATAATGGTTATGTTTGGTCTTGCCAAGTTTGTCCTTTTTCTTAAGACATTCTCTTGATTAGAAGAAATTTTAATAGAAGGATTGTTAGGATAGGATGTGGCCCCTTACGGGGTCATTTGTGCGTTTCATCCCTTTTCTTTTCAATTTATTTATTCTGTACTGACATAAAATTAATTGTTATAGGCACATCACCTTAATATGAATAAGTCATGTTGGTTTAGATATTCTCATGTCGATTGATTGTTTGGGATCTTCCAGTGGCATAGTGAATCCTTGGCTTGGTGAACTAACTTTAACAAATAGGGACAGATCACGTTTGAAATTAATTCTCTTCTTGTAATTGTTTTTGTTTCGAAATGTTATCTTGTTAAAATGACGGTCATTATTGTGATATGGGTGAAATTCACTATGATGTTTATTAACTGCTCCTATGAGAAAATGATAATTAAATAGAGTTAGTGCTGTCCCTTTTTATTTAGACATTTTATGCTTTTGGACAACTCTTTAATTGCTCTTGCTTAGACTCTTGGATTATTGTTTTCTTCATCAACGGTGCTTTTCTTCCTTGAAACAGTTAGATAACAACATATTGTCTTAATGATTATAGCTTTTATCGTGCTCAGTTCTTGCGAACTGACATGTGCTAACAAATGTGCAGGAGGATTTCCTGAGTAGAAAAGAAAAAAAAAGAGAAAAAGAAACACGTGTAGAAAGGGGATTCCAGCCTTCTTAGGAACTACTGTTGTACAAATGTTTTTCTTTTGTTTTAAAACATTGGTACGGAAATTGTGGAGACTATTTAGAAGGGATTGCATTATAATTTTGTATTGTTCTCATGTAGGTTGTTGTTATCGTTTGAAAGTCAATTTGAGAAATATTATTGTCAATAAAATTAAATGAACTTGTTTTGACATGTGTGGTCCTTTGTTGAATTTTTCACCTGTTCAGAATATGATTTATCCTTGAATTTTCAAACCTAAATATAATTATCTAAACTTGAATCAACTTACATTGCTTTAGTTACCTTGGTCATGTGTCGTTTGGTAGAGGGACTATGTTTTTTAATCTAGCAAAAAGAAAAGAAGAGAAACAAATATACCTGGTGACCCTGCGTAAACTAATCAACAACCTCTTATTGTGGTGAATCCTTAGAACGGTCTTAAGGTGAAATCAATGATTAAATTCTTGGAAGATAATAAAATTATACTAAATAGAAGGAACTTGATTAAGAAACTCTTCGATCTATCTTACCCATTGAAAATGAAAACAATATATTTATGTCTATCTCTTCAAGTGAAGCCCAAGGTGAAACCTATAATATTTCTGGTTAGACTCTTGACCCCAATGTAATCCTTTTTGAAAACTAATAAGATCTTAATGATGAATCCAAGATTTAGACAGTCATGTACTAGAATAAAATAAAATAAAATAAAATTGACCGCTTGAAAAGATAAAACATATAGGTTTAAAAGCACAACGTTGAAAATAGTTTGATGAAGTTAAGAGCCTTGAGAAACTAACTGCCTCCTAACCAATGAATAAGTTAATCAAGTAAATGAAGCAACCTCTTACTATCCAATAATGGGTTTACACTGTATATTAACATTAACAAGGTAGGGGAAAATTCTTCAAAGGAGACATGAACTTCAGATTCTCCTATCATGATTCCTCTGGGAAAAGTAAAGAATGTAAAAACACTTACAGCTAAAACATGAATCTAAAGAAACCTTATGTGGGAAGACCTTGTTGTAAAACTGCATACTTTAGATGAACCATTGTGTCCTTAGTGTGTGCCTCATGTTTATCTGTAACCAGTGTGGGTCCATGTTGTGCAAAGCATGTCTTTGGTTGGTTTTATTCCCTAGAGAACTTGTGTAGTGTCGTACTATCTTCAAGCAAGTCAAAAAAAAAAAGTTATCCTGTATTTCATTGTGTTGTCCTTGTGTTGGTACTTTTGGTGCGTTACAAATTTCGCTGGTTTTGCTTGGAATGTTATTTTCCTCTCTTATAGCTTACTCTTTTTCATATTTGTCTAAATGCGCTACTGAAATATTGAGTGATGCAGTCTAGTTCATAGGGAAGGAAACATTATAGAGTTTCATTTGCTTATATGACTCTCTTTTAAAAGAATTCTGTGATGGTATTTATAATTGAAGGCTTACTATATGGAAGGTTAAGCCTTCATATCTCTATTTGGGTTGAATAAATACGTATTTCCTGTTTAGGGCTCTCCTGTTTTGCTAAAAGGTACATTAATAGTGACATTGTGTTCTAAAACTTGTTTAAGCCTGTGGGCATTCCTTACTTTTTGTTTAATTAGAAAATGGCATTAGGGTTTTGCCTTGATTTATGTGATTTTTTTCTTACTGGTATTTTGAATTTCTCCTTGTTGATCAAAATGAAACCATCCTTTGTGAAGTAAAAATTTTATAACTTGATATCCCTAGCTACACTAGCGAACATTATCCTTTTTATGATGAATTCTTAGAATGATCCTAAGGTGAAACAAATTGTTGGTTGATATAAGATAATAAGATTTAATAAGTAGGAAGAATCAGTTTCGAAACCACGCAATCTGTTTCTCAACCATTTGAAAGGTAAATTGTTTTCTTTTGTAAAAACCATCCAGTGAAGCCTAAGTAAAATAATTAATAATTTTTGATAAATCCTTAAGCTTCAATAAAAACCGGGTTAATAACTAATGAGGTCATAAAGATGAATTCAACTCGACCTTCTCCCTCTAACCTTTTTCCAAGGTGCTTTGTCTTTCTTCTCTTAAGAATGTTGAACGCAAACCCATGTTGTCATATGGGCATGAACAAGTTCTAGTAGCGTAAGTGTTAATAGATGGCCTTGTGGAATTTAATTACCTCCTTTATTAAATAATTGAATTAAACAAATAAATGTCATAATAGAGAAGATTTAAAGTTAATTACTCAGTGAAAAAAAGAATAAACTTAGCTTGGTAAGATTAATTGTATGAATCATATCTTGAGTCTCCTTGAAAACGTAAGCTAAGAGTTGCAAGTTGTCTTATTAAAATAAATAACCATCAAGAATATCTCATTATGTTTGGCCCTAACTGTAAGTGTGTTTTGTGGTTGGACTTCTATGTTGTCATGTCTAAAAGAAAAGTAAATTGTCCTTGAAAGGTATGAACGTTTCCGTGCTTCCTTTATGGCCATCCTTGTATCAATTTGTTCACAGTGTTAGTTGTATCCTTGGTGACGACATGTTGCATGATGTTCTGTGTCAAGCTAGTAAAAAAAAAAAATTATCCTGTGTTGTTCGTGTGTGAATTGATGGGTCGTTACACCCATAGTTTGTACACACACTCACATGTTTGTAACAATTTATTTTTATTTTTTGTGACATGATAATTTTTTTCCATTATGCTTCAAATAATTTCCATGCGTTGATCTAAAGCTTCAATTTTGCCAGAGTCTGGGACGATTCTAGAAAAGGTTGTAGAGTCTAGCTTTATATTGATTGATTACATTTTCTTGAAATTTTCCAAGGCCTTTTCAACAAACCTAATTTGTACATATTCTACAATCTTTGAAACCATCTTGTCTAACACTTTGCATGCACTTGGTAGGTACCTACACAAAGGGTGGAATCAATGACTTGGTATGTAAATTGTTCAACTAAATTCCTAAAATTAATAGAGTTTTATCATCTTCCCATTAAATTACATATTCAATGAAAAATTGCAGAGAGATCTCTAAGAAATAAAAACCTCACTAATAATAATTAATATACGATGAGAACACATACAAGACAGGAGAACTAAAGTTTGATGTATTATAATTATATATATATTAATTATTATTACTGATATTTTATTTCTTAATCTTTCCTATAAATATGTGTAGTGTAATCCCTTAGACCCCTTTTATGACACAAAGACTTTTGTAAGCCCTCGCACTCAGTTTTATAAGTTAAACAATTTAACAAATAAAGACTTGAGAAAAGCATAAAGACATAAATTTGAGTTAATGAGTCTCGAACTCCGCCCACGCATTTTAAAAGAAACATCAGAAACAAACATTTGAGTGGCCCGCCCACGCATTCTCGACAACTACACGGCTTTGACTGTGACTCGTTTATACCAAACGAGCTTGACTCGTAAACGAAACGACTTGAATCATATACTGCACAACTTATTAGTAGGGCCTATATAATCCCCACAAGCTCCCTCATTTTTCCTAACATGAGATTTTGAGTTTGTGTATTCTTCATTGATTTTGCAAACCCATAATTTGTGATTTAGTGGGGAATATTGCTGCAACAATGGATGCTCTGTTGCCCTTTAGAGTGGCCCTATTGTTGTTTGGTGTGATATTATTTGGGTGCCAAACAACACAAGCCCTTAATTTCTCATTCAGTAATTCCGTCCAAGGTACCGCTGGCAGAGACAGATTCGATCAAGAGATATGGCAGAGTGGAGCCTTTGAAATTATGGACTCCTCCACCAATTTTATCTGGAACACCTTCCAACAGCAATCCCCAACGGATAGGAAGGACGTGCAGAAGGTTTCCCTGATTGTGGAAAGAGTGGACAATTTTCCTACCTTTCCGAGTCCATCCCAAATTCATCTGAGTGCAGAATATGTGGCTATTTATGGAGGAGACTTGAAGAAAGAGATCAGAGGAGTTTCATACCACGATATGGTACACGTGTGGCATTGGAATGTGCAAGAAAATGCCCCTAGTGGCCTTATTCAAGGTATTGCAGACCATGTGAGGCTCACTGCAGGGTTGGCCCCTTCGCATTGGGTTAAGATCGAAGCCAGAGATAAATGGGACCATGGGTATGATGTTACTTCTAACATTTTACAGTATTGTGAGAGCGTGAGTTTGGGTTTTGTTGTAAACATGATTGTAAAACTGAAGGGAGGATGGAACTCGGGATTCTTCAATGATCTTACCTGAAAATATGTCGACTAGTTGTGAAGTGACTACAAGGTAAAATATGCATCTTCCACTTAAAATGCTAATTATCTGATATTATGATCCATTGATACTTAGTTTACTTAATAGGGATAATCGATAGGAAGGAGGGATATTGCTTGTTATTTTACTATTATTATTGTATAGAGTATTTGATATATTATTATACTCTCTACTGGATTCTAATATGTCACCACTCATCCATAATAAGTCTACCACAATGTGGATTTTATTATGTTAAGTGCTTGATATTTTGTAATGTCTCATTTTAAGGCACTCGAATACATCCTAAAACTCCTAGAAATTCAGTCTGATAATTTTTTTTGAACGTATTTAAATTATTTTATCCTATTCGCATAATGTTTATGGATTTTCGTCCACCTTTGGTCCATATAAATTTTATTTAATAAATTTATTAATGTCCAATTAATATATTATTATCCCCAAACATAAATCAAACCACTAAGTATATAATTCTTGTTAGTTCCCTTAATAAATAAAATGTCACTTTATTTAAAAGTATCCCCTAAGTAAATAAATCCCACCGTTATATTATAATCCCATTGTATTTTCTCAATAAGAAATAAAGCAATTTATTTTAAGAGTTTACCTAAGGCACTCACTTTAATTTATTCACCCCATTTAATAAATTTACCCACACCCATTTATTAATTTCAACCCATCCCACCTAAATCCCAAATCTAAAAAAGGAGTAAGGTTTAATTTGCGCCCTTAGATAAAAATAAAGATAAGCCCTAGAGTTTTAGGGATTCCTACAACCCTAATATCTCATCCTTATGCTTCCATTTTTTCTTTCTTTTTCATTATTTTCTTTTCTTTTTGTTTGTGCAGGTAGGATTTTTGGAAAGAAGGATGGAGGAAACAAAGGGAACTATGGAGAGGGTTAATGTTTCCTTTCATAGGAGGAGGATATTCTTCCTCTCATGGGATAAGGGTTTCATTATTCTTATTTATCATTTATTAATGTTTTTTTTCTTTCAAAAAGCACTGATAAACCCTTTGGTGTGTGTGTGTGTGTGTGTGTGTGTGGTGTGTGTGTGTGTGTGTGTGTGTGTGTGTGTGTGTGTGTGTGTAAAACTTGATCCAAATTTGTTTACATGGTTGTTGCTTATACGTTGACATTGTGGCCCTGTGCTCATAGGAATTTACAAATGGAGGGGGCAATTGAGTAAAATGTAGGAGCGGATGAAGGTGCAGAAGGCTGCAAGGAGGGGTGGCTTTAGGAGGTATAAAAAGGGTGTGGTGGTGTGGCCTCGGTCACACCACCATGGAATACGCAGGGGGAGGGGCGTGGCAGGTCATTGCATGTCCCAAACCCTCCCCAACCCAAACGTGTGTGTGTGCGTGCACACATGTGCGTGTGTGTGTGTGTGTAGACACACACACACACACACACTGAACACACACACACACACACACACACACACACACACACACACACACACACATGAATGGATAAAAATCATGTACATTTAGTTCTTTTAAGTGCAGTCACACAGATTTCAGGTTGCAATATTTTCAGTCTTTGGTAATATACAAAACTATCTAAAATGATATATATGTGTGTGTGTGTGTGTGTGTGTGTGTGTGTGTGTGTGTGTGTGTGTGTGTGTGTGTGTGTGTGTGTGTGTGCGCTGAAAAATAAGGACAAAGTTTTTTTTCTGGTGAGATGTTTAATCAGAGATAGTAAGAAGTATTTATTATGGAAACTAGTTTATTATTGGCTCCAAATTTTTGGTATAAAAGCACAATCTCATATATTTGAATTCAAAATTCCAAACTAGAATTCTAAATAACTTCCCTTTCCATATACATCTTAAAATTCACAACAGAACACATTCTTGATCTCTAAGTATTCATTAATTTCTTTTAAACTCAGAGAAGACACAAAGTATACATAAAATTCCACCAACTAGTTCAACCAAATGAAAAATATTTCCTTTCCTAAAACAATTACATAACTACAAATGATATTTCCTCTTTCAATATTTAAACAAAGATAAACAATTCCACAAGGTTGTTTTCCAAATACGCTTGAATGGAATTCCTTTAACCTCCATACAAGCAAGGTTACAACATGCATCACACTACGAGAAAATATGGGTTTCCTATCGGAATAGAATGAGCCTACTATATTTATTTTTCCAAGCTCAACCTAATGAGGAAAAGGTTCAAATTTAAAGGATTTTTTAAGAGCTGAAACAAGACTAAAAATTCACTATTTCCTTGCATTATATAACAAGAAACAATACAACCTAATCTAAAATCTTTCCTTCCACAATGCATACAAGTAGAGCATCTTTTGATAAGTAAAATGAGAAATATATGAGAAACTATTTTTTTTTGTTTACACAATAAGCAAAGGGAATAATACAAGGATAGCCAATTTATGGTGCTTAACATTCATTCACCTCTTTAAATATTCATTTCAAAAAGTGATAATATAAAATTTCCTTCTCATAGCCAAGCCTTCCAATGTTCCATTAAGAGAATACAAGCATAACCATATTTTTCATCAAGCAATGTTCACAAACATAAGAAAAAGTAAGAGAAGACTTCATTACAACAAGAAGGGATCAAAGTTTCAATACAACAACATTCCTTTTTAATATGAGGATACAAACTTGACCTTCAAATACAACCACACCAACTCCTTATCAAGGAAGGAGAATAACTTTACAAAAGATATAACATTTTTAAGAGTAAGATAAAATTACATCCCAAGTTGGAAGGCTACAAAAAAGAGTTTACAACATCTTTACATGAACCAAATAAAACCCAAGTGGAAAAGCATCCCCATAAATTAGGGAACAACATGTCAAAATATTCAATTTTTCTTCATCAAAATTCAAGCTAAATTTGCAAGTTCTTCACTCCAAAATGGACTTCATAGCATGAGAAAAAAGGGCTCATTTACCTCTCAACTTGTTATCATCATTACATGTCATCTTCAACACATAGAGAACATGCTAGCCTCCCTCCAATACCATGGTAGAGAGCAGGGTTCATTTTAAGTAGCCTCTAGTAAATGAAGATGGAAAATCCCGAGCGAATATACCTAGAACCACTTTCACGTAAAGGTGAATTTTCTAATTTTTCATAACTTTATTTTTGCCTGCTATTTTTTGAGCAAGAGTGACCACTGAGGGAAAAATTCTACAAATGTGATGCATAGTTGATGCATGAAAACAAGCCTTCCTATCTCACGACAACAAGGCCTACTGATGTGCAACAGAAGACCTTGATATCACACATCAACAAAGTTTGTTAACTTGCCACAACAAAATCTTATGTCGTACGTCACTAGGCCTTGTTGACATGTGACAACAAGGCTTGTTGTCGCACATCATCAAGCTGACAGCAAGCCTTGTTGTCATGCGTCAACAAGGCCTACTAACGATCAACGAAATATTTTTTTGTCAAACATCAACAAACTTTGTTGACATGTGACAGAAAACCTTTTTTTCACGTGTTAACAAGGACTGATGATAAGAAAAATAAGACCTTATTTTCACTCGTTAAAAATTTTTGTTGACATGTGATAGGAAGGTCTTATGTCACACGTCAGCAAGACTTGTTGCCGTGCATCAACAAGCATTGTTGACGTGCGACAGCAAGGCCTACTAACGTGTAAAAAAATACCTTGTTGTCTTGCGACATCAAGGTATTCTATCACACATCAATAGGCCTTGTTAATGCATGAAATCAAGTGTAACACCCGTAAAAACAACCCACTTGAGACCCAAGAACAACCTAGGATTAGTTAGGAAAATTATGGAATACTTTTTTTTTTAAAGAGTCTACAACCAGGTTACAAGACAACATTTATCGCAAGCAAGTTGTAAATTCAAATACTATTGATATCTTATAGTTTTATTAATACGACAATTATAAAAGATTACCATGTCCAAAATTAGGCTTAGATTAATCAATTAGGTTAAGAGGGTAATTTCTCACTATACCACTCTCTAACGGGCTTAAAAGATTCAACTTGATTTTTCTCAATTTAATGCACTCAAAACTTCCCAAAAACATTCCCATTAAATAATAAATTTCCTCACCTTTCCAGTGATATAAAAATGTCCTCATAACTCCTCATATTTCTCAAGTTATGGATCGGTGGACTTTGGGAGGAAAATTTTCCCAAGAACGGGTCTGTAGGCTTGGGGAGGAAAATTTTCCCATGCGCGGGTTGGCGGAGTAGGGAGAGTTTTAGCACATTTTCCCTTTTGAAAAAAAAGTGTGATCTACCTCCGTGTGCTCGCTAGCCTGAAGAGGACACATGTCGTTATTTCTAAACTCTAGCGAAAAATATGGCCATCAGAGGATTTTAAGACAATGATAAATTTTGGCCGAAAGGCACTATGGAATCAAACAGTTTGCGCATTCACTAGCACCCAAAGTGCCACATGTCATATGTTGATTGGTCATAGGGGGGAAACGGACTTGTGGGGAAACGTAGAGATTTTAGACTTTAGGGTTAAAAGCACAAAGGATTTAAAATACCACATGTCAATCAACGATTGGTTGCGGCCCGTCGAGTTTTTGGAGTGATTTAGAAAAATTTGACTTTTGGGAGAAAAAGGTTTAAAGACTTAAAAAGTTTCACACCTCCACCGATGCCCAAAGTGCCACGTGTCAGCCATCCATTGGATGCAGATCAGCGGGCTGGTCGGATAATTTAGGAAATTTTTTCCCAAAAAATTCTGAAGCGCTAAGCTAAAAAGGCGATCCACTCCTCCTCTGATGCCTTGTGTCATCACGTGGTAGCACCTGATTGGCTGTGGGCCGGTAGGGTGGTGGAGGAAACTTAGAAAAAATTCCCAAATTATTTTAAAGGTTAAGTTAATTCTTGCGGGTTCGTGAGGCTGTGAAAAACAACCCAAAAAGCAAAAGAGGGGCAGTGGGTCCGTGGGGGGAAATTTTCCAAAATTTCTTTTTTTAAACTTAGGCGATTTTTGACAAAAGGAAAGGCTTGCGGGTCAGTGGAGTGGTGGGGTAATTCATTCCTTTGGTGTTTTTTGAACAAAAATCACTAAGGGAAAATTTGGTCCCACGGGTCCACCAAGGAAATTTTTCCCAAAAAAAAATATTGACAGTTAGAACTATTTTTGATGCCAAATGAAGAAAAACTTCAGAAGGCCATAACTTTCGATTGGGAGATCATTCACTACTAGAAATGAGACCCTTTTTTCTACAATGATATCCACAATAAAAATATATTGTGAAGTAATTGTGGATATTCAACAATTTTTTTCTATTATAAGAAAACAAAAATGTGGGATTTTCTACAACACTATGATAATCAAATATTAAATTGTGAATTATCCATAGTACAAGATATTTATTGTAGAAAACTTATAAAAAACACATTTTTTCCACATCCAATAGAGGTTAACTAATTTTGTAAATTATAGATCAAATATTTATAAAAACTTGTACATAAATATACACGTAGCAATTAATTGTACAAATTTTACACTATCATTGTAGGATTGTGGATGATTAAAATATTATAAATAAAATTATAGTGTAGATATTTTTAATACAATTAATCTAATATAAAGAGATTCGTTTTCTATTTCAAAAATGATTATTAAACTACATTATAAGTAAAATTAAATATTGATACTTTATAAATATAAGTTTAATATTTTGTATTTTCATAATGTTATTTAGTACTTTTAGGAAATCGTCAAATTTTATTACATATAATTTTACATGGATTGATTTATATTTTTTGGTTAAAGGGATATACAAGTAACTTTTAAAAAAAATACAAAAAGTTTGAGGTTAATTTATTTTTGGTGAGAGTGTATGTGTTCTTATTTTAAAAATTTCTATATAAAATTAACATAATATTTAAATTTAATTATAGATAAATTATTATATACCAAAACATAAATAAATCATACTTAATAAATATTGATTACTTTTAATATAATTCAATTATTTTACATAATTAATATTCAAGTATTTTATTTAATAATTTAATTCATTGTAAAATCAGTTCAAATGTAATGTTAATTTCACCATCTTTAAAAACCAAAAAAAACTTTAATAATCTATATGCTATTTTAAATTGTAAAATATTCAAATCAATATCTTAAAATATCTCTATCAATCCGGAAACCCTTAATCATTCCTATAATTTAGTATAAGACTAGCACTCATCATGGAATGGAGTAATTTGAGCCATAAATAAAGCCGAAAAATCCTATGATGGTTGCGTAAGGAAAAGCTCTATTTTTACCCAACAAATAAAAATAAACCCAGTAGACTTACAGAATGAAAACCTTGTAGAAATGTTTCTAGCTTTTGAAATATTTTCATTGTGTTATATTATATTTTACAGGATAAGGACTGCACATCGGCTGCAAGGAGAGGTTAATAATCATGAGTGCATATGTAATTATTTTGTTGTTTAATATATGTACAAAATGAAATGATTTTTTCTGTAGGTTATCGGGGTTGTAAGGTCTGAAAAATGAGTCTGATATAAGGAGAATGATCTTGTTGAATCCATCAATTTTTCATGGATCATAAAAGTAGATAAAGAAATTATTATTTTTTACATTATTTAATCAATATTTTCAGAGCTCAGACAATTTTATTTTCATGTGTCTAGTATTTTGAAGTGTGATATCAATGATTGATTGGAGGATCCATAACACCATAAATCTGCCCCTCAAAATAATTTTGAATATACACTCTAATATTTCAACTGCAGAATTGGATCATATATTATGAATCCATAAATAGATTAAAATTCTCAAATGTTTAGAAATTTGTTCTCACGGATACCTTCATATTCCTTTCCTTTTTTTGGTTAATGTATTTTTAGTTTGCACTTTCACTTTTTATTAAAAAAATATATTTATATCTATCTTGTTTCATAATTTTTTATATTTATTTTTTAAATTTATATTGCTAATTACGGTATGAACTTTGTTTCTTGAGTATTGTATTTAAGTTATATATTTTATTATATATAAAAGATAAAACACATACATATAATAAAAATTAATCTGTAATTAAAATATTATTCTATGATCTCTAAATTATGGGAAAAATATATATTACTCTACATTGTTTTTAATAGAAAATTCATTATAATTATTATTTTATAAAATAGATTGTACATAATATTTTATTAATATAATTTTTATAAAATTTGATTTTGTTCTCATCAAAGTGAATCAAAAGAATAAATTTTACATTATTATAGATATAATTACTATCTTTAATTACATAAATCGTAATAGATTTTCAAATTAAGAAAAATATATATATTCTACCTTATGATTTATGATATTAACACAAATTTTTAGTTGTATCATTCTCACAAATTTTTATTGTAGCATTGTCACAATATTTATTGTAACATTATGACAATCTATTATTGCTATATTTGTGGTAATTACCACAATTTTTCTACAATATAATGCTTCCACAAAATATTTGTGGGTGGAGTCCACAAATTCGGATTCACAATTTCAACAAAAATATCCACAACAAAATTGTAAAAACATTGTGGATACATAACCCTATATCTTGTAGTGATTTTTGGGAAAACAAGGACTTTTTGGAAATCTCTCAATGTCCTCTTTTTTTAGGAACCATTAATCTTTCATTTTTTTAATGTTTAAGGGGTCAATTTCATGAAAATGATCTGCAAGATTTTAATAGACAAACTGGTAAATTTTAAATTATGAAATTTTAATCAATTGATCTTATTCCTCTCTCAACATGTCGATTAGACATGGATAATTTTTCTTAGATGGATTTAGGATGGACTTGGAAGTTAAGTTTGTTTTGATTGACTCCCAATTAAAAAAAATACAACTTTGACAACTAAACAGTTTGAGCCCGATTTTGCTAGGTTTTCTAAGAAATTCCTTAAGTGTTTTGTCCATTTGAATTAATTTAGGGCATGCTACTTTAATTTAATCGTAGAATTTGTTATTTCATTTTTGCAAGTTTAACCTGTACAATTTGGATAAAGTATTTGCCAGTTTGAAAATACAAAACAGAGGTCAAATTTTAAAGGATCTATTTGCCATTTCATCTTCCAAGTATTAGGATTCATTCCAATTCTAATCTAATACATTTATTTGATTCAAATCAAACTATTCAAAACCAAAATGTAATTCTGATTTCCAATTTTAAACATTTCACAAGACAGAGTTCCGTATTTTCCTCACATGCATTTCTTCCTTCCAAACAGAGATTTCAAATAAAATTCAAACTCAAATTTTGAACAGTAGTAGTTCCAATCGTGGAACAGAATGCAAATTTTATTCAAAAGACAAGATTTCCTTCTTTTACAACTTCCCTTTTCTGTTGATTTTCACAATACAATATATAAAATACATCACTTTCTTTCAAAAAAGAAAATAGCATATATCTCTCCTTTACATTTCAAAATTATAACTTTTATATTCAATATGACATATTTCCATTACAAAACATATACAAGTTCATCCACTTCAAGTGGGAAAGGCTACAATAGGATTTCATTTCAGCAAGGGACTATCAAACTGTTTCTTTATTTTTTTCTCCTTTGCTCCAGAACAACAACATGTAGATTTATCATTCTTCTAATTCGGATCACAACAAAATCAGCAGAAATGGCAGTGCTCTCCACCCAACCAAGACATCAAATGACAAGGAGAAGCCATCCTTCCTCATTAGCCCCTGAGTCCCAACCACAATGCAATAAAATATGTGTTTCGACTCATGGAAATAACATGCTTCCAAAACTACACATGAAAATTTTACATTTAAAACACAGTCCAAAACAGAATGTAGTTTCAACCACATTAAAACATAGCAAAACAAAAACTCAAGCTTCATCATGCAAGAAAAAAGAGCAAGAAACTATGGGGGATGTTGTTTATGCCTCCCAAGTGGAAATGGATATCACCACCTGATTTCAAACTGCCAAAATATAGTATATAAAATCCATGACATGTCTTTATGCCTCCCCCAAGTACTCCTTATTCCTCACATTTTCTTATGCCTCCCCAACCTCTTATGGCACCCCATAATGAGTAAAGAAATGAGATCTATTTCTGTGTAAGGTGGAACCCAAATCCCAACTCCCTCCACACTTATACCTCCCCAAAACACTTGTGCCTCCCACAAAATAGACCCCATAGTCTTTCCCTACACCATTCCTATGCCATCTACCCAACATCCCAAAAACATGCCAAAACATTCACAACAAAATAATTTCATAAATAAAAAGGAATCATTTCAAGAGCCAAGTTCCTACCTCTCCATGATGGAGTTGTTCCAAGTTCCAAAACAACAAGCTTTATCCAAATGCAAGCAATCCAAATCAGCCAAGCACAAGCATGCAACAATCTTCCAAAAACTTCTCCAAAGCAAGAGCCCCAAAACAGCAAAAGAATTCACCCCAAAAGGAGTTTCCAAAAGTGAAGCAACCCAAAACAAGGCAAGCAGTTCAAATTTTATAAAAGAGGGAAGAGAAGAGAATGAGGTGGATCCATGTTGGATGCCACATCACACGTCCTCAACCTCAACCCCAGAAGTCAACTTCATTCTCCAATGCATAATAAATAGGTGGGTGAATAATATGACAGTTTACTTACATACTCAAATCCAACCCCACACCCCAAAGGATTGAAATTAACCATGTAAGAAAAGTGTAATTAAAAATTACAATTTGTCTTCTCAAAATGCATTATATAAGTTTAATTTTAACCCCCAAACCATAGGTATGGTTGGTAAGTAAATTTAAGAGGTATGGGACAATTTTTACTTGTCCCACAAGCCTCCAAAATCAGCCTCCAAGGACAATTTCGAATTTCCAAGAAGGTGGAGTGTTTCACACTCAAAAGTTAACTTACACATCACTTACATATTACTTACACATTATTTACTCATTCTTACAACACTTTAAATCATAACCAACAACAATATTAATTACATTCTCATGATATCTTTTAATTAATTAACTTAACAACATGATTACTCACAATATTAACACCACATTAAATAAATAATGAAAGGGGTAAGTGCACCACATAAAACACATGAAAACATTAAACAAAAGGGACCAAATAAAAGAAAAACATAAAATCCCTTGGTCACATTTAAAGGTGATTCCTCCCCCCCATGGGAATCCCTAACAAAACAACCACACACAAACAATACAAGTTGTCATGGTGACCTTGTTGAATTCATCTAGAATTTCAATGTGGTTGGTCTCCAATCCCCCGATGTTTGTTGTGATATTTTAACCTGTAAAACACAAATACCTGTTTCAACCTCGTGGCCATATAAAAACATCCAAAATAATATAAATAAAATTCCAAAATCATCTAGATATATTAATCACAACAACATCTAAGCAACCAACAAGATAATTTATAATTTACTCAACAACTATATTATCATCAAATAATTTCCATTTCTAGGTCTACTCACAATCTCCAAATATCACATGTCTGAACAACATCCATAATATAACCATGTCAAGCAGTATATCAACATCAATATCTAAAATGTCTCTAATAAGCATCATGCATCATAACTGAATCAAGGTCAACAATAATCCATGATCTAACATCTAACATCATACTACAATAAAGTCCATAATTATGTCTATAATATAATCAGTAGTATCACATGATCAGTATCAACAAGTGTCAAAGGGAAGAGGGCACTACATCCTCCTCCCCTTAGACTTGACTTCCTCCTAGAAGTCATTAGAACAAATGTAGCTGCAGTCTCATCATATCTGTCCCACTGCACCTGGACTTGGTCAATCTCTCTGCCTCAAAGGCCCAGGGTTTTGCGATCTATAATGTGAACAGGATCCACTGTCACCTTCCCCTTATCTTGCACCTGCAATGAGGTCCAATCCAACACATGATAAGGATTTGTAATATATCTCCTAAGAAATGAAACATGAAACACATCATGTACACGATACAAGCTAGGTGGCAATGCTAGACGGTAGGCTAAAGGGCCGATACACTCCAAGATCTCAAAAGGACCAACGAATCTAGGAGCTAACTTAGACCCTTTTCCATAGCGGATAGGGCTCTTATGTATCCTGACATGAAGGAACACCTTCATGCCCACATCAAAACTATGGTTGGTCCTGTGCTGATCTGCGTACTTCTTCTACCTGTCATGTGCTCCTGCAGTCTATATCTGATCAAAACCACCTGCTACTCCATGTCCTATAATAAAGCTGGTCCTAGAGAAGCCCTGTCCTTTAATTTGTCCTAACTAAGAGGTGCCATGCACTCTCTGCCATACGAGGCCTTGAAAGGAGCCATACCTATAGAACTCTGAAAACTATTATTCTTGGCAAACTCCACCAAGTACAGGTAATTCTCTCATCTAGACTATTGATCCATCACATACATCATGAGCATGTCCTCTAAAATCTGATTCACCCGCTCAGTCTATCCATTTGTCTCAGGGTGATATGTTATGCTGAAGTTGATCCTCTTCCTGAGGGCATACAGCATGGTGGTCCAAAAATGGGAAGTATACAAAGGATCACAGTCATAAATGATCTTCCACGAAATCCTGTGTAACCTAGAAATCTCATCAAGATATACCCGTGCCACTGCACTAGCTATATAGGTGGTCTTCACTAGAGAAAAATGAGCCACTTTTTTCAATTTATCCACCGTGACCATGGTGGCATTGTGGTGGTATCTTGACATTGGTAGCCCGACAATCAAGTCCATGGAAATGGCATCCCATTTCCAATCTAGTATAACATGAGGATAGAGAAGGCCAGCTAGATGCTGATGCTCGGCCTTCACCTTCTGACACTGTAAACAGCGTGACACAAACTAAGCCATGTCTCTAGGAAGTCCCGTCTAGATAAACAGTTGTCTCAAGGTGGCGTGCATCTTCTTTACCCTGAGATAAGTTGAATAGGGTGCACGATGTGCCTCTGACAAGATGTCCAACCGCAAGCCTCCATCTTTGGGAACATAAATCCAACCTCTATTCCTGAGAAGGCCATCTAACTCTAAAGAAAAAAGCATCAAACTTCCCATCAAGGGGTCTCTGAGACTCTATCTCCGCTCTAGCTACAATGTAGAAGTTGTCATGAGGAAGCTTCTGTAGAATCCTGCTCTACAAATATGTGCTCACTGAGATGGCCATAACCACATGTCTCTGTCTGTTAAGGGCATCTACAACAACATTCTCCTTCGTTTTCACATGCTCGATATCCATGTCATACTCACAAAGCAACTCCATCCAACGCCACTAACGAGTGTTGAGATTGGGTTACGTGAAGGGGTGGTGAAGACTCAAGTGATCTATCCTGAGTGTGAATCTCCGGCCAAGAAGAAAGTGTCTCCAATGAACCAAGGCATGAACAACTACTGCAAGCTCAAGATCATGAGTCAGATAATTGAGCTCATAATATTTGAGTTTGCGAGACTCAAAGGAAACTACTTTTCCCTCCTGCATCAACACACCTCCAAGGCCTGCCAAAGAAGCATCCATGCACATGAAGAACTCACACTGTAGATCCGGTATTGTAAGAATAGGTGTTGTCGTGAGGCACTCCTTCAGTGTCATGAAGGCCTGCTCGCATATGTTTGACCAAACAAACTTCTTCCCTTTCCGCTGAAGGGAAGTAATGGGATTCGCAATACAAGAGAAATCCTCAACAAATCTCCTGTAATAACTTTCTAATCCCATGAAGTTACACACCTCTGTCACAGTAGTGGGTGATGGCCAATCCATGATAGCCCTAATCTTGGAAGGATTGATAGAAATACCTTCCCTGAAAATGATATGACCCAAATATTGTACCTCCTTCTAAAAGAATGCACACTTCTCTAAGTTCCCATAAAGCTGCTACTCCCGAAGACACTGAAGAACCTGGCAAAGGTGCACCTCATGCTCCTCACACATACGTGAGTAAATCAAAATGTCATCAAGGAAGATGAACACAATGCGATCTAAGAAGGTCCTAAATACCCCATTCATCAAACCAAAAGGTACCACTATGAACTCATAATGGCCATATCTCATATGGAAGGCATTTATGAATGTCTTCCTCCAAAATCCTCAGTTGATGGTAGCCTAACTTACGGTCTATCTTAGAGAAAGTTGTGGCTCCCTTCATCTGATCAAACAAATCATCAATGCACGGAAGGGGATAACGATTCTTGATCGTTACTTTATTCAAGTTGCGGTAATCAATACACAACCACAAGGATCGGTCCTTATTCTTTACAAAGATCACCGGTGCACCCCAATGGGACACACTAGAATGAATTATGCCTTTCTCCATAAGGCCCTCAAGTTGCAACTTGAGCTCGTAGATTTCTGGGGTGGTCATCTGATAAGGTGCTCATGAGATATGATCTACTCCCGAAACTAGATCTATATGAAAATCAATCTCATGTGGGGGTGGTAACCACGATAGCTCCACTAGAAAGACATCTTCAAAAGGAAAGATTTCCTTCTTTTACAACTTCCCTTTTCTGTTGATTTTCACAATACAATATACAAAATACATCACTTTCTTTCAAAATGGAAAACAACGTATATCTCTCCTTTACATTTAAAAATTACAACTTTCATATTCAATACAACATATTTCTATTACAAAAAATATACAAGTTCATCCACTTCAAATGGGAAATGTTACAATAAGATTTCATTTCAGCAAGGGACTGTCAAATTGTTTCTTTCTTTTTTTCTCCTTTGCTCCAAAACAGCAACATGTACATTTATCATTCTTCCAATTCAGATCACAACAAGGGTAGGGGAAAGGGCAACGCTCTCCAACCAAACCAAGAAATCCAAAGATAAGGAGAAGCCATCCTTCTTCATTGGCCCCCGAGCCCCAACCACAATGCAATAAAAGACGTGTTTCAACTCATGGCAACAACAAGCTTCCACAAACACACATGCAAATTTCACATTTAAAACACAGTCCAAAACAAAATGTAATTTGCAACCACATTAAAACATAGCAAACAAAACTCAAGCTTCATCATGCAATCCAAATGAGCAAGAAATTATGGGGGATGTTGTTTATGCCTCCCAAGGGGAAATGGGTATCACCACCTGATTTCAAACCACCAAAATATAGTATATTAAATCCCTGACATGCCTTTATGCCTCCCCTTAGTACCCCTTATTCCTCACATTTTCTTATGCCTCCCCAACCTCTTATGGCACCCCATAATGAGTAAAGAAATGTAAGTTATTTATTTGTAAGGTGGAACCCAAATCTCAACTCTCTCCACACTTATACCTCCCCAAAACACTTTTTCCTCCCACTAAATAAACCCCATAGTCTTTTCCTACACCATTCCTAGGCCATCTACCCAACATCCCACAAACATGCCAAAACATTCACAACAAAATAATTTCATAAACAAAAAAGGAAGCATTTCAAGAGCCAAGTTCCTACCTCTCCATGATGGAGTTGTTCCAAGTTCCAAAATAGCAATATTTATCCCAATGCAAGCAATCGAAATGAGCCAAGCACAAGCATGCAACAATCTTCCAAAAACTTCTCCAAAGCAAGAGCTCCAAAACAACAAAATAATTCGCCCCAAAAGGTGTTTCCAAAAGTGAAGCAACCCAAAACAAGGCAAACAATTCAAATTCTATAGAAGAGGGAAGAGAAGAGGATGAGGTGGATCCATGTAGGATGCCACATCACACATCCTCAACCTCAACCCAAAATTCAACTTCATTCTCCAATGCATAATAAATAGCTAGGTGAATAATATGACAGTTTACTTACATACTCAAATTCGACTCACACTACAAAGGACTGAAATTAAACCATGTAAGAAAAGTGTAATTAAAACTTACAATTTGTCTTCTCAAAATGCATTATAAAAGTCTAATTTTAACCCCCAAACCATAGGTATGGTTGGTAAATAAATTTAAGAGGTATGTGACAAGTTTAACTTGTCCCACAAGCCTCCAAAATCAGCCTCCAAGGACAATTTCCAATTTTCATGAAGGTGGAGTGTTTCACACTCAAATGTTATCTTACACATCACTTACATATTACTTACACATTACTTACTCATTTTACAACACTTTAAATCATAGCCAACAACATTATTAATTACATTCTCATGATATCTTTTAATTAATTAACTTAACAACATGATTACTCATAATATTAACACCACATTAAATAAATAATGAAAGGGGTAAGTGCACCACATAAAACACATGAAAACATTAAACAAAAGGGACCAAATAAAAGAAAAACATAAAATCCATTGGTCACATTTAAAGGTGATTCCTCCCCCCCATGGGAATCCCTAACAAAATAACCACACACAAACAATACAAGTTGTCATGGTGACCTTATTAAATTCATCTAGAATTCCAATGTGGTTGGTCTCCAATCCCCCAATGTTTTTTGTAATATTTTAACCTGTAAAACACATATATCCTTCGGCCTCATGGCCATATCAGAACATCCAAAATAATATAAATAAAATTCCAAAATCATCTAGATATATGAATCACAACAACATCCAAGCAACCAACAAGATCATTTGTAATTTACTCAACAACTATATTATCATCAAATAATTTCCATATCTAGGTCTACTCACAATATCCAAATATCACATGTCTGAACAACATCCATAATATAACCATGTCAAACAGTATATCAACATCAATATCCAAAATGTCTCTAATAATCATCATGCATAATAATTGAATCAAGGTCAACAATAATCCATAATATAACATCTAACATCATATCATAATAAAGTCCATTATCATGTCCATAATATACTCAGTAGTATCATGATCAGTATCAACAGGTGTCAAAGGGAAGTGGGCACTACAGCAAGGCCTTTTGTCGTGCGTCAACAAAGCTTGTTGACATGTGACAAAAAGATTTTCTTACGCACTACAAAAAGATTTAATGTCACGGATCAACAAAGCTTATTGACATGTGTCCAAGCCTTGGAACCCTAATTTTGTCCTATAAATACCCTCATGTCATTCATTTTCATGTTTATACTTCTTGGCTCCCAATTTTTCTCGTTTATAGCAATCAAGTGCATGTACAATAAATCTCAAGTACAATGGCAACTACAAGTGCAACTCAAGCTCAATACCAAGATCTATCGGAAAATCTAGTCAACCCACAAGCCCTATCCAAGGGCAAGATACTCTACAGGAACTTTTTGTACCCCCACATTCAAACAGTTTTGCAAATGAATACAAAATACAAGGATTTTTTGGATGCATGTGATTTTGATGGGCTCATTAAGATGCCCTAGTTTGAAATCGATCATGACATTATGAATTGCTTTCTCTCCTCGTACAACAAAAAGGACGGTTTATTTACTATTATTGTGGACGACGATCGTATGTTCAATTCGGTGTTGATCTAGTTGATATACATCGATTGATAGGCCTTGCATATAAAAATCATCCGATTGTTACAACGAATGCAACCCTAGTCGAAAATGATTATAAGTGTAATATGTTTTCAATTTTCATTTGATATGTTTTCAGTTTTTTATTTTGATACAATTCAAATCGATATTAATTCCAATGAATTTTTGTCATTCGCATCTCATGTCAATAAATCAAGACATGGTGTGGATACGTAAGGAATTCCACACCACTTTCTTGTTGATATGATTTCTTTCTTTCAAGCTAGAATTATTTTGCAAGGTTAGCAAACAGATATACCAAATTGGGCTATTGCATACATTCTTACAACTATCGGAAAGTAAAAATTCAATTGGTGCACCTTTTTATCTAATAACATAAAAAATGACATTACAAATGCATCTCTTTCAGAAAATAAGTCATTCACTCCACAAACTATCTCTTTGGCCTTTATTACAAGGCTCTTTTTTATTTAAAAGACAAACCAATTCCTACTTGCATGGATGAGACAATGAAAAAAAATTCAATTCCATTTCAAGAACAATAGGTATAAGTTTATATTTCGACATTAGAATAACATTATACTCATCTAGAATCTGATTAAATATTGACCATTTTTCAGAGGAGATTTTTGGAGGCCCTTCCATAAAAAAAAGTGGCATCAAGAGGAAGAGGCCAACAACACACTGAGGCTTTGGTAGATTTGCAATCTAAAATGGAAGTTCACTCATCTCCCAACCACCAAGAATTTTTATTAGTTAAATGGCAAAGACGTAATACCCTAACATTTACTATTTACAAATTCCCATTTTTGATTTTCAATTTACCAATTACCATATTGAATTGACATACAATCAATTGTTGCTGACATTACAAGGACTTCAGACAATACACGTGCTTCTCAAAGTCAACCGTCTTCGCCAACTCACTGAGTTCAACCGCATGCAATTGTCTCTTCTCAACACCCTACTCAGTAATCCCATCCCCACACAACTCAAACACAACCAATTACTACTCCAACACGGCCACCTCAATCACCATGACAGGCTACCCCTCAACAATAAGGTATGATTTTATTACTTTATTACAAGTTTTGAATAGTTTTGAATAGTTTTTTCATAGTTTAACAGTTTTTCATTTGATTTTTCTTGCACTTTTCAGTACATTATAGTCCTTCACCTTCTCTACAAACAGCGGCATGGCCACCTCCTCCAAAATTATGATTCAAAATTCCAACCAGAGGTTCATGAAAAAATAACATTGGTAAACGCATGCTAATTCCTCCAGCCCCTAGTGGGACACTAAACATTGCCACCTCATTTCTAAATCCAACCCTCTCTCTCGGTGGCTTACCCAGTGCAACGGGCATATCAGTTGTAAATAATATAAATTTAGATGAATATTACTTGGGCATTGATAGCAATGACCCGATAGGATATTTCAATACACGCGACATGATTCAAGGCCAACAAGTATACTTCTATTTCAATGTAATTTATTCAAATTTCATTACATTTCACTTTCGATTTATTTATTTGAATATTGGTTTATTTTATCACAACTAGGATCAAGCCACCCAGAGGCAAAAAGAGGTAGCAGTCGATCAACCTGATAGCCCCCATATCTCTCCAGTGACATCATCTTCTTCAGATACAGATGGTGAACACTTGTTATAATTTCCTTTAGAGAACTTGATTGGTTATGATTGTCAATCCCATGTCCAATAGTTTATTGTACCTCATATCATTCAGCTCATAGAATGGGAGAAAAGGGAAAAAGTAATAATCGATGAGATAATAATTCATTTTGAAAATTATTGGCAAAGGGATAGTTTATACAGTACAGTCCAGAATCAACCTGTGAAGATGGATTCCTTACTTACCCAAGTAAGAAGTGCGACTGTCACATATAACAACAATTATAAAGATGATATTTTAGATAAAGCATTAAAAAAATTAGAAAATATTAGTGTTGAAGCCCAAGCATGTTTTAATAAATGGTCTAAGGATAAGGATCTGGTGGTAATTGCAAATGCCAAGAGAGATAGAGCGGTCATAAGTATTATCATTTTGAAACAAAATTTTTTGTTGATTTGAAATTTTCTTATTTTAGTAATATGTTTAATTGAGATAAAAAATTTGTGTAGTTGAAATATGAAAATTTGAAGAGTCAAGCAAAGGTGTTTCAAGTTCACCTAGAAACTGCAAAAAATGGTTTATCCATAACAATGAAGATGACAAAAAATATTGTTTAAGTTAACAAACAAAATAACACACTAAAGCGGATAATTAAAGAGAATGGCTTCTATGCTGAAATTTTATTAAAAACTAAGGCAGTTGCAGATCCCAGTTTGCTATCCCATGGAGATGTGACAAAGGGAGAGCAAATAATCATAAAGAATCTAGACAGTGATGCAGAAGATATGATTAGTTCTGAGATTATTCAATCCATTGGGGAAAGGGGTATAGGATGGGAAGCCATTGAGAAAAGTAGTACATGAGTGGTAGCCATTGGGGAAAGGGATACAAAAAATTGAGGGTTGAAAAATTGAAACTTTAAATTTGAAAATTTGAAATACTTTATAATCTTGAATTTTATATCTTGTTATATATTATATATAGAATTTCTAGATTGTATATGGTGTTTATGTTTCATTTGAATGTGATGGAGTTATGATAATGGTTAATTATTTGTTTTAAAAAAATATGGAATGTGGTATGACAGAGACATCTTAATACTAAGAGTTAAATCTTCTTCTCTCTACTTCTAAAATTCAAACTTTGTTCTAAAATTCAAACTTTGTATCAAGTTTCCTCAAATTTAAACCTTCTCAAAATCTTCTTCTCTCTACTTGTAATGATGTGATGACATTAGAATGGACCCTAAGAAACACAACCCTTACCTTGTTTTTTGACAATGTGACAATCAGAGGCCAGATGACCAAGAGAAAAATAGGATCGGCATCTAAATAGAAATCCTTCATAATTAATATTTTGTATCCATATTTTTTCCTTAACTTTACGCTCTATTATAGCCAAAAAATCCACATTCGTGTCCATATCCACCAGAATATAGGAATAAGTAGTGTGATCAAATAATTTAGTTTTGAGTTCAACATCTAGGAATTTCCCTAAGGCATTACCAATATCTATAAATCTATCTTCTCACTAGAATTGCAGAGGTGGATAAGGGAGTCTAATCTAGATGGGTCTGATATTAAAGGTTTCGGTTAAGGGATTGAAAAGAGGGAACCATGGTTTCAGCTGTAACATGTGAGACTGAAAATCCCATATTTTTCGAATAATTTCCTCCTTATCAAAAGGACTGTCAAACACAGCAATAAAAATACCATGGGATGAGGGGTAAATATTGAATTTACCTTTTAAGATAGGGCTCCATTATTCAGAAATTGACTTTTGGAGAGCAGGAAGGCCCAGGAAGAAGTTCATGAATCTGTAGATCAAGCCCCAACTCTGGAAAAAATCTTTCACCTCAGTGAGCTAGAATACTCAAATACATAGAACCTGCTTTTCATGTCTATATTATAGTGAAAATGAGCTACATAGAATACTCGAACCTTATGGTTTTCATTTTGGTTAAACTGAACGTTACACGTAATTAAAGGTTTCTCTTTATGGTAAATTGTTAAATAAATTTCCACACTACACACTATCATTATGCAAATTCATGCAGATAGTTGATAAGTTCACTTGATATTAAAACCACACTCTACAATCGCCATGAAATTCTCTTGTTCAAATATATTTACATGCATACTACTAAGAAAACCACCCTTACACACTATATTTTTGCTTGATTATGCAACACCACCCACATTGCAAAATAAATTTATGTAATTCTATGAAAATTTGAAACATTCCCAACTATGTTTGACATCCTACGGGGACTAGTACAACACTTCCATCATCTACTACCAAAATAACCATCTTTGTGTTATCTATGCAACCATTAAATGAGATTTCATGTATCTCGTTAATCCTATATGATCTATAATTTTGGGCACTCTAATCAATCTTGGCCTTCTCACATTATTATCTCATCCTCTCTTTTTCATTTCCATATAATCAAAGATATTTTTAAGATACTCAAAGATGTAACTCTTTAATAAATATATCCTTACTGATATCTTGCACTCCTTGTATGTAATTTATTTGCTAGAATATGTGTGCAACTACCTTCTACTCACACTCAGTTGAAGAAGGGGAAAATGTTTCTTTAATACCAATTAATGCTTTGAAACAAGATGACACAAAATTATTCATGGTAATATAAGGACTAAAAAAATTCTCTCTAATACTACACTATTCAATCACACTTAGAAGTGTCAAAAAAGAGCATCCTTATACCACACAACCCTCATAATACATAGTAGAATATGAGAAATATATGTAACAACACTATTTAAATCATGTGTTTATTATTTCAATTTAGGAAGATACATAACAATATTATAAACTAGTATTTACCATAACACTTAGATTGATATATTTGTGTTTGGTAACTTGAGGTCTGTACAAGTATAGCTCTATAATAACTAAACCCTCTGGACTTACTTCCATCCAAGGTCCAAATCTTACAAGGAATTCAGCTTGATGTTGACTATCTACATGAATATGAGAGCATGTTGATATATTTCACATAAGATCCACTTACTCACATTGTGCATTGAAGATAGATTTGACTCATATGATATTAAACGTGTCAAAATCCTTTATTTACTTTATAGGGCACCAAGTATAATATAACTCCATGCATTTGAGTTTGCTCAACTATCAAAACAATCAGTTAGGGGAATCCATTTCGACGCCTTTCACAATCTTGTAAGTAATTAGACTTCGAAAATCATGTATGCGATGCCTTGGTGCATAAGAGAAGGTGTTGAAGTAGACCTCCCAATTGCATTAGACACGAAGTAGGTCAATTATTCATTCTTTTATGTCAGCGTTGACTAACAGACCAACAACAGTTCTGCTCTTGTGTAACACTTTGGAAGTTTATCCAAACTAACAGCATAACTTGTGTGCATTATCAAATTTATGTCGAATAACTCAATATAGGTGCAATTGCCTAATAGACATGAAAGAAGATATTAACACAGACGTGCTTGTAGGATACAAAAAAACATTACAAGAGACGAGTGCAAAATAAGACTTGCCAAACACTACAAACACATAATTTTACTACCAAAGTAACTGAAAAAAAACAAGATAAACAAACTTATAAAAAATTAGTAAGAACTATTTTAAAAAAAACAAAAAAAATACACGTTGTTAAACTTCCCTTATTGTTTCTAATCTAATATATTTTACTCATTGTAAAATTACAAAGTGAATAAAAATACTCCAATACCATTAATTTTCATGATTCTACATTTAATATCCTTAAAAACGTATCCATTACAGCCTCTTATATAGTTAATGGTTATATTTCATTTCTTACACTTCTATATCGAAATAGATTTGTGTGATATATTTCATTTCTTAGACCTCTTCTTATGTCTTAATAGTTAAAGATGTCTGGTGTAATCCATCGGTGGTCAATTTCTATGACTTTGAAAAAAACAAAGAATTGAATGACTTGAAGTTAAACAATCGAGTGAAACACATAAACAAACAAACAAACAAACATTTCATTGGCCCGCGTACGCATTTTCCAAGAAACGCATGAGAAACAAACATTTCAGCGGCCCGCATTCTCAAAGTCCCCACAGAGTTGGATTTGTCTACGCTGCGTTTTACCGAAGACTTGGAAGTTGGACGTGACTCGTATCCCACACGGCTTGACTCGCACACCACACGGCGCACTCGCAGGGCCTATATAATCCCCGCAACTTCTCTCACTTTCCCTATCACCAGATTTTAAGTCTGTGTTGAGTCTGCAAACCCATAATTTGTGATTTTGTGGGTAATTTTGGTGCAACAATGGCTGCTCCGCTGCCCTTTATAGTCGCCCTGTTGTTTTTTGGTGTGACATTATTTACGTGCCAAACTATAGACGCCGTGGATTTCGCATACACCAATTCCGTCCAAGGGACTGCTGCAGGTGACAAATTCGATCGAGAGATCGGGCAGAGTGGTGCTTTCCAAATTATGGACGACTCCACTAAATTTATATGGAACACCTTCGGCCAGCAATCCCCAGCGGATAGAAAGGATGTGCAGAAGGTTACTCTCATCCTGGAGAACGTGAATAATCCTAATATTGTTGCCTTTACCAGCGCGGACCAAATTCATCTGAGCGCAGAAATTGTGGGAAAAATCGAAGGAGACTTGAAGACACAGATCATAGGAGTTCTGTACCACGAGATGGCACACGTGTGGCAGTGGAACGGGCAAGGCAATGCCCCCAGTGGCCTTATTGAGGGTGTCGCAGACTATGTGAGGCTCACTTCCGGGTTTGTCGATCCCAACTGGGTTAAGCCCGGAGGCGGAGACACATGGGACCAGGGCTATGCTGTAACTGCTTATTTTTTACAGTATTGTGAGAGTATCAGTTCTGGTTTTGTTGCGAATATGAATGCAAAACTGAAGGGAGGATGGGACTTGGGATTCTTCAGTGATCTCACTGCAAAATCTGTTGACCAGCTCTGGAGTGACTACAAAGCAAAATATGCATCTTCCACTTAATCGGTCGGTAGGGAAGAGGGATGTTTGTTATTGTTACTTTTATTATTGTACGGGTCGTTTTATCTATTATTATTATACTCTACGGGATTCTTATGTGGCGCAACTCATCCAATAATTGCCCTGCAATTGATCCTATGCTTTATATCTTTTTTATTATAAGGAATAAATGTTTTTCTGCCTTAAACACGCTTGATGTTCTAAAGAAACCTAAGGAACTCGCTTCTATGACGTAACGCAAGGCATTTGATTAAATAGCGTAGAGAAGGATTATGAGAAGGATTATAATACTAATAACTACAGTTAATGTGTTATTTATCAAATCATAAAGTGCATTAAGTTTTTTTTTTTAAATAAATAATAGTAGCAACTATGGCTCATGGCTAAAAGTAAAAAATACAAATAATAAAGATATAGAGAAAGTGAATGCGGGAGTTGAAGCTGCATATTGACTAAAAGATCGTGGAAAAATCAGTAGTGGTTTTATCATATGCATGTGGCACCACATGTTACTAACCTAGATTTGAAGTTCAAAGGCCCAATTCAACATGGGTGTTTGTTGCTAAGAATGTATGCAACAGATGTGGCATGTGCGCGTGATACCCACTTATTATTATTGGCATCATAGGAAAGTGGAAAATAAATTTTCATAATTAAAATGACAAGAATTCATGTAAAATTAATAACGATGGGGATTTTATGTAGAAAACAATGGAAATAGATGCAATATAGTTGTAGTTATGAGAGACATACCCATTGTTAATGGGAGCTAACATGTGTAGATGTTTCTTTCAAGTAGTCTTTGTTTTACATTCCTAGTTTTTATCTCAAAGTAGTTCGCCAAAGAGAATGGTGGAGATATTTGTTAGGCCCATAATAGACTCAACTCATGTTAATACTATGAAATTCAGCCCTTGTTTCTCTACATCTCTAATATCTATGGTTGTTTTAAGAGAAGTCAATCAATCCTTGGGATTTATGTCTAGTAAGCACCCAAAACTTTTTTAGTGAAACTTGAATATGATAACCTTGTATCACCAGTAATATTTGAACAAATCTTAGGTTGCTTGGGTCCCAAAGTACATCACTAGTATAGTTTTCGAATTCAAATTTACACACATCGACAAGCTGGGGGTTAGATCCATCGTTATAAAAAATGTTTTTTAGAGTACCAAGAGTGTCATCATGTACAAATGTTCCATCAATGTACAAATTTTATAATGACATAACACATTGTTTAGTGCATAGGAATTCATTGCGCAATTGTTCATCATTAGCTTTTTCTTTAGTCTTGGTCACCTTATACATTCAAGAATACTTTCAACAATGGGATTGGATAAATATTTTATCATACGCTTGCTATGTAGTCTAATTAATATGGTTTTTCCATACAAGTTAATTGTTGAATCAAAGAATGCCCATTCATCCTCGTTTAAGCATGGGTTTAACTTCTTCACAAGATTTTCTCAGTCATAAAGATTAGGGTCTATATTTCAAATTTGGATTAATCGATTTCATAATATTACTTGTTCAATATTATTTCCTTGTTGACATAATATTATCTCCAAGGTAACAATAATGTTGAAGGTATTCCAGCATCTTCTCCCAATTGTGTTTTCTAAAAAAATTATAAATTGATGGGCATAAGTGGGGTTAAATGTTAAGAATTTATAAATTGAACTATAAATTAAAATAATTGTAAATATAAATGCACATGTTTTTGAGGGTAAAACTATGATACAAACTTGTTAGTTCCGTAAATAAGGATGTAAAATCGAAGGAGACTTGAAGACATGGATCATAGGAGTTATGTACCATGAGATGGCACACATGTGGCAGTGGGAAGGGCATGGCAATGCCCCCAGTGGCCTTATTGAGGGTGTTGCTGACTATGTGAAGCTCACTACTGGCTTTTTCAATCCCAACTGGGTTAAGCCTAGAGGCAGAGACACATGGGACCAGGGCTATGTTGTTATTGTTTACTTTTTATAGTATTATGAGAGTATCACTTATGGTTTTGTTACAAATATGAATGCAAAACTGAAGGGAGGATGTGACTTGGGATTCTTCAATGATCTCACTAGAAAATCTATTGACGAGCTCTGGAGTGACTACAAGGCAAAATATGCATCTTCCACTTAATCAGTAGGGAGGAGGGATGTTTGTTATTGTTACTTTTATTATAGTACAGGTCATTTTATAAGTTCCCTTTAATTGATCCTATGATTTATATCATTTTTATTACTATCAATCAAATGTGTACAGTGCAATGTGAACATCGAACAGTATATGTTATTTGATTTAGAGGGATAGTTATTACTTTTGTAGAGGGATTATTTTATATGCACACCTTCCTAAGGGAGCTAGAGCGTGGACATCCCTATACCCTCAAATGCTCTTAAAACTACACAACCAATCCCTGTGGTATTTGTATTTGAATACAAACACCACAAAAGAAAATGAATGAGAGATTAGGGAGCGTAAATTGAAAAAAGAAGAAATAGAAAAAAAAAATCCAAATTGAATTTTCCAGATGTTACTTCAGGGGTATCGATCATAGAGCTTGATTCTAAAACTAAGAGGGCTGCCGAATATTTGCATGTATGTTGTTTATTTCATTCACTCTTATTCTGATTTAGAAGAATAATTATCCTACTAAAACCTTTAAGCAAATGCAGGTTAGAGACCGAACCGAATAATTCATCCAACCAAAACATGATATTCTTCCGATTTTGATCAAGATTGAAAAAGTGTGTTTCCTGAAATCACATAACAAATTTTAGAGACTCAAAGGATCTCATTAGTTCCACCCAACTTCTATTCCATAGAACAAACTATCAATCTATTCAATGGATTTTGAAGGAAGAGTTTAGGGTTCTTCCTCGAGATGAGTGAAATATGTGCCATGATTTCTAGTTTCTGTGTAAATTAACAAGTGAATTCCAAATAATGAGTGCTAAATATTTTCCTTTAATTGGAATTTTTCAGTGCAGTTTTAGCATTTGTTTAAAGACAGTGGAGGGGCACTACATCATTTCATTATAGGTGTGGAGATGTGCCATCTATATGTGTGGACTATGAATTTTTAGTTGATAGTAATGATTGCAACGAATTAAAAAAGGAATTAAACACATACCCCACCAATGGCCATCACAATTCTTATTAGGTTTATAATCAAATAAATAAATCTTAGCATCCACATAAGCATAACAGAAGTAATTCAAAACTTTGTCTCACTCTAAGGTCAGAAACACTTTTATATGGCACAACATCCTCTTAACCCATTTTAGTACATATGTGAGGCTCTGTATCAAATGGACATATATTATATGAGATTCAGACATGGAAAGTATGACAAACATTTGAGTGGAATATAAAAAATATTTCAAAAAGGTCATAGCAAGAGCCCTAACATAAAAAATAGAGTGAAGGTGAAAAATAATAATGAATCTGTTAAGGAAAGGAAGCACTAATGAATGTTATACCAAGGAAAAGAAATTGAGGCTCACATGGTAATATCAGTGACCAGGAAATAGAAGAAATATAGGCATCCATCCCCATGTCCTTCAACAGTTTCACAACCTCCTGTAAGTTGTATAATTTTATCAGTCAGAGTTAGAAAAAAAACTAACTTCTCAAGTGCATTGAAAAAGGAAAAAAAATCATGAAAAAAATATGATTTACATATATTTTTTAATTTAATGCACCTTATTGTGGTGATATTCATCCACAACGACATCCCCATTCCTCCCATTGATGACATTCCCTACAGTTTATTTCAAAAAATTTACTAAATTAAACATGCACCATAATTCTACCTGATCTTCTACACCAGAGGGACAATCTAAAAATGATCTGAAATATGATATATATTATATTGAAGATGAAGATATTATAGAAAGTAGAGTAAGTTGCCGATGGAAACCTGCTTCAAGCTTCAACCTTGTCTACCTTGAGGGGCTTGAAAATTTCCCAAGTGAGTTTAGCGTCGTCTCTTTCAAAGTGGCCATAGGTAGCAGTATTTTGCAACCTCCCATTTCCACCCCTCTTAAAATCAAGGTTGATTGCAATCGTGTCGGGCCTGAAATCAAATTTCTCTTTAATGATTTTGAGGCTTTCCTTATCATGAATCTTTCCTATGCCATAGGTGTCCATGAAAACAGAGAGAGGCTTTGGCACTCCAATGGCATAAGATACCTGCACAATACACCTTCTTACAAGCCCATCTGCAACAACACTCTTAGCATCCTGTCTAACTATGTATGATCCACTTCTATCCACCTTGTTTGGATCATTGCCAGAGAAGGCCCATCTTCCACGAGCAACCCAACCCCCATACGTGTCAATGATAATCTTCCTTCCAATGAGACCTACATCACCATGTGGGCCTCTTATCACAAATCTCCCTGATGGGTTTAGATGGAAGATAGTGTTGTCATCAAGTTACTTCTCTGAAATCACAGGCTTGATGACATGCTCTTTGAGATCAACAGCAATCTGGTCGTTGGTGATAGTCTCGTCATGCTGAGTGGATATGAGAACAATGTGCACCCGTTCAGGAACCATGGCTGATCCTTCAATTTTGTACTCAATGGTGATGTCAGTTTTACCGTCGGGCATCAACCAGGGGAAAATACCATTCTTTCTGACCTTAGTAAGCTTGACATTGAGCTTTGTGGATAGAAGGTGAGTGAGGGGCATGAGCTCAGGAGTGTCATATGTGGCATAGCCAACCATGGGACCCTGGTCACCCACTCCAATCTCTTCAAGACTATTGGTAAGATTATCATGCACTCACTGAGAAATGTCCAGGCTCTGTTGTTCAATGTTCACAAACACTATGCAGTTTTCAGCATCCAAACCCACATCATCAGAGATGAAGTCAATTTCCCTGCAAGTCTTACGAAAAAATTTCTTGTAATCAACATCAGCCTTGGTGGTGATTTCACCGAATACTATGACCATGTTAGTATTAGTGCAGGTTTCACATGCAACCTTGATGTTAGGGTCTTGCTCCAAACATGCATCCAACATTGTGTCAGATATCTGATCACACGGCTTGTCTGGGTGTCCCTCGTTAATGGACTCTGATGTAAAAAAAAAGGTATCCATCTGCAACAATCGTGATCCAGATATCAATTATTATTATCCTGTAGTCCATGACACCAGTAATAGAGATCTATACACCTAATATATTCCCAGAAAATTATAAGCCTTAGATTGAAAATTTCAAAACATAGAGATACATAGATATGATAATCTAGCTCACTACATGCATACATCCATAGATATTGAACTAGCGACAAGCGGAAAAAGTGGAGTGATATTCCAGACTTGAGCTATAAGAGACAAAATCATGAGGTGACTCAACAGAGAAACATTCAAAAACATCAACATATTTGGCACTTTGAGAGTGACCCCATTCCAAATAACTGTGAAAAACATATACATGATATGACAAAAGAATGTCCAGCCAGGTGGTGACTGAAGAGTAATCATTAGTTGTTATCTCAAAGGTCTGCTACTGAGATATCATGACATGATCCAACCTTTTCATAACACACATCAATCCTTCTTGAAAATTGGACCAAGTAAAAAAAAATTGAGAAGTAAATTCTCTCCGCCTTTTATAAAGTTGGTCTTTAATACTCCATCCGCTTTTAAAAAAACAAGCTTCCCGCTCTCCAATCCACCAACACATAAGAAGGGCCCCGGCTTGTCCTCGGGATGTTTAATCATATTAAAATTGCAACAAAAAAATCCAATATGAAAGGGGTAAATTATCTCCCAACCAACGCCATAACATCAACATTTCTGGGCCATCATTAAGGGCATAAATATTTAACATGCCAAGTGAAAAACTATTAAGATTCAGAATAACCCACACGGCCCGATTGTCAAGATTGTGACACATCACAGAAATCATGGCAGAAAATATAGGAGACACATAATTAGAAACACAACCTTTTCCTTCCAAGTGAGAAGAATAATAATGCATGTAATTAGGAGCAATATACATCAAGCAAGTCTGAAGAAGGAAACCTGTAACTTTAACCTCTTGCAAACAAATAATATCAAGATTACCAACTAATTGACAAGCATGATTCACATAATATTTTTGGGAGGATTCTATGAGTCCTCTAATAGGCCATGAAAGACAAATCATTGAAGTTCAAACATGATTAGATCCTCCCCCTTCCCATCCGGCAACATATCTTTCGAGCTTAAAATACCAAAGGTATTAGAGAGAAAAACAAACTGGGTTAAACTAGGTGGCTTCATCAGCATGGTGCGTCGCCTAGGCCCGTCTGGCCCAAATGCCTCCAAGATTTCTCTCTAGGAGGATTTCGAGAACAGTGTTGGGAGGATGATGTAGTAGCAACCATCCCATAATTCTTTTTTTCTTGAGTGTTCTGGCTCAGCATAGGTGGGGAGGGCTGAGAAGATCGAGTCGGGGCAAGAGGCGAGGAATACATAACTGACTGTTACTTAGAATAAGACAGGGGAACCGCATAAGTGGATTTACCACTGACACCTTTCTTATTCACCACAGTTATCCATTCCTTAGAGACAACAACTTGCGAACCGGGAGGAGATTGATTGATAGCTGGTTTGGCGCGTTGATTAAGAGGGAAGTCATGAATACGATGGTCGGTAGTTTGGCAATGAAAACCAGTATTGGGTAAGTTGAAATAGAAATTTTTTTGTGAGATATGCATGGACCCAACCTAGATGTCAATGCAGTCCTACAAATCAGAGGCTAAATCAACTTCAGCAAAAACCCGTTTATGAGGAAGTGTGTAAAAAAAAAGGTTAGGCTCATGACAAAGGACATGGCCAAGGGGTCAAAAAATGTCATTCAAAAAAGGAAAAATTTGTAATGGTAGCCCCTGTAGCTCCACCCAGACAGGAACTCGAAGGGATACATAATTGGATGGGATAAACTTGGGATACCATCTATACAGAAAAAGCAAATTATTTCCAATATACAAACAAATAGAGCACTAAAAACCAAGTCATACTTGTGATTGCTCACAAAAAGTAAAAAAATAAAACCCTTTGGTGAGGCTTCAAACACCAGTGACCTAGATTTCGAATGTCTCTCAATGGTTCTTAATATAGTTATGTAACTATGACTAGACAAGATATGACCACATAAATAAGCTATTAAACAATTATTACGATAAACCTAAAAAATAGGATTAATACAAGAAAGATCAATAGAAACATCCGGGGGGTTTAAGAATTAGTGCCTCATCGTACACTTTTAGAACAAATTTCCTCACACATTTAGGAGCCATCATTACCACCATTTGCAACAGATGTTGCAACAGGAGGGTTAGAGGCCATTATAAAGGCAAGCGCCACCCAAAACATGTGGAATAAATTCCCAAAACACTATGAAAAATAATTGATACTAACAATGACAGGATACAAGCTTAAAAATACAGATACAAAAAGCTAACACGAGAAAAGGAATGTAAGAAAAACCCTAGCACAACTAACCATCCTCTCCCTTCTGATCTGAAATTTTTCGTAAGATATTTCCACAAGTTTTTCAATATGTTGCTGCCTAACTTCATACTTCTCCACATATCTTAGATGTATGAATTTTTTCATTTTTTTCCATCAATGTGTATTCATTATTTTTCCATCATTTTCTTTGACTATCACATGTATTTTACAGCAGTGTTTATCAACGGTGTCTAATTTTAGTTTATTTTTATGTTCTTTTCCTAATTTCCAACTGTAAAGTGTATATCTATATTATTTTGGAGCATCATTTCCATTTTTTGGCTTTAAACGTTTAATGAATGGATATTTTTCTGCCCAGTCTTCCTAAAAAAAATCTTCCAATCCTCCATGTAGTGTTATTCCTTCTCACATATTTATTTTTTGAAGAGTATTATTAATATCATCTTCTAATTGAATCCTTTCATTAGAAAAATCATCTATCTGAGGCATATGGTAGTGAGTATTGTCTTCCAACTCTGGCATGCCATCATCAACTATATTTTCATCTACTAAATTGTTAATTATTTATTTAGGGGATATGTTTTTATTAATTGTTTCATGTTGAATAAAATTAACAGTAGGGGTTTATATATTCAAAAATGAAAAAGGTTTTATGGTGACAAATATATTAAAGATTTAATCTAATATGACAAAAATAAAGAAAAATTTAATGAAAATCTATTACATGTGTTACTATTTGCATTGGATGCAAGTTGACTCCTCATTTTTTTGGTTGGTTGAAATAGTTTAATATACTAATTTATCTTTTAAGTTGATCTACCTTGTATTCATTACTCACAAATTCCATTGTGCCTATACAAGTAGAATTTTCAAATAAGTTAGTTTTTTAAGAATAATATTTAGAAAATCATAAACAATAGGTGAAAAAGGTTTAATTATTAACACTGTAAAATGTTTTGGCAGAATACATAGTGCTACTAGCCGATAGCAATGTCAATGCTACTTGATGATAGCATGTACAATGCTACTGGTTGCTAGCATACAAAATGCTACTGGCTTGTAGAACACACAATGTTATAGGCCGATAGCATTGTACATGCTACCATCCAATAGTATTGAACATGCTATCATCCGGTAGCATGCGATATAATACCATAACAATTAAAAATACCTTAATGCAGGATATTAAGGTTGCAAATTGCAATATCTATTCAATCTAAATATTTAAAGCAAAAAGAAATTCTGAAGAGTATTTGATATTTAGAATTTTCATATGGAATTGTAAAGATGTAATTAGTATATATGAACTCAAATTTGGAAAATTTCAATTTCGCATTAAAGGTGATTTGAATTAAATAGTCGACTATTGGAGTAAATGTTATGTGAACCAACCACTAAAAAGTGGTCTAGAGGACTACACCATAGATTATAGGAGTAAATAATAGGCGATCTAAATTCATCTAAGTGTATAAATTATGGAAAATTATAAAGATACTTGAAGACACGGATAATAGGATTTATTTGCCATTGGAAAGGGTAAGGAAATGACCCCATTGGCCTTATTGAGGGTCTTGCAGACTATGTGAGGCTCATTACATGGTTTGTGTGTTCTAACTTATGTTACTACTTACTTTGTACAATATTGTGAGAGAATCACTTTTGTTTTTGTTACGTATATGAGTACAATGTTTTTTATGAATGGTAAAAGGTATTTTGATTGGGATCATAGCCAACATACAAGTGGCCCAAGCCCAACTATAGGAATTAGACTAAGTGAAAAACATAAAAAAAACAATGAAGGAAGATCACCATGAGGAAAAAAAATACTATAGCTAAACCACAACATAATGTCATAAAAGTAGAATCAAGGGAGCACAAAATCAAGATACGCTTCATACCTTCTCCTAGTGATTATATTAGAGATTGGAGCAGAGTGATTACATTTTTATCTTTCAGAACACACCATATTTCAACTTTCATGAACTTCATCGTCCAACCCTCCCCCAAATGTTGATTTTATATACTCTTTATAGCATTCTCCCTCCCAAAAGTCTAGGATGTTGGGGGAGTCAGGGTCGATCGGGGGGCGAGACAAATTTAGAATAACTTCTAACTCACCCTTTCTTAAGCATTCAACTTCTCAGTTCTAACGAATTTCCTAGAACTATTCAGAAAAGTCTTTTATCCCAACCAAGGGCTCCTTTGTTGGTGGTGTAGACCAATTAGTGGTAACCATATGTATTGTTTCTTTTTTGGAAATTGGGGCTAAGTTGTCAAACAACCAAGGCTTAATCTGTGCCAATTCCCTTGCCTCTGCATCCATATTCCCTGAGGGCACCAACTGTAATCTAAAGTTTATCTAATCCTTAGTCAAAAACCCGTTTGCATCATAATATGATTCTATAGAATCATTTTGAATAGCTTCCATGACCTCATCCTCATTGTCCAACTCTTCATAATGATCCTCTGAATCATCATAGGCATCAACGCTAGCCTCATACCCCACATAACTATGAATTTATTAGTCAGTATTGTACACATCGATAGGGTCAATATGCCCTCCTCTGGAATCCACATCGGCTAGTGTATGAACAACAACATCCTCCATAGTTGTCTTCCCACAACATTTCACCGTGATGAACGTATGCCCTTTCATGGGAGGAGACACCAACTTCATATATTTTCTTGATAAATTTAGGTCCCCCATTCTCAAGTCCTCCATCGCCGAACCATATTTTCTATTCTTGACTTGTCATTTCTAGAATGAGGTTTTGCATGCATCTTTGTCATGCCCATCTATACAATATTTTCAACAAAACACAATGTATGCATCAAATATGATCTTCTTGTCTCTGTTTATAGCTGAGGTGATTAGGAAAATAGATTTAGGGAGGGGTACATCTTAAATGGAGGATAGGGCTACCAATTATTTAATGATCTCATTAGAAAATTTGTTGACCAACTTTGGAGTGACTATAAAGCAAAATATGCATCTTTTACTTAAAAGAGGAAACTTATCTATAATTATAATGGTCCCTCAATACGTAGGAAGTAGGGATGTTTTTTTATTTTCAATTTTATTATTATATGCAGTATTTTATATATTATGGTTATGGTCTCCAGTTCAACTAGAATTCAATGGAGTTCCCTGGGCTCTCTATAGTTCCTATTGCCTATCAACGCATGGAAAAACCATATGATATAGAGATATGGGATATCTCTTCAGGGTATTCTCCAGCTGAGTGGGGGGTCTATGGGTTATATATCTTATTATGTACATAATAATATCGACTGGCTAGAACAGATAGGGGTGAGCACCAGTTCCGATGAATAGTTAGCAAGTTCTGATAGTTATAGTATCATAGAGCATGATCCAAAAATAGGTCAATTTTTTTATTGGAAGTGGACAATCAAGTGGTTGTACCATCTAGAACTCATCTGCGTATGTAGTCATGAATGAGATATAGATATATGTGTAGTCATGAATGAGATATAGATCTAGATCTAGATATATATCAATGTATCTCTAAATAGATATATGCCCCCCTTCCATAGTTTAGAATTTTAGATAGGAGCAACACTTTTATTTTAGTCTACTCTATAGTCAATTTGCACTCCCCTGACCCCCTCTAGATATATGGGGAATAAATAACTATGCATGGGGGCTATCTAGTTTTATGGCTTTGACTACAAAGCATGTGCCCACTAGTGTCTGATTTAGGATATATGCAAAGAGTAAGGATGGGAATGGTAGTACTAAGGAACCTAGGGAAGGTTTGGTTTCTCCAAGATCGAGTGCCATATAAATAGGATAATATAGAATAGGGAAGGGGGAGGTGCCCACTTCCTCTCTGGCCCACTTCACCTCTATTATGTTATAGATGCTCACTTTGGCCTAAACCGAAGCCAAGGGATATATAACTAGTCCCCTGTAGGGGGCCTAAGTTGGTACCCATATAGAGAGAGGGCCAATTATTACACCGAAGGAGTTCTTGTAGTGGAGTTGAACTTATTGATTCTAACAGAAGTCATAAATCAAACGGAGGACATTCTTCCATGGAGTGTTGTTGAAATCCAACTGAGGAAAGATTTAATGGATGGTTGGATGACATGTCACTCCTCGCATGCAGTTGTTTGTAAGGGCGTGGGTTTGGCCAGTTGTATACATTGCATGCACTAAAATCACAGTTAAACAAGCTTTGTAGAACACAACCACTGGACAACCAATCTTGCAAATCCAATGAGTGATTTTATTTGGGATAGAATCTTTTCACACAACTACAGAAATGAAGGTGTTCAGGTTACATGTTCCAAAGGTGCCGCAGAGGTCATATACGCTACATTGATCTCAAACAAATTTTATGTGAAGGGTTGGGTTGAGAGCAAAACATGTTCCAATCATTATGTTGAAACTGACTTACTCGAATTGCTCTGGCCTTGTCTAGCACGAAACAGGAGAGCACGTTGATTGTAGGTGTTAATGGCTAAATCGAGCTCTCGTTACATCCATTCTAAAATCATTACCCATTATCTCCATGTGCAGGGCTGCTTTAGCCCATAATACAAATTGACTCAATTTACAGATACCCACTATACTAGATTACTAGATTTATTTTATACATTTCTCCCACTCACATTCGACTTCATGTTAGATATTTGAACAGGATTATAGGGATTTTAAAGTTTATTTTATTTTGAGGTTTGTTAGAATAATCCATCCTAAAATCAGTACCCATTGTCTCCATGTGCAGGGCTGCTTTAGCCCATAATACAAATTGAATCAATTTACATATATCCACTATACCAGATTACTAGAATTATTTTATACATTTCTCCCACTCACATTCAGCTTCATGTTAGATATTTGAATAGGATTATAGCGATTTTAAAGTTGATTTTATTTTGAGGTTTGTTAGAATAATCCATCCTAAAATCAGTACCCATTATCTCCATGTGTAGGGCTGCTTTAGCCCATAATACAAATTGACTCAATTTACAGATACCCACTATACCAGATTACTATATTTATTTTATACATTTCTCCCACTCACATTCGGCTTCATGTTAGATATTTGAACATGATTATAGCGATTTTAAAGTTGATTTTATTTTGAGGTTTTTTAGAATAGATTGGATGTGATCTATATATTACATATTTACTTTTTATGTTGTTTTAAAAGTTGACTTTGTGTGTTGATTGATGTTGTTATCTTAAGTTTTTAATATTTGGGATTAATATATCATCTTTTAAGTTGTCACCATTATTCTGAAATGTTTTGATAGACATTTTTTTTTTGTCTTGAGACTAAATCTTGGTCCTTCACATAAATTGTTTTTCATATCATGGTTCAAGAACTAGCTAGGTAATTGCAGATTTTCTTCTTTTCTTTCAAGTTTAACTTCTTTAGTGCGCATTTTCAATTTATTTATAGAGGGATTTGTAGAGTATTTTTCGGTGACTGTATTGTAAGTCTCTTACTCCCACTTAGGTTTGGATTTGAATCTGTATTTTATTTTGACTTGTAATCCTACATTCCGGTGACTCTACATCTGAAGTGTCTAACTCCCTTAGGTGTGGCTTTGATGTTGCAAAAATTCCTTAAAAAGTGAGTTCCTCAAAAAGGCCCTGGTTTGGTATTCGGTTCTAATTTCTAAATTATTATTATAACTCTTTGCATCAATCCTTCAAGAAATATATAAATTTACCCAAATGCCAAAACAACTTATTTTGAATGGACTTTGTTTGTTTGCAATACATTCATCAATGTTCAAAAAATGCCCTTTTTTCCTTGGACTCTCAATATAATATGTTAGACTACTACACTTGAAATTTTTTTAAATTAGAAATTCCAATTTTATTATTTTATTACAAGAAAATTATAGATTTTCTTTAGTTCTTTATGGAAAAAACTTGTATAAGCACTTTTTCCTTGAGACTCAATTTCATGAATATGTCATTTTGGTGTGGTGTGTCTTTTGTAGAACTATTTATATTACCATTTATTTACACTATAGTCACCAATAAATTTGGGTTCAATGGACATGAGTCATAACCACATCCCCTAGTATCACTTTGTATAGTTAATGTTCTGTAAAGACCCCTTTTGGAGGGGATGGCGAATGTGAAATATGGATGCATAATATAGGGTCAACGCATGGTGAACTGTGTCCCACTTGTTGTCCTAAAAATGTGAGTAGGGATGGTAAATGGGTGGTATCCAACGTGGGTTTGTGTGAACACCCCGTTCGCGTGAACACATTTCAGGTGAAGAGACACGAAGGCCATTATCTTTCCACGTGTCACATTTGATTAGGTTCGCGTGAACCACCCATTCACGTGAAGCCCTTTCGAACAAAGTTTGTTCGCACGAACCCCCCCATTTATATAGTGGAGGCGCTACAAAGGAAATCATTTTCATCTGCCCCGCTTCCTTCACGTGAATTTTGTGCCCATGACCGACCAGAGCCGAGAGCCCACCACACCAGACCCACCACACTAGTGAGCCCACCACACTAGCCGCGAGCCCACCACACCAGCGAGCCCACCAGCGACGAAGCCCAACAACGACGCCCACCAACGATGAGCCCAGGTATGTTAGCCATTTCGATATTACAGTGGGCGAAAAAAATTGAAACCCATTTTTTAGAAAAATTATAGCCATTAAAATACCATTTTTTGTAAAACCCTGGCTCATTTTTTTGGTAAAACCCAATTTAAAATCTTAGCAAAACCCTAGCTCGTTTGAAGAACCCTAGCTCGTTTGATTTGCTGGTGTAATGTTTTATTAAATTTAAAATATACCTTCTGTAGAATAATGGTGCTTTGAAGACTGTAACTTCTGCTCTAATGATATATTAAATTTAAAATATATCTTCTATAGAATAATGGTGCTCTGAAGACTGTAATTTCTACTTGTATTAAAAACGGATATATTTGTAATGTACTCTGTTTTTTCCTTTTAGTCATTGATCCAATACTGTGGAGTTTGTCTCAGTCTGTGTATCTTCATGAAGACTTGTATAATGTGATTGCAAAGCTTACTTTGAGAGTTGATTGTGATTATTATTTTTGATAACATGAGGAGGACCCAGAGAAACGATTCATTTGCATTTGTGGGGGGATTTAAGTCATTGTTTTGAAGTGTGGATAATTGAAACTTTAACTAAATTGTTATCTACAGAGTAAGGTAGGTGAGTTGTATGTAAGTTACAGAGATTTCATGTTAAGTATCTAAATTTGATTGCTCGAGATTAAAGAATGGATCAATAAAGTGATGTGGATTGAATTAAGAGATTTGACAAAGAGAAATTGGCATTTTAAAAGCTTTTTAGCTCTCCCAAGTGTGTTAGGAACCCTAACTAGAGTTTGCAAAGAGCTAACTCTTGAGAACCTTAGAATTGTTTTCAAGACCTGTAATTTTGAACAAATCTGGTGCAAAGGTTATAGAAATTTTCAATATATATTTCTTATATGAACACTTACCTCCTAGATACATGTCCTCTTGAAAGAGATTCCAAGGCTTGTTTGAACTGACTCACACTTCCCTTGTACTAAGGATCTCCTTTATGAAGTTCAATAGCACCATTTCTATGCTCCAAACACCTTGAGGTCCATTAATATCTAACACATACTCATAAGAATACTAATATCTATATGAAGGGAAAACCATGAGATACCCATACCTTGGTTGTTGATTATGACTCCCTTGTTCATAAGCCTGCATCATCCAACATACCCTTCCTGGCCTATTTTGACCATCCCACACACTCTGATCCTTTAGAAAATCACTAAACAGGTATACCCTTACCAATGTAAGACTAGACCTAGGTAGGCCTCTTGGTCTAAGTTCTCAAAACAATATGCAGATTCATGATTCATCCCCAACACTCCTATAACACTTCATCTTACCCACTACAAGGCCTTTAGACCCTTCATTTGACTCTACACTTTCTCTTCATACTAGTTCTCCAATTAGGCCTTGGTTTCCTACTAGCCCTTCCCCCAAGCAAACTCTATAGTATCTCAAGATCTCCTGAAAAAACTATGTCACTTCTCCAGTTATTTGGAGACCCTTTACCCCCTTAAAAATGTACACAAATTCTATAAATTCCTACCATCATTTACCAAGCATGCAGTTGTTTGTGCTCCCATCATGCAGAGCCTTCCTATCAAATTGCCAAGGTCTTCCAAACGGTGTATGCCATACATCCATGGGATTATATCACACATCACTTCATCATCATACAACCCAATATCCCTTCAACAACCAAGACATCTTATATGGATTTAGATGTGTAAATTTCTCTAGAACAAGCTTCTCTACCCTCTCGTTGGTCACAAGATTTTCAAGGCTATTGCTATCAATAATCACCTTACAATACTTAACTCTAGCTTTGCATATAGTTCGTAGGCTTCAATAATACTCGCTTCATCATATGAGCTACCCCTTTACTTTAGTTCCTTCTATGTAATTTGTTTATGCAACACTTTTCTCAACAACTTAGGCAATATGAATGTACATACCCATAAATCCTCTACCTCTTCTTCATCAAAAGTATCATCTTCCTCTATAAGAATATACCCTACCCCTAAGTGCAGTATTCTCAATCTGAGAACTATTGTCTTCTTCATGATGGATATTTTTTTCTCTACCAACATTAGTTTGTCCTCTCCTTCAGAAGAATCTTCCTCTTCTTTGATGTTGTTACATTAACTTCTAGTTCACTTTTCTTTCACCTTCAAAGCCCATTGATAAGCTTCATCTATCAAATGCAAACTTATAATCCAAACTCGTCTTGAATGGAAATATGCAAACCTTTCACCTAGCTTTATTTCTTCTCTTCACCATCTTTAACATGGCTACTTATAATGGTGACCTTGTATATAACTCGTTGATGCAATATTTCACATTCATTAGTTCTCCACTTTCTCGAATAAACCCATTTGATAATTTGTAGGTAAGATCCTACCTTTCAACTTCCTAATCATTATGTAGTAAGATTTGATCTTATATTTGTTTCTTCTTGATCTCCACATGCTCTCACCACAAGTATGAATTTCCTTTTAGGTTTGATGCATGTGAACATTTCTTGAATTCCTCCATTTTCTCAATATCAAAAAAAAATTCTAACTGACCGATCCATTCAATGAACTCTTCAAGACACAAACTCCATGAGTAACTCGGAGTGTCCAATCTAAACTTACTTTCCATTCTAGTAATGGCCCTTTAAAAATCTATCTTCTAGTCCATATCAAAATTCTTCTACCTGAAACTCAGGTGCTACATCTCCATATTCACTTACATCTGCAACAATTCCATGACACATTGTGTAGTCTCCATACCCTCCAACCAGACCTAGATTTCTCTTAACATCTCTATCAAATCTACAACTCTTGGGGCTCTCCCCTCTCAACTAGTATGATTGTATATATCAAATCTACAACTCTTGGGGCTCTCCCCTGGTCATTTCTCCTTACGAATGGATATATATACAATTTCAATGACTTCTCTTCAAAAATCCATTGCGAAATGTATATATATTTTTATTTTGTGGACGAGTATTCGCAGTATTTTCCCTTGAAAACTGAATAAAGCAGACGTGTCTACACCAGGCAGCTTTGTAATAGTTGTTCTTCCTTACACAATTGTAAACGTGAATACAAAGTTCAGTTTGTGCCCTATCAGGGCTTCCTCAAACTGTTTCACTCCCCCGTACCCTTCAAGGGCTTCCTCGGGCTCTGATACCAAAGTTAGCAGAAGAAAACTAAGAAAGAAATAAGAAGAGCAAATCTGCACACTTCCAGAATGGACGTGACAGGGAATTTTTTTATGAAGAGGTGGTTACAAACAGTTTTCAATTTTCATATAGTTAGAGACAGTTCCCAACTGTTTAACTGTTGATTATTAGTATAAATATTCAACAGTGGATGCTGGAAATCTATCTGAGGTGAAGTGCTTTCTTTAGGATGACTCTTGAGTCCTGTGTAAGAGAGATATTAATGTTACAATTTTCCATTCTTTACCACATCTTTTTATTATTATTATTCTTGCAACATGTCATTGCCTTTGCTGATGAATATATCAAAAACATTGCAGGAAGCTCTCAAGAAAATACTTGTGCCACCCTTTTTTAGTTTGTTGTTTGGAGCCAGAGGTGATAGGAAGGGGCATGTCATTAGTTAGTTCTTGCATAGAAACAATTTCTAGTACTTCTGGGCGGATAAGATGGGAGGCTTACTTCAGCCTGTTGATGAGATCCTTCCGATACATGATTTCCAAGCATGACACTAACAAAATCCTTAAACGGCTAATTCACTCTTTATTGGACAATTTTTTCTTTGTTGATTGAAATTCATCTCTTAGTGAGAATTAGAAGAGCATGACCTTCAAACAGAGCACGAAGAAATAGTAAGGGATGGAGGAGAGATGGATTCAAGCAAGAGCTGTGATAAAAAAAAATTGTTGATTCCCTGGAATAAAAGGATGTCCATAAAGTGTGTGCTTCCTGAGATGAATAATATCATAAATTCTAACTCAGATCTGGTAAATCTTTCAGTCAGCCTTGCTGCAGTAAGTTTGTTGAAACTTTTGCTTAAGAATAGAATGAAATCAGCAAATTGCTTCCAATATGAAAGAGACAAAGAATAACAACTCTTATGAGAGTTTGCAACTGATTGCTCAAAATATTACATTCCATAGACATGATGATGCATTGCGTAGATCTGTTTGGCACAATCTTCAAAGAATTCATGATCCAAAACAAAAAATTGAAGTTGAAGTTGTGTCATGCTATTTATCTTCTGGTCTTCAGTCTAAGATCTTTAGGTCCACAAGATTTGATTGTTTTTGTTTAAGGTTTGTTTGAGGATGGTTTGGATGGAGAAAAGATTGGTAGGAAGACTGATTTTAATACTAAGGGCTAGAATCCTTAAGATCATCTGTCTCTTATAAAAATTGAATGAAGGTTCAAGTTGATGATAATACAGATGGATCCAATAGGTATATAATTACAGTTTTCACACTGAGACTTCTTGAAAACTAGGTAGCAGATATGGTATGTAGGTATGACATTTTTTTGAGGGGCTTAGGTACAACTACGAACTTGCAGATAAAGTGGCCTGTACAGGCATACCTGCTAAGGTAGCTTGAAAACCATCTGAAATAACTAAAAGTAGATAGGAATGGTCACCACCTATTTTGCCAGGAAACAGAAATAGGTTCGAAACATGGAAATTCCCATTTTCAAAGGAGCAGTAATACACTGAGTCAAAACTTGCTTTCTAGCTTGGCATTTCTTGGTTTCTACTAGATTCTTCCTACTTTCTTTGGATTACTATTCTGACCCAAACTATCTTTAGGCTTTTTTAATGTGCCTCCTTGTTAGTATAGTTTTAATGTTATAAGACTCTACAGCTGAGCACACTGTAACTTAAACCTGGGTTTGGAAAAATTTCTGAGCAGAAATATAGGCTATATTTGAAAAGATTAAGTGGAGTGACACAACAACAAACTGGAATAAACTCCTTCTTATAATATGTAAGACGCGAAATGTCCTGAAAACTTCTTGGAAATGCCAGAAACTTCCCGAAAATGTTGGAAACATCCTGGACATTTCCAGAAACTTCCCAGACGTTTTTGGGACATTTCCAAGGCGTTTCATACCCATTTCCATACCGGAAACATTTTAGGGTGGATACAAGGGCATTTCTTGGCAACAAAGGTCACCACATAATAATAAATATCCATGTTAGATTCTTTTTTGGAACTCCAACAACTCTATGTGAATTATAAGTATGGATTTATATCATATTCTATGAAATGTTTGCTTTATCCATTGAGATTTCACCTGCAAGCCATTGTTATTTTTGTGGGAATATTACCTCCTTGGATTTTGATATGATTCAAACTTCAGAGATCAGGGAAGATTGATAACCCTTTGATCCATTCTTCCATCAATTTACTTATTGTGCTTTTGAGACATGCAAATACCATCATATCAGGTGATCAATTAAAGATGCTTCTACATTTCTAAATATTTATTGATTTGGAGAGTAGTTCAAATACAACTGCATTTTCACTTATAAAGGGAATTCTTGGGTGGAACCTCATAGTTTCATATTTCTCTAATTTAATCACTAAAGTTGCATATTCGATGGTTGTTAGTCAAGCTTGACTTTTTTGAAAGTAATGTAGCCAAATTTTTTTAAATTTTGTCCTTGATCATCCTCTTGGCAACGAGCATTTATAGTAACATATAGATTTTTTAGTTGCAAACCTCACGTAAGGTGTCAATAATTTGTGCTATAAATTTTACCTTCATTTGTTAAGCTAAAAAATGAGGAATTTTGTATTATTGATAAAATTTATCATTTGATTCTTTTGACAACATCTACTGTAGCTATGAGCATACTTGTGGCCGAGAAGCTATGGTGTAAATATTACATGTACATTTTTAATTGTTAAGAAATTTCTGACTAATGCATTGGATGAACAAGCAGAGACATATTTTCCCCCATTAGTGACACACTTGATTAATGACAGTGATAGTGACAGTGAGCTTTGGGCTATGATAGGATATATGTCTTGAAGGAGGTGATTGGATGTGTGAGCCAACGGTCATTTCAACAGAAGCTAAAATTCAGTCTCTTGTGGTCTAAGTGTGAGAAAAACAACTATGATGTCCTGCTGCATAGGTATGTTCTATTCTCCATGTTGTAAAAGCCTTTGATTTCACAAAGAATTTTAGGTATAAACTACATGCAGATATGTGTGAATCTTGATTTAGGTAAACCTAAATTTGGGAGGGATAGAATGAGAAAAACCATTGACTATTAAATTGTCATGAGCAAGGTCATTGAGTCTTCCTTTTCAATTGATTTGTGTAGGGTAGTTATCACAGTTTTTTATTTTGTCTTGCAATCTCAAAGATCATTTATGGAGAACATGGGAGTGTATGACTAGATTTGTAGTAATATTTCACTTGAATTTACTACGGGCTTGCAATTCCATGCTATCAAAGCATGTGTGCGACCACATAAACTTTGCAAGACACTTTATGACCTGAAGTTTTAACTTCTAAGTGCAGTTGGTGACTTCTTGGACTATTCTTGGGTGAGAAAAACTTATCTTCCATTTTCAGTACTCCCTTTTAATTTCCAATTTCCCCCTTGTTCCAAGGTGAACTTTACCTACTTTTATAATGTTCGAACTTGACATAGTGATACTTCCAGATTAAATAGGTTGAGAGGATGCACCAACCACAACGATAAAGACTACCATTCAGATCCGAAGATTGACAAAGATCCGAGGATTTCAACTTTAAGAGTTTTAGGCCATTATGAACCTTTTCATATCTCAGTAGCTGAGAGTACAGAATGACTGAACAAGAAAAGGAAGGTTGAATGAGGAAAACCCTATGATGAGATTTCCTATTCTTACGTTAAAGTATGCTTCATGACCTCATACTTATTTTTTAATAAATAACGGTAGACTATCTTGAAGAACAATGTTAATTTCTATGTGTTGGAAATCACAGGTTATCCAACAGCTTCTTTCCATTGAAACAACTTCTATTTGTGCATTATCTTGAGAGAATCCAATCATTGTTCCTTGCATTGCTAGAGTGTGAGCTAAAGCTTAAATCCAAATGTTTTGGGGCATCAAAAGGTATTGTTTTACCTTTACAACTGGGCTTCAATTTTTCATTACAACTACATTGAGTCTCATTTTTTTTTTTTTTTGTAATCAATTGGATAAAATACAACTTTTTGTGATCTTACTTAGAGATTGTCACTCAGTATATCATCTAAACTTAACTCCCAAAATCAAATCACTCAAAATCATTTTTGTTTAATCAGCATAAAACGTAGATTACTGTTCACTTGCTCAAACCATTCGGATTAAATTAGACAGGTCCTAGAACTAAACTATTAGACTGTACACTACCCATGTATCTTATGGAAGCCTCTTAATTAATGAAAACCTTGTTTAATGGACATGGAAAATATCTTTCTGATTTTTTCCAAATCAACTATTAGGCAATTGAATGTAGAGTTTTTTTCATACAAAAAATGTTTATGAATAAAAAGCTTGGATTTATATGATTCAAACTTCTATTTGAGCACATTATTAAAAATATTCATATGTCGTTTTGAGTTACAGTGTAATTACATCTCTTAACCCCAGTAAGAGTGATTTGGTATTTTGAATTTTTGCTATGAATATAACTTGATTGGGTTTAATTTCTGACAAGTGAAAATGCTAACAATAATTGAAGATGGATCTGAGTAATGTGTCTTTCTATCTGTTATGGCCGTAATTCTTCTTATGTTGAATCAATGACAGTATTTTGAAATGTAGGGTCTCCTATTCTTTAGTTTTAGATAAGATGAGGCCTTAGAAAATTTACACCTTCTGAATGGGCAGTACATTGCTTTATCTTCTACGAATTCTACTCATTAATGATGGTTAATAACATTTTTCAAAAAATAGCCTCAGTGCATCAATTGACATAGATCATCCTCTGTTCTGTATGTAGCAGATATATTTCAAAGATAAGGACATGGTTCTAAACTTTAGTTGAGACTACCAGTTTTAATATTATGGTCTCCCCCGCATTATTGATCCCCAAAGCTTCTCCCCTGATGGCACCACAACAGTTTTGTAATAGATAGGAAAACAGGGCAGGTTAGGCAAGGTATAGTTTGTTTCTTGATATTCTTCATGGCAGAGTTAGAAGGAGTCCAATTATTGACTGCATCATCATCTAGAATCATCACTCTTAGTTTTCATCCAATTGGCCTCAAATATAACCTAAGGAATGAATTCCTACTGCTTATAGATATTCATTGTGTTAAGCCATAGTTATTGCATATTTCATTGACATGATATTGATGTTCATTCAACTTTTATTTGTTGTCCCATAACCAGTTTTGGCTTGGTAAATAAAGAAATTATATCTCTTGTGATAGTGGGATTCAAGTAAACTCTTCCAGGTCAATTTTAGACTTATCTTATGAAGGACCCTTCCTATGGAACCCTTTTCAGTATTTAAATACAATTCTAAGTGAATTGTTTCTCAAGCATTATGTTACTTGATACAATGTTGCTCTGAATCTTTGTAAGTCTTAAGGCTTCATGCAATGTTGCTATCCACATAAGCTTCAAAATTGTTGCAGCAATGGATGGAGGAGGTTTAAACTGTTTTGTGGGGACATGTTGTCCCTATATTTTGGTGACATTCCAGACTCTTAACTTTTAGGGACTTGGGGACTTGGAGGGCCCCTATTTTTAAACAGGTTTTCCAATATTTTTACTTTTCATAAGCTGTTCACTTTTTTGACCAAAAACATTGAAGTATTATCTCGAAAGTACCTATTAAAACACATTAAATACAACTTTTAAGTCCCTAACTTACATTGAATAAAGTTAAAATATTGTGGATATTAATTTTTATATATTATTTTACATAGTCCCACAACATCCCCAAAATTTATGCTAGTGGGATCCAAATTAGTTTCATGAATATTCTCTATAAACTTTGAATATTAGCTCTTTAAGCAAAGGTGAATTCATTCATAACTTTGTAAAGTAGTTTCATTCAAAGTTTATAGAGAATATCCTTATATACATCTTAGCTCATTGAATCTAATCCTACATGAAAATTTTGGTCCAGGTATTCCTAAGTTGATATATGATATCATAGCCTTTAGGTTATTATGTAGTTTCCTAATTACGTGCACCAAAATTTATTGTGTGATGTTGTGTAGGAACTCAACGATATGTGCAATATGTTTCTTGCATTTGATTAGATGGGAAATTTTGTAATTTATGTGATTTGTAATTTATGTAATTTATTTGATTTTGTAATTTATTTTCTATATTAGTTGCATTGAAGCTTGAAAATTTCATATTTCTGTTTTCATTAATATAGGAGAATATCTTAGGAATTTTTTTTAATTAAAAGTACTATTAATTAGAATTTTACTTTCATTTTTTTTACAGTCATGGCTTCTTCTGGAACTCCTAATTTGTTTGAGAGGACCGATTTAGAGATTGCAAAATTGCAATCTATTCTCGAAAATCCAACTACAGTTGGGCAGTATAAAGCCCATTGCGAAAAAATACTGGTTGATCTTCGTAGAATAGAGACAAGTTTGAAAACATATAATCCATTTGATTCTGAATCAATAAAAAAATTTATGGATTCACTAAAATCAAGTGTCTCAGGAGATGTAGGTTATAATGAGATTACATCACGACTTTCCGATAAGGAAGTCGTTAAGAGGTCTTGTTGGAGTTTTTATGCAGACAAACAGAAAATAAGGGCATATTATGTAAACAAATGTTCATGTCCCCTATGTGCCCCTTTGATTTATCCTAGATTTGTGGCCTCTCAAGGCCAATTTCCAAATAATGACCAATTACCATTATACTTCATAATGATGCTACATGCTGAGGTTCACTTAAACCTAAAGGTGAACTATTTAGACATCCCTAGTTATTTGGGGCAGGGGCATGGCCGTATTAGCCACAGGCAGGCATATAGAAAGGAGGGAGCTCCTGCAGTTGTTGACGCGTGGCAGCTTGTACCAAGGCCACAACCATTCTTATCAGGCTTTCAGGATGTCGCAGCACCTGTCGTTATGACTGCACATGAGGCTGCTATCGAGGGTCTTGCTGGCATTTCTCGCGAGACCCAATTGATCTCTTCTGACCATGTGGGTCAGTACCTTCAGAGACGCGATACTAGCAGTGGAGGTGCTAGTAGCACCAGTGATGCACGCAACGAGGTATACGCTCGTGCATCTTTGATTTCCCCAGATGACTTTGAGCTAGTTATAGATCCCGCTCAGGCACGTCGGCTAGGATGCATCATGGCTGCTGACTTGTTGCGTGCGTATGAGGTGATTGCTCGGCATTGCAGCATTCCACTATCGGGGGTTTTAGATTTTATAGAGCAGAGTGGGAGTGTATCTTCTAGTCAGGGTACTACTGCCGCTGCTACAGATAGACTTCCTGTTGCTGGGATCGTCACACTTGATGTTCAACACATTTATGTTCCGGTGTGTGAAAATTAAACCTTTAATATAATTAAAATTTATTTTAATTGATCATTACTTTACAATTTATTAATATTAAAATTAAACATGTACTTCTGTGTTTAGGCTTCTGCTCCAGTGTGTGGAGCTTCACAGCCCACACCATCTACCCGTGTCACATACACACAGCTCTTGACTGAGCACAACATGGATCTCGATGTTCCGGGTCTGAGTCAACTTGGCTTAGTTGGCGACATATTTGCTGGTGTTGAGGTCATGGATGACAATCCCATACATTTGGAGACGCGTTCCGCAGAGGTATAAATACATGTGTTTTAATAGAATTAATATTTAATCTAAATTGAAATGTTAGAAATTAATGAACTTTATTCAAAAAACTTATTTATCAACTTCTTACATTTTATTTATTTTGTTTCACAGGGATCTACGGGACAGAGATCTACACATAGCGTAGATACTCCCAACATCCACCCAGGGACAGATACTGAGGTAATCAATTGTACATATCTGTTATATGATGTATTGAATTAATCAAGATTCAAAAAACTTATTTATCAACTTCTTACATTTTATTTATTTTGTTTCACAGGGATCTACGGGACAGAGATCTACACATAGCGTAGATACTCCCAACATCCGCCCAGGGACAGATACTGAGGTAATCAATTGTACATATCTGTTATATGATGTATTGAATTAATCAAGAAATTGTTGTAGAATTTTGCTTATATATTTTAATATATGGTACATGCTATATATAGTTTATGACATGTATATTCCTTTTTTTTAACATGCAGGGTGCAGTAGAGCGTAGTGAGGGGTCTGGCACTCGCCCTAGTGCACGGAGGAGACTTCAGTGATATTTTATAGATTTCAGACATTTTAGACATACTTTTAGAGATTTTAGACATGTATATATATTCATACTCATTCTAGACATTATTATTATATTTTGATATATGTCTTAGACACGTGTATTATTAATATATTTTGATATATGTCTTAGACACGTGTATTTACAATTATGGATGTGAATATAAGACACCCCCTTATCTTTCATTTTTGTCTCTTGATGATATCATAATAGGTATATAATGATAGATAAGATATTAAATGCCCTTCATTTTTGTGATATAACATTGTAAACTTCGTTAAAATTCTATATTGAATTATTTTCAATGCTTAGACCTAATTTAGTAATACTTTATGTTACATTAAACATTCCATGGTATAATGGCTTATGTTACTATTTGAATCATATATGATGAAAGTTTAAGTTCAATAGATCATTCAATTAACAACTTGAAATAAGACTCATAATGACCATAGATTGTAATAGATCATTTTTGGGGGTTATTTTGGGCAATAGATCATTTTTTACACATCCTTTCTATTTTAAAGTCATCTCACACCCATTTTGGACACATGCAATTATGAATAAATCTACATATATTTTTGTTTATGTAGGAATAAAATGTCATATAGGTCATGTGAACCACTTAGAGTCTTGCAAACAAATAATACAACATCACGAATTGCATTTTACATTAAAATATATTCCAAATCATATAATATCTTTGCAATTGGAAGGATTTTGTTTCTTAGAAACTTAGAAAAGAGAAATTCGTCCATTTTCTCCTTAGAGAGTTCCATTTAAATTTTCTTGGTAATTGATCCTTGTATCAAAACCTTCCATATTAATTACATTCTCTCTTTCTCCTCCTCTCTTTCTAAGGTAGCTAACTCTATGTCTTCTTGCAACTCTTCTTACACATAAAAGGTGTCGTGCCTCAAATTTTATACCTAAGATGATATATATTTCTGAACTTCAACCAACATAGTAGGCATTGCTAATAATATACATTCTTATGAAATAAGATGGGTAAAATTTGAAATCATTCTCAAATAATCTTCACACTTTTTGCAATCTTGTGCATACTAATCCATAGTTCTCACATATTTTTAAAACACCATTAATCTCTGCTCATTACATCTATAACCTATACTATACATTCATCCACTTTCTTTACAACACTCACACATCCTTAGTCCATACAAGCATGTCTCTTGGTCAAATTACGCCTTCTTGCAATCTCATGCAAGACTTACACTTGAAAATTTTATGGACCTTCTTTTGTTTTATCATAAAACTAGAAAAACAATTTGTTCTACCCATAGCCTTTAAAGCCTCACACCATCATTGACATATTGCACCCTTATGAAAAAAATTCGTTGTTCACCATTGTTATTCTTTAGTGCCAAGATGCACCATTGTAAAAATGTGAAGCACTTAACTCCTCCAAAATACCTCATGCTAAGCACACATAATCATACCACTCTTGTGTGCTTCCAAAACACCTTGAAACATGCCACACATTTTCTAGACATGTGATTCAAAATCCATGTGGAGACTCTCGGTTTCTATGCATCTTTCAAAGTGACATCTTCCTAGTTCCACATCACATGGTATGAATATCTTGGTCTAACTATTAGCACCATGTCCATATAGAGGAATTTCAACGATCACTCAGCTTGGTAGATGAAATAAATTCTAACCATTATTCTTTATAGTCAATCTTTTATAGCTAAATTTTTCTAACTATAAATATTGTAAGGCATTTGAGAGAAAATAAGGGAGTTAAGAGATTTTATTTCCCCTTTCTTAATCAACTATACCCAGAAAGACTAATACTATCATGTTTCACATTTCTTGTATTATTTAACCATGTCTCCCACATGTTAGCATGCTCTACATATATACCATAAAAATGGTAACTTCCTTGTTTAGGATTTTTTTTAGGATACATTCCCCCTACCTGATTGTAGGAGATTTCTCTCCTTGTATTTCTAGTTACTCACAATCTATGTTCCATTACATATTCTACAATCTATTTCCCTCCTATCTCATTCTCTATGACATAATGAATCCTTAATGAATCAACACAATTCCAAGCATATTGAAATATGATAAACTTGTACAGTGATAAGGGTACTCCATATACAACCTTTTGGTTCACAACTAAACAAATAACATATATCAAAAACTATGTACATCTGAATTCCCAACTAACATTTCCACATTAAAAATAATAATGCAACATACATCCACATCATAAATCATGTTTATACCATACATACTTCCATGTAACAACCATATCACAATACTTAAAGTAAACCATAAACCATCTCACAACAAGTAAGAATCACAAGTATTAAACAACTTTATTGTACAGTGGTCTCCATAGTCCCTTCAAGTAGAAAATACAATGCTATCTAGCTTAATAGTTTATTACCAACAAGGTTTAGTAATTTATTCCATGTCCTTCTATATAATACCAAGTGGCTCTGCTCATTTTTCAATGACTTGTAAAATTTTTTCATGGTCTTCTACATCTAGTCTCCATTTTTTGCGTTTACTATTTGTAGTCTTCACCTGCTGCAATTGTAACCCTGTAGCAATTATGTGATGGGTGTAATGATACACCTTTTTGTCTGGTTTGTAATCAACAAAGTGAATCCCACTTTGGAGGGCTTTCACTTGTTGTAAGTATGTTCCCTGCACTACAACCGAGCCAGTAAAAAATGTTGTCACTTCACTTGTTATTTCACATGTTAGCTTTGTTCTCTCTTCTGTGCAACGCAACAAGTAGTACTCCACTTTCTCAATATTGGCTTCTTCAGCAATGACTGCAAATACATCTCCTACAACAAAATGCAAAGAAACATTCAATGATCGGATGTATAGTATAAATTATATACATATATATTTAATTATCAAATTATACTTGATCCTTTCAAATAAAACATACCTTGTTTAACCAGTCCAGATATGTGGTCATAATCAGTTGAAATTAATGGCACATCTTCAAAACTATCATCATGATCTGATCCATATGTGTCATCCACAACTAAAGGAACTTGCTTCCACTCACCTACATACCCATGTTTTTGACTATTGCACTCTGAATATGATTTGTTCATGCATTCATAACAAAAACAAGAATAATCTCTTGTACAGATTGTCCAGTTATTACTATCCATAGTCATCAAAGAGTGCAAAGACCTAGAATTGGGAATCCTTTCACATCCATACTTTGTCCTTCGATCAATACCTTCATTTAATCATGCTCAAAAGATCAATAAAGTTTAAAACAAACAACAAAAATCAGAATAAAAAAATTTAAAGTTAGTAACTTGTAGTTCACTTAATAAATCACATCAAGATCTACATATCTATGTTTTAAATGTGCATGTACCTGTTATCTCCCAAAACACTCTATGTGGGGTTGAAGCCTATGGGAAGCGTGTTGAAGCCTGTGAGGTTGAAGCCTGTGAGGTTGAAACCTGAACTGTAAAATGTTTCTTACACCATTCAACAACGGTGTGGGCATCAATCAATCGATCTCCCTCATAATCAAAGCTTTGTTTCTTTAGAGCACGTTTGATGCATGCACCCGCACCATCGTGTTCTCCCTTCCCATGACCACTCTAAAAAAAACTCCATAAATGAGGAATTTTGTGATGACGATGATAACGACTGAGTGCAAAGAAAGGGCGAGAGGATTTGAATTGTGATGCGCAACCATCTGACCAAACAAAATGTTGATCTATTTGTATTCCTCGCTGATGAAGATATTGAAAGAACAAACCAAAACAATGTTGCACAAAGTGGGTGTCATGTTCCTTGTCATCACTTATATAGAAGTGATACTCCTTCTTGATCATTCGCTTCACATATGTACTTTCAACCCCATCCAAATCCAATTGTGCATGCCTATAAAATACTTGAACCATGATAGTAACCTGGTCAGTATGATAATACTGTGTTTGAATTTCTTTTTGATGAGAAAATGAGTAATTCTCAGCAAAATCAACCACAGACAATATGGAACCAATAGGGAATGTGTCCCTATTAGTCTTGAATTGTGTAGCCTGCCACTTTGAATAGTGAGAATGTTTGATGTACGGACTAATTAAACTTCGGAAACTTTGCATGAATGTAGCAATGGGGATTTCCTCTTCTACCAAATCCAACCTGGTTGCATCTTTTCCAAGCCTTGTTGAATATTTTATGTATTTGAACCTACAAAATCAATTCATAACATGGACAAATTGTCATGTATTCATTTGCAGTAAAATAAAAATCAAAATAAAATCTAACATCCAAATTTAAAAACATAAATTTATATATATCACCTCTTGCAAGCAACCAGGTTAACTGTGTCCAAATCTTCATTTGTTTTTGGCAATAATTTCAAGTCCCCACACTTTTCATAGACACCTTTGATGCAAGTCATATGATCATTGACATGATCATCGGATACGTTGCAAAGAATTGAAGTTATGAATTCACTGACACGTGTAGGTGGGGCAATTTCTTCTCGTAACTTTCTATACACCTGAAAAAAACATAGATTTTGAAATACATTAATTTTAAATCACATCTCAAAAAATGATATTTAAACAAATTTCAAATATATAGATATAAATGAAAGCACGCCTCAAAATATATATACATTGAATCTATAAAAAAATTTGTACCTGATAGTGATAATCAAACTCAACGTGATAGCGACAACAACATGTGTCAAGGACTTTATCAGCTCACACATACCAAGGCTTCAAATTTTCAAACATTCGTTGTCCAATCTTAACATCTGGATTTTCTTCTGTAAACTTTATGTACATCTCATGTTGAGTTATTTCAAGCCAATGTTTTATATGTTCATCATAGTTATTGCGAGTTATCCTATGTTTTAAAACATCCCTCACATTCAGAGAAGGACGAGTCCTCTCAGTCCAAAAATCAGAAACTATCTTCACAATATTATCCTCTATTTTATCAGAACGTGGATTTCTACACATTAGTGCCCAATTTCCTTCCATAGTAGAGTCATCCAATGTCTTCCTCCTCTTTGCATACCTGCTAACCGTCTTTCTAGATAAACCCAATGCCTTGGCAAAGGCGGTAACATGACGATTATTTGTTGTATCTTCACTTACAACTGAAGTTAATATTGCTCTACGAGAAATACTCTTATCAGCAGACCTAGTTTTTGTACCCAAAGAACTTATTCCTTTAAAAACATTCCCAACAAATTCTTCTTCTACACATTTTGAATTTTTCCGTCCAAAATCAACACCCAACAATTCTAATGTTTCCCTCATATCAACATGATTCAAGAATGTAACCAACAAATGTGCTCTAGCAACTATAGTCAAATTAACAAATTCACCATATACTATCTCTACACTTTTTGTTGTTTTCTTTCGTGATAGTGGTTCTTGTTGGGAAAATTCTTTTAATTTTTGTAAATCCATCTTCACCAAGTGTTTCACATTTTTCTTGGGAAGTAATTCCATAACTTTTGTTATCACTTCAGCATAATGTTGCGCATCATGATCTGTGTCCATAAACATACACATGGGATCCTATCAAAACCCTTGCCTTTACCCAATCTAAAAAACATAAATTATCATATTTAAACCTTAGAACTAAAAAAAAAATTAGGATCTATCAAGGGTTTCTATACATATGTACCAATTTTTGCAGCGTTGTCTTTCACTTGTTGTGTCTTCTCTCTCTCTCTCTCTCTCTCTCTCTCTCTCTCTCTCTCTTTGTGCCCTCCTACGAACAAATCTTCTAGCATTCTTCTCTGCATTCTCTTCCTCGGTATATTTTCGTTTCTCATTCTTTGCATTTCCCATGATTCATCCACTTCAATAATTTTCACCTGCACACATAAATCGTGATAGATCTGAATGTCTAAGAGTAAACTCGATACAAAACTATATGTGCATGCAACTCTATTTATATACAAATCTCAGTAGAAATTAGGCTATTTTTAATTTTAGTTTTCTAGAACTTTAAAACAAATTTTCTAATTTTAATAGAATTTATATTTAATATGTAAAACAACTTTTCTAATTTAATATTACATATTTTTGGTTAAAAACAATTTAAAAAAAACAAACTTAGTTTAAAACACAAAAAATATGTAAAAAACTAAATTTAAAACATAAAAAGTGAACAATATTAAATAAGTAACTTGTAAAACATTAAATTTAGAAGGGGAGACGTAATTGCGAAACATTAAATTTAGAAGGAGACGTTTTGGCGGTGCTTTGGTGGTGCAGAGGGGGTTCACACGAATGGGGGTTCGTGCGAACCACATTCACACAAACCATGTTCGCGCGAACCCACATTCGCGCGAACCCCTCTGAGTGGCAGTGACGTGGCACCTGAGTGGCACATTTTGGCTCCAAATCCTTTTGGGGGACAATTGTGAGCCAAAATCTGCCACTCGGGTGCCACGTAATTAGGGTAAACGAACTAGTTAAATTACAAAATTTTGACACAAAATTCATATTTTTATTAGCTTTCTAAAAATGTAATTTTCATTTTTTAAAAATCTGTTTTGCTATTTATTTTTTAATTTTTACTAACATACGGTATTTTAGGACAATCAATAGTACACAATCAACCAAATTTGAAAAATAGTAGAATATATAAAAAAAAATTGAAAAAAATATACTTAGTATTTGTTGAATTCTTCTTCTTACCAATGAAAAAAAGAAAAAATTCGATATAAATATTAAAAGTTATTGGCATAGAAATATGGACGCCATTTATTTTAAAATATAGTTACTAAATAATTAATAAAATAAAATATATAAGTCAAAAAAATATGAAAATTTGACAGCACGTCAAAATTATAATCTTGAACATATATCTAAAATTTAATAGTGAAAAGATAAGTTTTCATTTTAAAAAACCACTGGGGGACAGTCATTCCTCTTTAATAACATAAGAAAAAACATATGAATAAAATTAAGAAAAAGACCATATTTTTTGCCAATTTTTTTTAAAAAAATATACATGTATTCTACACTCTAAACACAACATTTCGTTAGTTTGTGGAATTTCATGAATGTGTACGGTTTTGTGGCTATTACCTTTAGAAAATCAATTAAACTGAAAATTCATGTTTACTAAGGTACAAACCATACCAAAAAGTGGGACATTTTATTGTGCTTTTACATCAAACCTTTTTTACCATGTGTACTATGAATCAAAATGAACCTATGATTAAATGCACATTTCCTAGATGTCCTTGATAACCAATATCTCATACATATTAACAAATTATCAAATATAACAGTCTGTAACATGAGACAACATTATACATTTATTCATTTAACAATGAACTATATTAATTACAAAGATAAATGAATGAATTACACATCACCTTTTCGTCATCATTCTTTCATCCTGTAAAACCACGTGAGCATCATATCAGTGATAATTCGTTGGCATGGCATCCACCCTAATCTAACATAATTATCTTTTTTCATTTTCCCATTTACATATGATAATAATTACAATTTGCAATTAAAAAAAAAGGTTTAGAGACATGTATTCATTATATTTCATTTTACTTCTTTTTGTAACCCAAGAGGAGAAAGAGAAGGGAAGAGAGAAAATACCATTTGCCAAAAGTTCTATTTCACGCAACAAGTTACACTATAGAGTTTTAAATAGTTATTTGCATGTGTTAAAAGTCTCCAGGATGGTTTGGCAACCCGACAAGTGTCCCACAACTTTTTATTTTTACATTTTCTTACTAGCTACAACAACGTTCAAAACGGGCTTAGAGGCTAAGAAACCACTTCCAAAAGTTATCTTTCGATGAGAATGCACACCACGTTTAACTTTCTACGTGTCCCCAAATATACCAAGAGTTCATAGCAACTGACGGAATTGGGAAAAAGCAAACAGTTTGCATTTGGTGGCTAGTTTTCCGGGGCTACTGGTCATAGTTCACCCAGTTGCAAATGAACAAAGGTTAGCTCGAGGGCTCAAAAAACCATGTCCAAAACTAACGTTCGATGGATGAGCACACAATGAGACACTTCCTACCAGTTCCCCTATATAAGGAAAATTCATCAGAGTCGACAGGACTGAGAACTAGAAAACTATTTTCAAATGGCAACAAGTTTTATGGAGCGACAAGTCAAAATTGTTCCAGTTTAACCTTGTCAAACTACGACCGGAGGCCTACAAAATGGCTTTGCCAAACTATCCAGAAAAGTGCTTTTCCCTAAACAAAATTTTCCATGCAATTGTCTAGTATAAACACTAGAGGTTTGGAAAGATGGTAAATAATTTTTCTATCCAGGTTTCAAATGGTGGTTCAGAACGAAAGCTAGCTTTCTAGATTTAACAGCTTTCTACCACTATAAATCAGTGTAACAGGGCTCCTATAAGATCATCAAAAAGATCACACATATTCATTTGGGGTCAACCCAAAGGTCCAGGTGACTCCTCACATAACATGGTACACGAATGAAGCTTCACATCTCATTTTCAGAGTTACGAAGGGTACTTAATGAGTCTCCAGAAACTGCAAAAATTAACTATTTAAACAGGGCAAAGATCAACTTTATTAATGGGAAGTCAATTTCGTCTTGTCGATAAAACAATATTGAAGCGATCCAGGTGCGTAGGAAGTTTTCTAAATCACCAAAGAATGAGGTTAGAAGTTCATGTTTTAATACAACGAGTTATTTTGACTTCGTGAGTTACGACATGACACTTCATTGGTTTGCAACGAGTTGATATAAACATTTAACTGTATTAAAATCCTAATATTTTAAAATTCTATTGAGTTGCAAATGAGGACTAAAGCACGAGAATTATGAGAGGTAAGGGGAGATGAACCATGCCTGGGAGGAATGGAGTTGGTCAAACCCGTAGGCTTCGGTTCAACATCTCACTTGGCACTTCGTCAACTAGTTCACTAGCCTAGATCAAATCTCCACCACGTCACACCAACTTCCAGATCACTTGAAGTTTTCCAGTAGAAGATGTAGTTGCTTGTGAGTTTCTAAAGCTTTTTTGAACAGATCCATTATGTGCATATCTTGCAATCATGGCATTCTATCAAATAGTTCACACGCCTTTTCAACAAATCCATTTTGTGCATATCCTGCAATCATGGCACTCCATTGGGGTTTGCTATCGGATAGCATTGATATTCAACAGTAAATTGGCAAGCAAATCAAACAGGTCGTGGGGCTTCTGATTTAAGTTGGGAAGTTGTCATGACTTTTACATCTCTCTTGTTGACAATCATACACCACTTTTGCTTCTTCTTCTTTAGCACCTTTTCCATATCACTCACAACTGCTAGATAACCATACAAAACCCTCTTTTTTGTTTTGTTTACTCATCGACTCTAACAAAGTTAGAACCTTCTTCAAGCCCTTCATGACCAGGTTTCCAACTGGCATTTTCACAAACCCATTTCATGCATCCAACAGCCGTTGCAGACCCAAAGGCCACATTGTTTTTAGATATTCAGTCAAACAGTTCACGTGCTTAGCATATGCTTCCATGTTTTGCAGACATATCTGACAGGGCACTTACAACTAAAAAAAATGGTAAAATCCCCCTTTTTGGTGCAGCTTGGGAGGAGCTAGCAAAGTGACAAAAAAATTAGATTTCCAATATGTTTTGATGGATGTCCATATGTTGTCCCAAGGTTCATATTTTGGCACAGGTCAGGAGTGCGCTGGCAAATGTAAACTCATTGGATTGGAGCCCTGTTTGTTACATGAATGAAACAGTATGGTTGTCTCCTGAGGAAACCTCCATGTTTTCTGTACACAACTGCAATCATACTCCATGTGAAGTTGTCTCGTTCTTTCATTTGGTCAAACACTGAAACAGTGCCCCCAAAGCAATCTTGAACGCCCCCAATGGCCACCTCAAACCTACAAAAAACCTCCCTTTCTAGCTCAAACATGGAGTGTGACTTTACCCTACCTCTTGCCTCCACGACAGCTACCCTCCTCTCTCAAAACTCAGAAAACAAAATTAAGAGAACCCTATTTTTTTTTTGGGTCCCAAACTTGCCCTAAATCCACCCCACATTCACGAGCTGTTTTTTTTTTTTTTTTCTAAAATCTAATTCTTTTATTTTATTTACTTATTTTTTTGTTTTTTTAACTAAAAAAAAAAACCTCAATACCACTTTTGCAATGAAGGAATCCACCAACAAACAAACTCTCCTTTTACGCGACTCAAGGATCAATCGATCAGAAAGATATAATAACATAACATAAGGATAAATAATATTAATGTTGATAACATTCGATGATAGAAAATAATAAAACAAAATCGTCGATTGACATACAAAATAATAATAATAATGTCTTTATTCTTATTATTTTTACTACATACAAATTTATTAACCATAGTAATAATGATCGCCCGTCAACAATGAGTAAACTAGTAAAAAGCACAAATTGACTAGCATTGAATGCATGAGATAATTCATTAGGAAAATAAAGAGTCTAGCTGGACACGCCTTAAGAACATTAAGTCATCAATTCTAATTGACTAAGGGTCGAATTCATGAAAGGGAAATCATTCTCTTGTACTTTGTAATCTAAAAGGCTTGAAGCCAGACAATTGATCATTAGGTACCTCAACAACATTAAACGCTTATCAACACGGTTGTCGAACACAGAGAAATAAGCCACATGAGGGACTTTTTGTCTCCCAGGTATATGATCTAGATCAAATTCTTTGGATGTTACATCATAGTAGTTCCTAAGCTCAGGGGTAATTTACTAACATTTTATGACAAGCCCAATCCAGGCTAAAAAATCAAAAATATTATTACATTTTGGATTACCATGATATGTATATGTCCTCTAAATAAGATTGCACGTATCTAATCAATCTTATCAGACAACTATGAAAACATATGCCAGTTGATATCAATATCTCTTCCTGACCAATGATGGAAACTCTTAAACCTGTGGCACTTGAGTTATCATTGGGTGCTTACAAATATATTTCCATATATATATATATATATATATATATATATATATATATATATATATATAACCTGAAAGAATATGTGTATACCCCAGGTGATTGCACATGCTGTGAAAGTTTATTGGAGGATCTCCATCGATAATGAGCTCTATTTTATATAAAAAACTTTTAAAATAGAGCTCATTATCGATGGAGTCATATAAACTTTTGGAGTGTGTAATCCCTTGCACCCATATTTATGACTACAACAATTTAATTTAAAAATTGACTAGTATAATGGTTACTGGTTAGTATAAATTTGTTCCGAGTTCCAAGCTCGTTTAATGACTCGAGCAATATAGCTAGGTACCAAATTTCAAACAAACATAAATTCATGTGAATGAGTCCATGCCCGTGTTGTGGAAGAAATGCGTTTGAATGCGCTTCACCTATCCCGCGTTTAACGGAAGACTTGGGCTTGGCTGACTCATGTACCGCACGGCATACTACCAGGGCCTATATAATCCCCATGCCCTAACACAAGATTTTAAGTGTGTGTGTTGTTCATTGAGTTCACAAACGCATAATCTGTGCTTTAGTGGGTAATATTTTTGCAAGTAAAAAAAATCTCCGCTGCCCTTTATAAGTCTCTCTGTTGTTGTTTGGTGTTGTGACCTTATTTGTGTCCCAAACAACCGAATTGAGTGGATTGCTCGTTCAGTAATTCCGTCCAAGGTACCGTTGGCGGTGATAAATTCGATCAAGAGATCGGGCAGAGTGGAGCCTTGGAAATTATGGACTCCACCAACTTTATCTAGAACGCCTTCCAACAGCAATCCCCAACGGATAGGAAGGATGTTCAGAAGGTTTCCCTCATCGTGGCAAACGTGAACAATGCTAATGTGGCTACCTTAACCCGTGGAGACCAAATAACTATAAGTGCACAATATGTGGCCAACTATGGTGGAGGAGATTTGAAGACAGAGATTAGAGGAGTTTTATACCACAAGATGACACACGTGTGGCAGTGGAATGGGCAAAACAATGCCCCCGGTGGCCTTATTGAAGGTATTACAGACTACGTGAGGCTCACTGCAGGGTTGAACCCTTCTCATTGGGTTAAGCCTGGAAGCGGAAATAAATGGGACCAGGGTTATGATGTTACTGCTTACTTTTTACAGTATTGTGAGAACGTGAGTTCTGGTTTTGTTGCGAATATGAATGTAAAACTGAAGGGAGGATGGGACTTGGGATTCTTCAACGATCTTACTGGGAAATCTGTCGACCAGCTCTGGAGTGACTACAAAGCAAAATATGCATCTTCCACTTAAAATGCTAATTAACTCTAAATTATAACCGCCCCTTGATACATAGTTTACTAGATGATAATAATCCGTAGGAAGGAGGGATGTTTGTTATTTTTCCCTTTGTTATTGTTGTGTAGAGTATTTGATAATTTACTATTATACTTTATGCTAGACTCGAATGTGCCACAAATCATGCAATACATTGCCTACAGGGCCGAATTAAAGGTTGGGAGCACCCTAGGCAATAGTTTGAGTGGGCGCCCTCTTCAAAAATTTATTTAATATTTTTTTCCATAAAGTAAATAAATAAAATGTCTATATTTTTACATTTTTAAATTTACATCATGGTCATAATAAAATAATAATAAAAATCTATTATTAAATTATCACGGAAGGATTAAAAATACTCTGTGGATGGAATACATTAGTCGTAGGAGATGCTCATAATGCAAAAAATACAATATTTTATGCAAGGCTTCTTACAAGTCTGATTTAGCCATATCAAGTAGGTGACATGAACTCTTTCTTGAAATAAAACACCATTGTTTTGTAAATCCTCGAAACAAAAATGTTTATGTAGCTCCTCATAGTTTTGTAAAGAGTCATATTTGGCCCAATCCTAAGGGTTCCTCCATAACAAAATAATATAATTTTTACCCAAAAAACTAAGAATAGAAAATCAAATACTTTTTTCGTTTAATTATACTCACTTCTACTAAATACACTAGCAACATTATAAAAATAGATTAACTTTTTTTCTAGAACTAATTACACACCTATATAATCTGGAGCTACATCAAAGAATGGGTAACAATACTAAAAAAATCATATGTGCTTATAAATATGTGATATTTTGTTTTACTTGAAAAAATATTACAAAACTTTTTTATATGTATGCGTGAAATTTATGTTACTATACAATAATATCTATAAAGGGGTTGATCAATATTAAGTCTTCAGATAAATTATTTTAAAATTAAGTTCTATAATTAACCGACAAAAAGGAAATTTTTAGATTCAAGTGCCCCCTGACTGCTGGCGCCCTAGGCAACTGCCTAGTTTGCCTAAGGCTTAATCCCCCTTTGATTGCCTACAATTAGCGTTAAATACGCTGGATGTTTTACAGAATGCTATGAGGAAACTCTAATCTATGTCATAATGTAAGGTATTTGATAAACTTTGAAAATAGATATCAATTGATATAAGCTATTTGTAAACTTATATAATATATTTTATTGAATAAAACTAAGGAATTATGTATGGTTTTTAAATATTATTTCTGATATTTTTTATATTTTTTTAATGTCTATTATTATCTTTTATTTTTTAAATGGTAAATTTTTAAGTGTAAAGTTTAATTGGTTGTAAGATACTAAAAAATTAATTAGATAATTGTTTAAAATTTTATGATTTCAAAATTTCTCATCCTCAACTTTTATTAATGACATTAATTATGTGAGAATGATGTGGATTGTAAGGATTGAATTGAAACCCCCTAAGTTTGCCACAATCAGAATGTGGATGATTAAGATTAAAAGTGTTGTTGAAGCACGTTTTCATCACAACTGTTTAAAATTTTGGTTCATGAGGTTACATGGTGAGTGGTTATCCAGCCATGTTTACAGTATAGTATTCCAAATGCATAGACATGGCTCTATCACGTCAAAAAAATTCTACGTATTCAATTGCAGAGATGTCCCAAAAGGAGATAGCTGAAGGAGTTCTTTTTCTTATTTCAATCGAGCAAAGGTAAGATTGAAATTGAGGCAATACACGCAAGCAATGGAAGATTCTGATATGGCATGAGCAAGGACTATTTGCTACGAATGAGATTGATATAAGGCAGAGATTATTACCTAGGTGACCTTATATCATTTGAAGGAAAATAACTGATATTAGCGTCTTTTCAAATTATTTGATATGTTTTTTTCATGTTTAGTTATGTGTGCTCTAATACTAATACCATATCGCCAATGCTTCCAACAAATTCCAAATTGTTGGAATCCATACAACATGCAATATTGGGCTGATATATTGCCTCGTTAATGTTGATTGCAAGTATTTTCGAGGAAGAAGAAGGAAACATTGATAATCTTCTACAAAAGGCATTGAGGGTGTTCATCACTTCAGTAGGAAGGCAGGAGGAAGATGTAGTGAAAGCAGCCCTCCATGGTGGATGGATGCCTATATTTTTCAGAGGCTAAGAAAAGGGAAGGCCACTAAGTAAGATGAATTAATATTTTGATATACATTTTGAAAACAGTCACCTATCGATACATGTGTTGAATTTATTTTTGGCTTAGGGTGGTCTTAGTAATGGATATCAGACATTTAAGACTTTATCACAACTTATTTTTTACTCTGGTATGTGTTAGAAAAAGTTTAATTTATTCCTAAGAAAAGCAAAAAACAGTTTTCTTTTTACATGCTTTTACTTTTGAGTTTACTTTTAGTTGTTCTTAAGTTTAGGAAAAGATATTAAAGAAAATAAATCAAAAGCTTTGTATTACACAAAAGCATGTGCTTTTTAGTTATATTTTTAAGAGTTGGGTGTTTTATTGTTAGATGAAGCCATCTATTTATTAGAGGCAATTGTAAGTGTTTTCATATCAAACACATTCAGAGATATTGTATTGAGTTGAAGCTCTGGAACTAGAAGAAGAAATATATGCATAAAGTGTTGATCTGAATTGGCAATAATGTGTTTTATTCCCAATTCTTTATTTTATTTCTGTTAATTATTATTTTGTGTGCCTGATTTTTACAAATTTGTATCAGAGTGTGGAATTTTTTAGCAAGTTTCTAATTAACAACAGGTTGTGGCTTCTATATCCAGTCTACAAACACCACAATTTACAAGAAACAATTATGAGTATTGGTCATTAACCATGAAGGCACTATTCAGATCCTAGGATGTGTGGGAAATTGTAGAGAATGTGTACACAGAGCCTGTAGATGCAGCAGCATATAACGCACTCTCACAGACAATTAAAGACACTTTGAAGGAATTAAGAAAGAAAGACAGAAAATCTCTTTTCTTCATTCATCAAGTCATGCATGAAAGCATCCTACCTAGAGTGACAGAAGCCAGTAAAGCACAAATTGTGTGGGAAACTCTCCAAGTTATGTATCAAGGTAAAGAGAAAGTAAAACACACCAAGCTTCAGTTACTTCATAGACATTTTGAAAATATTTCAATGAAAGATTCATATACCATAGAATCATTCTTTACTTTTGTATTTGGTTTGTTCAATCAAATTAAATGTCATGGTGAAAATATTGAAAAATTACTTATAAGTTTTACTACAAAATTTGATCCTTTGGTAGTTGCTATTGAATAAACTAAGCATCTAAGTCAGTTTTCAATTGATGAGTTGCATGCATCACTAATAAATCATGAACAAAGGTTGAATAGATCACATGCAGTTGTAGATCAAGATTTTGCATCATAGGTATCAGGAAATCATGGAAGAGGAAGAGGAAATTTCAGCCCTAGAGGCAGAGGAAGAAGTTCATCTAGAGGACGCGGCAATAGTCCATCAAACTCAAGTGGAAGAGGACATAGTCAAGAGCAAAATCATAATCATTTTTTAGGTCAGAGACAAGAAAAATCAGATGTGCAGTGTCACTATTGCAAGAGATATGGGCAATATGCTTTTGAATGCAAGAAATAGTATGATCAGAACAAGCAGAATCAAAATCAGGTTGGAATCTCTACTCCAATCTCCATGTTTATTGAACGCATAAAGATTTTTGAAACATCTCCTATTGAGTGTAATATATCCCAATAGAGTCCTAGTGATGTGTGGTATTTGGATTCTGGTTGCAGTAATCACATGTCAGGTAAAGTAGATTTATTTTCTAATTTGGATGAGTCAGTAAAGATAGAAGTTGCCCTTGAGAATAATAATACAGTGAATGTAAAAGGAAAAAGAACAATCAACATTCTAACAAAAAAGGGGAAGCAAAAGAGTATGCAGGATGTTTATTATGGAGCAATATCGTAAGTTGTCTCATATTTTGAAGACACAGATGTTGTGTAAAATTTTTGCAGACCTATAATTCATAGCACGTAAGAATATATAATATATTTTTAGAATGTAACAATTCTATATAAAACATAGATTTTATGAGAATTGGTAAACTACTTGTATAATTGAAATATCTATTGGTTATTGATAGTTTTTATGGCTCCTAATGTTGCAACCTCGACTCATAAGGCCACAAATATGACTCCTCTGAATTCCTCTACCACCCAGTACCCTCAACTATGAATTCCTCTTGGGCGGCTATACTTTTAAGCATTGCTCTTCAAGTTCCCTTCAAACTCGTGCACTCTTGGAATGAAGATGCTACACTACTGGAAGTCCCAAAAAGTGTGGCGAATAAAGATAAAAATAGATACATATATGTTGCATTTGGAATTTTTTTGGGCGTTAGGAAAAATATTGATTATGTAAGAGACTAGTGCAAACAGAAATGGTTTTGCGATCTAGAGGTAAAATAACTAGCTCGAATTGGTTTCCTTTTCTACTTCAAGGAAGAGGTCAATTTGTAAAGAGTGCTTCTGGGCTCACCCTAGTTTTATTGAAAAACTTCCCTCAATATTTACCACTAATGGGATAGATTTTTGGATTACACCTTCTAGGACCCCCTAGTCTAGATCCATCTACCGAGTTTTCCATTGGAATTTTTGGAGGAAAAAGTATTCTTTAGCATAGCTAGAGCCTTGGGGGTGCTTATAGTGGTTGATCCTGTTATTAAGGCACACACTAGGCTGGTTTGTGCAAGATTGTGCATCAATGTTCAATAGGGAAAAAAGGTACCTTCAAAAATTCATTTGCATACCTCTGAGGGTGAGTGCGAATACGAAATAGTTTTTTAAATATCACATATTTTCTATAAAAAATATTGGAGGGTAGATGTAACAATACCAAGCTGTGTTACAATGGTCTTCAGATGATCTAGGAGGTGAATGAAAATAAAGGTGAATGGTGTATTTTATCGTAAATGGATGTCGAAACAGAGGACGATTCAAATGTGGGAGATGAGACAATATAAGACAAAGAGGAGATGGTTGCTTGTACACTAGGTTCACCTTTCAAATTAGGCTCGGCTAGGGGTCGCACGGAGCATGGAGGAGCCAACATGGTAGAGAAGGGGTAGGAGGACATAGACACCCTTTTCAACATGGACTATATGGGTGTGTTCTCGAACGGGCCTCAAATGGGTGGGAAAGACTCTAATAAATGATTACTGAAAAATGAGGACGTGGCTAATGCTGGGAAAGTTGATGTTGTCAAGAAGGCGAGTAGTGACCATTCTTCAAACTAAGAGTGAAGTCCTCAACGATGGGTTATTTCAAATTCAAAACTCATAGTTAATGTGGTTAGGACCTAGATATTGAAGGAATTTTGAGGAGTGATTTAGAGGAAGGTCAATTGGTTGTTGACCTAACACAATTTAATGACTTGAAGAAGGGGATGGTGGACCCCAAAGATGGAAGGGAGGAATGGACGTTATTCCATCCAAATACATGTGTTAAGTCAACGCATAATCACTCACGACTATCTTCAAGTGTTATTTCTTACTAAGATGGGTCAATATTAGCTGACTCGGCCCTTTCTTTTTGGTCTGCCTTGTTTCTATTTATAGTTTTTCTTGTTGTCTCTTTCCTCTGCTAATAGAGGCATCTTATTGGATTTTCTTTGTTGTATCTCTATACCTCTTGTACTGTTGGGTTTTTTCATCCCCCTAAAACCAAAGTTTACCTACTCTAAAAAATTAAATTACTTGTATGCTCTGTTGATGTGCGTCCTCCCGAGGATTCTATGCATGGACAATAGAATGGAAGTATTTATTTTATCATTTTTACGTTGAAAATAATCAGTCTAATCATGGTTGTCCATATTTGGTGCCCCTTCTAACCATATGAATTCATGCATATGTGGTGAACCTCTATGTTGCCATTCATATCTAGACCAATAATATTTAACTTCCCTTTGTTTTTTCAATATCTCCTTTTGGAAAAGTGTATGTAGCAGGTGCATGTAGTGTGCCACTATATAAGAATATTCGATGATATTTGTGATTTTATCATTTTTTGAGGTCCCTATACTCACTCGTGGCTTCTATTATGCGCATCTTCTCTAATTTCACACATTCAAGGTGAGATCTTATCCTTATAGATATTCTAACTTTGTTTAATTTATTTCATCTGTTGATTTAAAACCTATCATTTTTTACCTCACATTGTGTGGAAACAACGTGGCTTGATTCGTGTTTTGTTATTTCTGGGTAGATGCTTGACATTTTAACTTTGTTTTAAATGACCCAACACTGTTATTAGGATCTTCTCACCTTTCATTTTGAATGTAAGTATTTTTAGTTTTACAATTCACTTGTTTTGCCATGGCTCTCATTACTTGCACAAGTGTTTGATATAACTCGACTTTTTTATTTTTAGAGATCTACATTTAAGGAACTCAGTTGTGCTATTTTTCCTAAAAAAGGTACTTCTTATTTTATTAAATGCAACTCGAGTTGTACCTCTATGGTAAGCATACATTCCTTTTATTCTATGGGTATTCAATAAAATTTGTGTCTTTTAATAACACAAACAAATATTTGATCTTAAACTATAGATTTCACATCTCAAAAACTTGTGATGAATGGATCATATTTTCATTTTACTTCCAAATGATAAATTCGTTAGACCTTAGCTTGTATATTTGATTCTATGGAGATTTCATTTTTTTAATTTGAGAAAAATGTGACTCAACCCATTGTTATTAGAGCAATGTCACCATTATCCCACACTCTAGAGCTCTACCCTATATAACTTGTGGATGATTTTTTGGAACTTACCATTTGAGGATTCGAGTTTCTAGTACATTCGCTTAATGGTGTAAAAGGGTATACCCATATGATATTTTCAAACACAACTCCATCCGTATTTGATTTCTCATGCTCAAGACTACAAGCCTTAAAAAATACTTAAATAGTATAAAGTGTCTCTTTCTAAAGCTATGCTACCTTGAACAAACTATACTTCTGAGATTTGATTGAAGGCATCACTTGTGACTGAAGATATGTTTTCCTTTTCTTGAATGATTTCTTTTCTAATGGATTCAAATCCTTGCTCAGAGATTCATGAGAAACTTCTATTTCTTTGGCACTTCCATTTTATAATTGAAATCATCTCACTTGGACTTGATTGAAAACTGACTGGAATGAGAGCATATGAAATCTTGAAATGTCGTTATGGAACTTTGTATTTTCTTCATAGTTGTAGCTTAATAATTTTGAAAGTTTATTTCCCTTTTCATCAAAACTTGTAACTTGCATTCTTTTGATGACACAATTTGTTGTTGGAAATTGCTTTATTAACTGGTGTAAATGGATACATAAATGTTGTAGTTGCAATTTGTACCTCAGGTTATGTTTGATCTGAAGCATCAAGACATTTGTTGTTATACTGTATTTATGACTATAAATTGATTTGACTTTCTCATTCTTTGAAGATTATTTGATGAAAACTTTTAAAGATGTACTTTGTCATTGTAAGCAAGTTGATTTTATAGAATGTGTGATGATGGATATGCTTTGTCTCACTTTCTGTACTTGATTCTTTCAATCTAAAAAAGCACTTGTATTTTCTTTTATGGCATAAGTGAAGTATATATGGCTGTCAATTCATTACTCTTTCTCTGAGTTTTGATGGATTTAGTTTTTCTGTTTACTACAAATCTTTTTTGAAATTTGTCAATATCATGATCTATGTCTTGTCATAGAGGATATTAGCATCTTTTGAGTTCCTTTTATGGGATCTTACTACTCAATGGATGATAGTGAAATGATGCATTATTGAATTCTATAGATATTTTTTCATCTTTTGTGAAGTTAAAAATTGTCTCTTCTTTATTTTGTTTTGAACACCTGTGTTTTTGTTAAGTTCATGACTATAATACTTGCAATAGATGTACTTGCACACTAAAAGGAATAGTTAGAAACATAGGTGAATGCCAGAAGCATTCCTTTTAGCATAGATTTTTTCTTGTTCTATGCTTCTATAGATGATATTTTGTACCTTGTACTTCCTTCTGTACTTTCTAATTTTCAAGCTCATCTTATGCAAGTCCAAGTGTTTAAAGTTGTGAGTACAATAGGTATGAAATCCAGAGCTCTAACATTTGACTTTTTCCCCTTTCAAGTACGAGGTAGAAAATGATGGAGATGAAGAAGACGAGAAATGAGGAAAGGAGAGATTCAAAATGTGGGAAATCCATCCAATACAAGCCATGACGGATTTCCTTCCTCATTTATTCATAACTTTACATATGTGTACTTTCATTTCTATACTTGATTTTCTTACTTATTCCCATAGCTTGTGTGGGTTCATTGTACTTCAAAAATGTGAAATAAATGAAGATATCTTACTGTAATGAGTTATAAATACTTCATTTTACATTATTTTTCATTAACATAATGTTAAATGAAATCTTTGCAGCTCATGTACTCTAGGAAATTTTCACTTAATCATAATTAATGAAGTCAAAGTAACTGTATAAAATTGAACTGTGAATAAAAGATAAGCAACAACCTACTTCAATTTCGGAAATGGACTATACATGTGCAAGCTTTGGGTTGTCAACCTTCAACCTACAATGTCTTTCCCATTCGTGTCAGGTTCCTACATCGGTTTTTGAGGGGTTAATGCACGATCATGGCGTGGATGTCTTCTGAAAAGACACTTTAGGTGGAAGGTTGACATTCTGAAACTAACACAACTGCAAATCATTTCCATTTTCCTTCCGTTAGGAACTTTAAACCAATCCCTTAAACCTAAGAAACCAAGTTTTGAGTTGACCTCTCACACAAGTACGATAAATATCAACATTTTTGGCAATTTAGCGGGATAAAGTTGTCTACTAGCTTTAAGACTAGTACCTTAATCTCATCCATTGGGCATGGAGTCCAATCCCAACAAATTTTTTTTCCCTTTACTAAAAAACTGACTTTCCAAAAAAACTAATGCTGGAAAATATCTGGTAAACCAAATCTTGTGCATGAAATGCAGTTATTGAATTAAAAGCTGCAAGTGTTCATTAGCACTTTATTGAATTGAAAATCCTACCTACCCTACTTGAACCAACTACAAATGAATATTAAATGAATCTTGACACAAGAAGTGAAAATTAGCTTCCCTTTCTCAATAACTGAGGCCATGAGTTCAGCTGGAAAAATAGGTAACATGGCAAAACTAGAAACAAGATTTCTACCTTAATTTTGCTCCAAAGACCAGTCCAAAACACAAAGAATGTCTCAATCGGATCTAAAACCTTCTCTGGAGGGTTTTGATGCTTATTTCTGAAAAACTGAAGCTCATTTGTGTGCTCTAAAACAAGCACAAATTATGGTACTACAAAAATTGGCTCCAAACCAGCCAAGTAACGAATGGAACATGGCCTTCTAACAACTAGAAAATTGGTTTTTCAGATTTGGTTAGTCTCACTAATTTCCTTTACATCACTAAGCACATTCTGAGGCTGATTAGAACATTGATCTGAAGTATTTTCTACCTTATGAAATTGTTGTACCTCATCAGCCTCTTCAAGTTGATGTACCATATCTATCATGACTAATTTCTCAACAATAATGTCAAAGTATTTTCCCTTATTTAGATCCATCTTGTAGCCTATAAGATCAAATTCATCTCTTTCTACTTCATGGGCAACAGGTTGTTCTGGTCTGTGAAACTGTTGTTCTTTTTCATTTTCGAGGACATCCTGAACCTGATTTGAAATCCCTTCTGCATCTTCAAACTGTTACTTTTCATCTACCATGACTTATTTTATTCCTTCATCATTTAGTATAAAGTCTATCAGGATCAAAACATACTTCTCATGCACCAAATATGTTGATTCATTATCAAATTTGACACGATGATCCTCTTCATTTGAAACTGATTGATCCTTGTTTTATTTTTATGTGAATTGGGATGAATCGGTAAACTGTATGAGTATGGTGCCTTCATTCACTCTACGCTCGGAACATGAAGATTACTGACCATCATTCTCTTTTTCTTTCTCATCTGTGAAAACAAACTCTACCTCTTGGGAAAAGGAATGAGGTTCAAAATCTGCATGTGAGGAAGGGGAATTTGGAACAACAGTAGAAAGAAAACTTGGAAATTGATAAATGTGCTATTTTGGCTGGTAAGGAAGGTGTGTGGGAACTGGATTCTGATATGGAAGGTAAGTGGGAACATCCCTTTGATAGGGTTCTTCAACCTGATCCCAATTATTCTCCACTACTTGTAATTTTTTAACTTGTTCCTTGATAGCTAAATATCTTTGCTTAAGTTCATGAAACTCGATTTGAAGATCCTCCTCATATGTATAATCAACATAATCTTCTGCATAACCTTGATCTTGACCAACATAACCATTTTCACATTGATAATCATATTCATATGCAAGGTTTGGGTTAAGGGGATATTCATTTTGATAGGGGTCATAGCATTGATCTAGAGGGGAATATGGGTAAACAAGTTGTCGATATGACAGATATAACTCTTGGATAGAAGAATTCCACTGAGTAATTGATTTTATGATTGTATAACCTCATCAAAGATGTGAAAATGGAAAAATAGGTCTGATACCCATGAAAATAGGCTGATAACAACAAAATAATAGATCTCAAAAAAATTTTAAATACCTAAAAAGGTTGTTGCTGAAAAAAAAAATTGATGCCATTTTAATGATGAAAAGTGTTGCACTAGTCTGAAATCAACTTTACGAAGTCACCAGATGACTTCTGATCTAAATCTTTAATTGTTTGAACTCATTAATATTTTTTTCGTCCCACTGGGCGTGCCAAAAATTGTTATCTGATAAAAGTGTACCTATGTTGAGGGGTAACATATCTCCTAACTTTTCTTTTCCCTTACTTTTCTGGTTAGAAAATTGAGACACCACATGGGTTGTGGGTCTCCCTATTGCAAGGTGAATCTCTAGGATTACAATGTTGGTTCATTCTTCGGAGTATCCCTAAACTAAAATTGTGGGGTTTGATGGTTAAGGAGATGGATAAAATTATGATAAATGGGGGTGATACAATAAAAATTATGAGATATTGATTGAGAAACATGCAAAATATACTGAGAATAAATGTAACAACACACGATCCAATGGGTTGCTGCTAATCTCAAGGAAAACAATATTATGTTAAGGGATTTGTCACAATAACAAGGTAGATAATTTCACACTAAAATTTAAATAACTTGGGTAAGTGCAAAAAGTTGATGGACAAATATAGGGTCATCCGTGGACGTCATATTGCAAAAAACAACAAAATTTCAACTTGTAGGGATTATTAGCTATACACGCACTCTAAATTAGAAAAAATTGTATAAATATGAATTGTAGCATTCATAATCTAGTTTCTAAAATACTAATTTTTGTAAAAAACGGACAAGTTTAGCTATATTAAACACTTAAAATTATATGACTTATTTTATTTTTTTGAAGAAACTTATAAGATTGTAGTTCGTTTGCCCGCATTTTGGATGACCAAATCTTGTTATTATTTTTTTCCTTTGGTGAAACGTTAGATGTAGTTGTCTATCTTGGGATGGATTTTATTTTTATTTTATTTTTTATGATTTTTTCCGTGAAAGTGGTCTGAAAATATTTAGAAAATGGAGCGCTTTCCGTTTGCCCGCCATAACTATATCAAAAAATATCGAAATCAATTTATTTTTTTAAACATGTATATAATTTGTCCATGCTTGGGATGGTATAAGTTTTATCATATTTTGATAAGTGAAACAAAAGTTACATTCTTAAACGTAGACATGAACATTCATAAGAAAAAATGTCTTAAAGACCTATTGTTAGTAAGAAATTATAAAATGATATTTATCTTATTCTATTCACTTTAAAAATAATATTTCTACAAAGCTAAGAGTCTACCCTATGTGAAGACACCATTTTTGTGAAATGTTTTCAATTTTTTTAGCATATTTTAAGTCTTTGGAAGCGCAGATTTGAGGTTTTTTGACCTTTTACAGTTCATAATGACCTTCCATAGCTTTGGTTGGGGAAAAACAAAGTTTTCCGAGGCTTAGGTTCGGCAGATAGATCCTCGATCACGGTTTTTTAAAACAATATCGTGAGCGTGCTTTATAAACCGCGAGCACGCTTTATAAAGCGCACTCGCGGTTCATAAAGCACACTCGCGGTTCAGAAATCATATTTACACACATCCCAATGTCTGAATTACCATGTGATTTTTACTCTCTGACCTTATCCTATGAATTACTACGAAATTTTGTCTTTTTCCAGGCACGTTTTTCTTATGACCGGAAGCAAAGCATCATGGGAGACAAAAAACGAAGTCAAAAAAGGAAGTCATTAAGTAAAAAAACACCGAACGAATTAGAGGCCAAAAAAATTCAAAATGCTGAGCGAATGCGAAAACTTCGTGAATCTAGAAGAGGTTCATCTTCAATCCCAACTATTGTAAGCAATGAAGAACTAGGTAATGTTTCTACTGTCAATGTTGAAGTTAAATTAAATACTCGTGATGAAGAAGTTTTTACTATCAATGTTGAAGAAGAATTAAATACTCATGATGTAGAAAATGTTGAAATTGAAGGAGATAATGAAAATGTGAATAAGGAAATTCATGTTGAAACTGTAGACAAGTAAAATTTGACAAAAACATCTCCTAGGATTTTACATAAGAAACCTAATTTTTTTATTGAAATTGATGAAAACAATTTGAAACCAATGTCTGACAAACTTTCTGAATGACAAATCAGAAGAAAAGCCACTGAAATTTGGGATAATCATTTTGAAATTTTAAATGATTACCAAAGATGTCAGTTATTGGTTAGTTTGATGAAATTGATTAAAATGAGACCTACATTAAACACCTTAGGATTGACAACATCTAACATCGTGGTCAAACCTCTACAATTGTTGAAAACCTTCATGATGCATATCACACTATTGGTGTCAAGAGACGCACTAGGGATAGTAATATTGTGCGTCGTGTACTTGCTACTAGTGTTGTAAGTGAATCAATAAAAAAATAACGTTTGATTATGCAAACAATTCGAATGTTGCAAGTTAATCGAAAAACTCTAATGAAAGCAATTGAAAGACGTAATATCCTTCAATCACTCAATAATGTCGATTTTTGGGCATTTTCTGCTAGAGCACCGCGTAAGGACAAAAATAATTATGATGCTATAAGATAATTTGTTATTAAATTTTGGCATGATAACACTAGAGTTTCACCTAATACAAGAGATGTTATAAAATGGAGAGTTGGTTCTACTAATCGTGAACCACATCCAAAGCATTTCTTAGATATGTCTCAAACTCAAATTTTTCGTAAGTTTGAACAAGAGAATCTGAAATTAAAATTAGTCAACATTTTTTTGAAATGTTGAAACCATTCTATGTGAAAATCAACCATACTCGCACCACTTGTTGTAGGCAACATGTTGAATTTGCGATGCATTATGCTAAATTTTTACGTATTCATTCTAATTTTCATTCTGAAACTATGTTATCTGAATGTCATGTTCAAGTTCCACCAATATCTTCCAGGGATTTCATTCCTACTATATTTTGTGAAAAAGAAGTTGGACAATTTTTTTATAGTCAAGATTGTTTAGATGGAAGTTGTAGTACATGCGGCAGATTACCTAAATTGGAAAGTTGCATCCATGAGCAAATTGAAGGTACAATAGGACATAATTTAGTTGAATTTGATAAATATAAATCAGTTGCATACCAGTTGAAAGATGGAAAAGAGTCGAAATGGTATGAGCTAGTTACATAACAAATGCCCATTTTTCAATTTATGAGAAAATTTAAGGAAGAAATTGTTTATGAGTATGCGAGGCATACACAATATAGAGCTCGATGGTTGGATGAACAATTAAAGCTATGAAAAGACACATTTCTTATTGGGACTATTGTTTTAGTGGTTGATTTTGCAGAGAATTACACATTGCAACCATAAATGGAGGTTCAATCGCAATATTACAACTCAGTACAAGTTGTCATTTTTGTGCATATAGCATTTCTACATTCTCCTGACAGTATAGAGAATGATCAAAAAAATTTAAGAGAGTACCAATTTTATATCAGTGATGATCATACTCATTCTACTGAATTTGTGCAAGGGTGTTTCCAGTTATTTTATGGAAACTTTTCTGATAGGGACATCCACTTCAAACAACATTATATATGGTCAGATAATTGCACGTCTCAGTTCAAGAATGCCCGAATGTTTTATTGGATGAGCAGAATGCATGTCAAGATGGTGTGCAACATATTTGGAGTTTCACTGAGGTTGGACATGGAAAAGGAGAGCATGATGGTGCAGGGGCATGTGTGAAAAGAGCTCTTGCAAGAGAAGAGTTGAAGTACAAAGATGGTGCTATATTAAAAGATGCAAAGAGCATAGTGGAATGGTGTACTGACAACATGGCCCGAGGTTCTCAAGAAAATTCCACAGTTTGCAGATATTTTTAGCTGATAGAGAAAAAACATATTGCTAGCTACGAGGATTGTATGACACTCATTGGGTCCAGTGATATGCACTCATTTTGTAGCTCAGAAGCTACTTCGTGGGCCGTATGGACAAGAAAGTTGACATGTTTTTGTGCATATTGTATTGAATTTGTCACTGCTGAGTGTGATTCACAATAATGGGTAGAATGATGGATTTGTAGGCCTCTAACTCTACTTCCTAGTTATCAACCTCCACAAGCATTACAACTTGTTTCTGCAGATGAAGTTACAACATCCAAGGACTTTGACGAAATTTCAATTTTGGTGTGACAAGGTATTTATGGTTATTTATTTAATTTTTGTATTGAGTTATGTCCATTGAAATTTTAATATGTAATTTAAATTTGAGTTGTTCAACCTTGGTTATTTTTTTGTAGGACATGTGTTTGTAGTAATTGCGACAGAAGACAATGAAGAAGGAACAGATTATTTATTATGTCATTGCATCGAGGAAAAAAAGAAGTTGAATTCTCCTATTATAGATGGTGAAGAGATTGAGTATCCTACAGGGTCAGTAGTAGTTACTGGAACTTGGCTTCGACGGTATCTATTAAAAAACTCCTCTGTTTGGGTGTTTGAAGACTTTGAGACACACAGGAAAATACTCTTATATTCACATCTAGTTCTAGCGACAAATATTCAGTTGTATAGATATCGAGGAAGACCTAATAAAAATATTCTTTGGAAGGTTCGAGAGTCAGATCATGAAGCAATCTTGTCTGCTATTCAGAGTAGATCCAATCATGATGGTTCATTGGAATGAATTTACAATGCTCATGTCTGGTATATATTAAATTTCAAGTTTTAATATATATATATATATATATATATATATATATATATATATAATTTTTTTAGTTTAAAGATCTAGATTTAAGTTTGAATATATTTTATTTTAAATTTGTGTATTTTGTGTGTCATGTATATAGATAGTATATGGTTTTGATTTGAAACTTAAATTTCTTTGACTAACAATTTTCTGTTTAGGTTAGTGGTGCCAAAAAAGCTTTCACCTTCACGTGGTTGGCATTGTTAGTAGAGAATTTTAAATTCTCGAAGCTAAGAGAAGCTTGAACATTGTTTGAAAAAGTTTTAAATTTTGAAAAAGTCAAGTAAATTTTGAAAAGATTGTAAATTTTGAAAATGTTGTAAATTTTGAAAAAGTTGTAAGTTTTGAAAAAGTTGTAAATTTTGAAAATGATGTAAATTTTGAAAACGAATCCTTTAGGTGTCACAGAGTCTGAGTAGTCACCCGTCAAAGTTGAACGATATTTTGGTCTCAGGGCTCTTAAGGGACTACACCCGAACGAAGTAGCCTGGAAGCAACGACCCTTTTGCGCATCGAAACACCACCTCCTCTAGCATTCGCCTAGCCACCCGGACATGCCAGCGCAGTTGGTTCGGTACCAAGACCCACCGTTTTCAAAATATAGTGTTTGACAACCTTGCACTGGCTCCAACTGCACTATTTCACACATTTGCAAACAATAGGACAGCGAGAGAACCGAAATGAGAAGTAAAAAAATGAGAGAGGCTATTGTAGAGGGTCTATACACTGAGGTGTTGTATCAAACGAGGCCTCTCTAGGTGCCACGGAGTCCGAGTAGTCACCCGTCGAAGTTGAACGATATTTTGGTCTCGGGGCTCTTAAGGGACTACACCCGAACGAAGTAGCCCAGAAGCAACGACCCTTTCACACACCAAAACACCACCTCCTCTAGCATTCACCTGGCCACCTAGACATGCCAGCGTAGTCGGTTTGGTGCCACAACTCACCGTTTGCAAAATATAGCGTTTGAAAACCTTACACTGGCTCTAACTGCACTATTTCACGCGTTTGCAAACAGTAGGACAGCGAGAGCACCGAAATGAGAAGGGAAAAACTGAGAGAGGATATTGTAGAGGGTCCATACGCTGAGGTTCTTGATGAAACAAGGCCTCTCTAGGTGCCATGGAGTTTTAGTAGTCACCCGTCGAAGTTGAACGATATTTTGGTCTCAGGGCTCTTAAGGGACTACACCCAAACGAAGTAGCCCAAAAGCAACGACCCTTTCGCACACCAAAACATCACCTCCTCTAGCATTCACCTAGCCACCTAGATGTTCCAGCGTAGTTGGTTTGGTACCACGACCCACCATTTGCAAAATATAGCATTTGACAACCTTACACTGGCTCCAACTGCACTATTTCACGCGTTTGCAAACAGTAGGACAGCAAGAGCACCGAAATGAGAAGGAAAAAACTAAGAGAGTCTATTGTATAGGGTCTGTATGCCAAGGTACTAGATCAGATGAAGCCTCTCTAGGTGCCACGGAGTCCGAGTAGACACCGTCGAAGTTGAACGATATTTTGGTCTCAGGGATCTTAAGGGACTACGCCCGAACAAAGTAGCCTGAAAGCAACGACCATTTCACACACCGAAACACCACCTCCTCTAGCGTTCACCTAGCCACCCAGACATGTCGGCACAGTCGTTTTGGTACCACTACCCACCGTTTGTAAAATATAGCATTTGACAACCTTACACTAGCTCCAACTGTACTATTTCGCGCGTTTGCAAACAGTAGGACAGCAAGAGCACCGAAATGAGAAGGAAAAAACTAAGAGAGTCTATTGTATAGGGTCTGTATGCCGAGGTGCTAGATCAGACGAAGCCTCTCTAGGTGCCACGGAGTCTGAGTAGACACCATCGAAGTTGAATGATATTTTGGTCTCAGGGATCTTAAGGGACTACGCCCGAACGAAGTATCCCGAAAGCAACGACCCTTTCGCGCACCAAAACACCACCTCCTCTAGCATTCACCTGGCCACCCAGACATGCCAGCACAGTCGGTTTGGTGCCATGACCCACCATTTGCAAAATATAGTGTTTCCTTATTTATTTTAATTAAATTACAATGACTTGGTTGTTATGTTATCTCTTGTTGTCATCTTGTCCTTGGTAAGATGATATAAGGGGCTCATGAATCTTATTTTATACCTTATCCTTAACTCTTGGTTTTGTTATAATATTATGGGTAATATTGTTCTATGGTTTTCTTTTCCTTTCTCTTCTTTCTTTCTTTCTATGAAGACCATCAGTTGTGCTACCTCTTGATTCAACTCTCTGACCTCCTGTGAAACCATAATGATCTTCTCTTCCTCCTTTCTTCTTTCCTTTTCCTCTCTCTCTCTCTCTCTCTCTCTCTCTCTCTCTCTCTCTCTCTCTCTCTCTCTCTCTCTCTCTCTCTCTCTCTTCTTGTACCTCATTAGCTCTATCAACCTTTGAATCACATATCCTGCTAGTTCTTCTTCTTCTTCACCATATATCAAGTCTGATTCATGAGGCCTAATAACCTTCAATTATCTTTCTCTATGTTTCTTCCTTGTTTCTATCATCTTTTCTATTTTTCACATATGTTCTTGTTCTCTTATCCTTTCATGTAATTGCTTTAGTCTAGCATCTTATCTCTCTGATACTAACCTTCTCCATCCAATGTGGCATTTTGTAACCATGGTCACTCTTTACTTCACCCATCATTTTCATCTATCTCTTTGTCTCTCTTCTTGTCACTGTATCAACCTTATCTCAAATCCTTTTAGCTAATATTCCTTGATCTTCAAGCTATGATACCACATGTTGCAGTTCAAAAAATTTATAACATACATTCAATGGTTTCTATGTTTCCCTAAAAACTCAACTCTATCTTTTGATCACTCAAACAGCTCCTTTTCACTAGTTAAAATACTCCAAATTTAATATTATCCCTTATCCTCTATATGGTTTCTTACTGATATTATTTATCTAACTCTAATGTCTACTATGAGCGTAATCAAAATGATCAACTACCATCTTCAACTACTAAGTTCAATATCCATGATGCATAGGAAAATACAACAATGCCCATGTTGGAAGGTACTTATAGTAAAAGAACATATTGCCAATCAATTACAAAGTTACAGAATGCCTCTTCCAATAAGGGATTATCTCAGGCATAATTCTCAATACATGAAGTCTAGGAAAGAAGAAAAATAAAGTTATAGCCAGCTTATCAAGCTAGGGTATATGGTGCTAAATCGTTGACCACACAAGAATAACAAGTCTTCACAGTTTCAAGGAACTCAAAATACATGAAGCAATCAGCTAAAACAAATACAAATACATTTGAAAATAACTTCTAGGTTGTAGAGCAATTGAAAGAATGTAGTTTCATGGTATTAGTTTCATATGGAAGAAGAAGATTGCAACTATAATGGCATGTTTCAGTAATGCACATCTAACAGTACAAGCTTATGATGCAAATAAAAATAATATAAAGATACAACCACATATCATTCAGATTTAACAATATTTCAAGGATTATTATGAGTTACAAAAGAACAGTACGGCTACAGGATTGGAAAATCAATACAGTTTACTTCAAGGATTAACTCATATGTACACAAAAGTTACAAACAATGCAGACCCAATTTCGGGTATACCTGTAATATTATCAAGATATAGTCAAATACACCAAAGTTTCAAGCACACTTTTCCAAATACAACAGGATGATATTGATGAATTCCATTAAATCCATAGGTTATGGAATTATTATTTTAAATTTATAGCCTCAGAAACAAAACCGTAGCAGAGATATCCATAGGAGTTCCATATATGGAGGAATCACTTTTATCAACAAACAAAAACTATGATCTATGTATGTACTTTTTCTATAAATCTAAGGATACATATTTCTCAAGGATCTAGAGGATTTTGAAGACTACAAACCATATATACAATTGTTCAAAGGAGAAATATTTCTATTTTCTTCTCCATAAGCTTCATTAGCTAGGACCAATCTAAATTTTATTTAATAAAAAATACAAATATTATTAACCTAGTTTGGGAACAGATAAATTCACAAATAGAGAATACTCGGGGCATCTACAAGTTCCAATGAATAGAGATCAAAACCCACTTTCTCAGAGTTAGCAATAATACCAAAATAACCAAAATAAATATGATTTAACCAACATGTACATGGATATATATATATATATATATATATATATATATATATATATATATATATAAGAATCAAACAAAGTGTGCTCCAGACGCACGTCTCTGAAAATATATATGTACATAAGTTCATAATGTATGTATACATCTCGAACTAAGCACGTGTCATAATGTACATATGGGACCATATGCGCGTCGCAAAAGGCTATATATATACAATGGACTATGAATCTACTCATGACCACATATGTACATCCAAGTGGACTATGAATCTACTCATGAAACATTTTCCCTCTCTTCACCTTGCTAGAAGTAGCATGTCCATGACCTAGAGATGTAGTGGAGGGAGATGCCACTACGGATTTCATCTATGTGGTCCTAGGTGTCTCTAAGCATGCCTGCAACCTAACCTGCACATTCATAAACAACAAGTTTTTAACACCCAAAATTTTAAAATACATTCAAAATTTAGAAACTTGTACAATTTAGTTAAAATGCATGTGAAATCTTACCGCAATGTCATGATCCCTATCAATTTGTTGTTGACCGCACCTCGCAGGGACAACAATAGACTCACGAGGGGTAAGCTACATACAAATAATTAATTTTCAAATTAAATATTTCACATAGATACCTACAAAATTTGATATTGTAGATTTAAGTTTAATAAGAAATAATGAACCTCCAAAATTTAACAAATTTAAAAAATTATGTACCTCAGTTAGTGGATCTGCAAATGCTATGGCAATATCTACAGTAGCCTCCACAGTCTACATATATGGAGGAGTCTCTCTAGCAGTCATAAGCTATACAAAAAATATGTACAAATCAATATTAAAATCTACTTAAGAGCTTAGCCACTCCTATCGAAACCTATTGAAAAAGATAATAGTAAAGGAACTCAAAGGTCCCTACACTCTAAACATATATTTTCATGTTCATTAAGGAAGCACCATCTATATATAGGTATGAAACTTCCCACTACGTCTAGGGAATTGCTTCCCACATTTACAAGCACTCAAATTTGTCCGCTGAACTTGTATATTACATAAGATAAAAAAATCAAGTCAAGAATTTTCAAATATAATATGTCAAATATGATTATGTACTAAAATTGGATAACACATGTTAGGTGGAGAATAACATGTGGTTTGAGGCATCTTTGGATAAGTTCTCATGTAGGAAATGTATAAGGGTTCCCACAAGCCAGCTAATGTTTATTTTATAGGACGACATCATCCATGGTTATGGTTTCTGAGGTTTGATAAATGTATCTAGATACATCACATTGTGATAAATATATATACTATCATGTAGAGTCTCATATGAATTACATTTGACTGACTATTCTAGGAAAGCATCTCCCCTTCCCATTCTTATACTCTTGACCATTATCCTTGTGGAGGAGTTACTTATCACTATCCTATTTGTGCACACCTGTTAGAGCTATTGATTTGTTCTTTCATTTTAGCATCATTTAATTTTGTTTTGTAAAATTAGTTTCATAAATTATATTTCTTGTTAGTTTGTTCTTAGAATTATTGCAAGTATGTTTGCAAGAATTCTTTATCATATCTTTTTATTGGAACTTTGATAAATACATTTTAATAACTTTAGTACTAATATTTTAAATGCACGTAACAAAACAAAACATATATAGATAGAGAAACATAAAACCCTCCATGGTCTAGATATTTGTGTGGTGGTACTCCGAGACATGTAAAACCAATATATGATTACATACATGGCTAGTTATATCAAATGAATTGGCATTTCCTACTAAAATAATATATAGGTTGAGTATAAGAAAGTGAAACTCATGTACAGAGGTCCAAAGCATGCAATTCGTGCGTGAACTTCCAGTAATTAGAAATAAAGTGTAAAGAGATTTACTAACCTACGTAAAACTCATGTGAGGCATGCCAGTAACCTCAGTTCCCTGAGCAGATGATGACCCACCAGGATCCTGTGTATAAAAGAGAAAAATATTAATACATGTACAACATACACATGAAACAAATTATAATAATAATCTAGTGCAATTAAATGATTTATTAAAAATGTAAGTTTGTAGAACTTAAAACTTACATTTGAAACAAGCTCAGCCGCAGTAGCTAGCATGTTGACACCAGATGTTTCCTTCACCAGCTCTTGCTATTTAAAATAAAATAAAAAATTAGTTTTTTACATGTGCATGTGCATGACGTACAATCATATATGTGTGTGTGTGTGTGTGTGTGTGTGTGTGTGTGTGTGTGTGTGTGTGTGTGTGTGTGTGTGTGTGTGTGTGTGTGTGTGTGTGTGTGTGTATGTATATGTATATATATATATAAATATCAAACATGTGAATTAAACTATTGTATATATATATTATTTAAATCTATTTTAAATTTACTTATGAAAGAACAATATCAGTGGCACCAATTCCAAAAACATTCCCTAGCATCTCATCTATAGAAAAGAAATCCTGTGAACCAGCAAATGATGTCTCGCCTGTAGTGCATATGGCACCACATGATCCACAGTGGTGTGGTGCACTAGAACTGGCGCCTCCACCAACATCACCAAATGCAATCTGGGTGCTATGATGGGTGAGAGTGTCAGTGAGCTCCCTCAATGCATGCAATGTATCAATCTCCACAACCTCCTTCACTGTAGGAGGGATAACTGAAGGCAGTGGGGGTTTTGGGGCATGGGGGATCCTAGGATGACCTACGTGTGCACTAGGTCTACTCTGTGCAAAGCCACCTCCTCGACCAAAAAAGTTAGAAAAGTCAAAATAATTCGGGACCTCATTGAGCACGAACTCACAATATAATTTCTTCAAAAAATAAAGAGGAACCTCATTGTTGTTGCATGGTGGATAATCAAAAACCATCCACCATCGGTCCCAAAAAAAAATTTTGATTCTATCATCATGGCACCAATGGATTGGGAACCGTTTGCAAGTAACTGCAGGGGGCATTGGTTCTAGGGTCGGTAAATAATGCACAAATGAGGTATTTTCCAAAAAAAAATGTCTTTGACGTCCACATGGGATAGTTTATCCGCATACCACTGCCTACAGTCACTTCTAAAGGTGTTCCACCTATGTATTTGGTTGGTTGCAGACTTGACTTCACCAATCAATGTTTGCAATGTATTGGCTAAAGTCATGCGGGATGGATTTATAGCATGATTTTGTCTTATAGTTTGAATTAGGTTCTCCATGACAATTTTAATTTCTTGGATTCTTCCAATGATATTATCTTGCATTCCTGCTAGCTCAGTGGGGACAGAAGGAGCCACAGGAGGCGGATCTATGTTTGGAGGATGGTTTTGAGGAATGTTCGGAGGGTTTTGAGGAATGTTCGGTGGGTTTTGAGGAATGTTTTGACGGTTTGCACAATTTTGAGCTTGCCGACCAACTGATAAAACAAGAAAATTGTATACATAAACAAACATTTCAAAAAACCCATGAAAATGCAAAAAAAAAAAACCTAAAATGTAAAAAAAAAAACCTAAAATGCAAAAAAATGATTACAATCAGGGACTTACCTCCTCGTCTTGGTGGCATAGTTGAATCTGTCGGTATCCAGAAGTCCAATGAGCAATTTTGAGATGGTATTGAAAGCACGAGTGAAAAATGTTTAGGAAAAGTCGCGGTTCGAATTGAAAAATGAGGAAAATGACGAGTTGCGGGATTGTTAAATTTTGTCTAAGAGTTCCGCGATCGCGGTTTTAAGTTCGGTAATTACCGAACCTAGAATTCAGGTACCGCAATCACGGTTCCTTTATTTTAGGTTTTTATGTCCAGGGAATTTTCCACCAACTTCGTGCACTTACCCTAGTATAAAGCAAGCTTAATAAATTCAGCGGATAAAATTCACAAGAATTGTTATTGTAATACACACAACTGCAAATTGTTGGAAATGCAATCAACTAATTCTCATATAAGGGCAATTCTGGTAACAATGGCTTCAGCAATCAATACATAAAAATTTCTCCTCTCAATGCTTTATAAAGCATGAATATATAGGAAAAGGGGCAGGGATGCAAGCTAAACACCCACAGTTCTAACTGCAATTCAACTATAATAACAATTTGCATGACTAAATTTAACCTATCTTGCAAAATACAAAATCACCAATCTAATACATGTTGCGAGAAGGGTAAAAATAGATCCTATTCAACTATTGTTGACCCTCCAAATTTACCTTCTTTAGTCCCAAGCAAATAGATTGATTTAAGGCCCGAAATCATGTTTTTGGGGGCCCCTCGGGTTCCTTCTAACTCTCCCATCCAAGAAGAAAACCCAACGAGTTAGAAAAGGTGAAAAAATTGCAAAAAACCAAGCTTGGGGCCGAAAAATGAAGAAAATCAGCTAAGTCCTAGTCCAGGCAGCATTTGGGAGTCTGCGGGACAGTTGGGACGTCGGGGCACGAACCGGCCGAAAAGCCGCCAGGCAGTCTGCGAAAAGCCGAACCAGCAGAAAAAATGAAGAAAATCGCAAGCAGTTGGGGAGCAGACGTCGGGACGCGAGGGACGCGAAACATTGGCGAACCGGCCGAAAGTGGAAAAAATTGCCAAGTTTTGTTATCGCGCAGTTTGGGACATCTGGGCCAAAGGTACGCGTGGGACGCGAACCGGCCGAAAAGCTGAAAGACAGTCCATTTCGGGTGGTTCGGAGATATTTGTCCCAGGTCATCTGGGACAGTCGGGAAAAAGGTACGCGAGGGACGCGAAAAGCCGAAAGAGCCGCCAACGAATGGAATCTCGCCACGTGTCTTCACCTCAAACAGGAACAAGGAAGCCCGAATCAGCCGAAGCAGGAGATTTTCGTTTGGGACAGTTGGGACAAAGGTACACGCGGGACGCGAGGGACGTGAAAAGCCGAAGCGGCCGAAGGAAAAGAAGAAAAGTCAACGTTTGACCCGTGAAACTTCAAACGGCCATAACTTTTGACTCCGAGCTCCGATTTTCATAAAATTGGACTTTCTGGAACGAGCACGACGTCCTCTACGCCACAAAAATTGGATTTCTTATTTTTAATGAGGGTAGATATATTTAATTAAGAGAAACATATTCAGCTCCAGTCAGTTAATGCTCATTCCCGTCAAATGACAGAAAACGCCTGCCAGACCCAAAATAGCTGCCCGCACTCAGAAGGCCATAACTTTTGCATTTCTCAACAAAATCACACAAAATTGGTACCGTTGGAATCATGGCTCTGAGCCCGATGCACAACAATCAAGAAATTCTAGATTTGGTGAGAGATTGATGGATATTTTTTATAAAACGTGGCCGAGTTCATAACAGTGTTTTATTTGGTAGTTGGGAGTGCAATTAAGAGGCATGGTCATCATTCTTTCTCTGCTGCAGCACATGGGACAGTATGGGGAGCCTTTTGCAAGTAATATATAATCATTTTACTCCATTTAATGCCTCTTACAAGTGGTTGAAGGACAGATTTCGGGATTTTCATTTTTCCCTTCTCTTTCTCTTCTCATTTTTTCTATAAATTGGAGTGTTGGGCTCATTGTAAGGGAGAGAGTTTTCAGATAGCAAAGCTCTGTCAAAATTGCTTTGTGAAGCCAATGTGCTGTAGGCCCTTGTAGTGGACTCCTTGCATGGTGATCCAGGCCCTTATCTTGTAATAGATTGAACTGTGCATATCATGAAGCAATAAAATATCAGTTTGTGGATGTATCTTCCCCTGCTGTGTTTTCTTGCATTCTTCTTGCCCCTTTAATCTTTCTACAAGAATATTGTGTCTATTATTATGTTCTTGCAGGGATCCATTATCATTGTGTATGCTTGGAATATCGTTGTGAATGCATTTTGCTAGATTATGGAGAACTGTCATCACCTCTTCTAGTGTGCACTTTGCTTCTGTATTTCACGCATTTGGAGACTACTCTCACACCCTCCTTTTCTGGTGTATCACCGCTTTAGTGTAGGCTTTCATTTTATGCATTCTCTCTCCCTGGTCCCTTGGAAATTTAGATTAGAATAGTTAGTTTCCCCTGCATTAGAGTAGATTGTGGCAGGTAGTTTAGGAGCAAGAACCAGCTTTCTCTGGAGGTCTATCTCAAGTAGCAAGTCCCACAACTTGGAGATAGTACCCATGTTATCCAATCACACCGTGAGTTCAAGTATATGCACTTGTATAAACATAAGGGTGCTGTGATTCGGTGATAACAGTTCTGGCACGCCCGGTGGGACCTTAGAGGTCTTTACTTTCATTGCAACAAGATCGATGTGCACTTGTTGTAAGTTCCAGCTTTGAAGGAGCTTTAAAATCACACATCTGGCGACTCCAAAAGAGGCATAATCCACTGGTTTCAGCAGTCCAAGCCTGGAAAATTTATGAGAAGAATACAGACCAGGTCAAGAACTAGGGAGGAAGGATTGTTTGTTTATCTGCACCTATCTCCAGGCAGAGAAAGAAGGGGAAGAAGAGCTCAAAGATCTCCATCTCCACCTAACCGGAACCTTGTCTACACCTCCACCTGGTAGACCTTTTCTCGCATCAACAAGGGTTCTCAGGCCAATCAGAATGGCGCAACCACCGAATCCCTTTGTCAACTTCACTGGCAGCAGCCCACTTGCCCTCAATGCACAGAATCCAGTCCCAATTGCAGCGTTGAAGAACATTCCATTTTTCACTGGAGAAAATCATACCACTCCTGGTGATCATGTCAAAGACATTGCTAACGTCTGTGCAATCCATGAGATAAATGAAATGGATGTGGCTGTCAAATTGCTGGCATCTTCATTCAAAGGGAAGGCATTGCAATGGTTTAGGAGCCTTGGAGCTGGTTCTATCACAAATTGGAATCAGTTATGCATAGTTCTCCATGAGCAGTTTGGGGAAAAGGGAGACAATTTGTCTCTACTAGAACAATTGACAACTATCAAGAGAGCTCCCAATGAGCAGCTGACTGACTTCAACTTCAGATTTCAAAGGTCTTGGGAGAGGATTCCAGTGGCAGTAAGGCCAGCAGCAGAAGGTGCTTTTCTATACTATCTTAAGGCTTTGAATTCTGATATTTCTATGTTAATTCAATCTATGGGAGGCACAACCTTACCTGCTGCTTATAGCATTGCCATTAGAGCCGAAAACTGTCTTATTCAAGCTGGTAAACTGGCTCCTAGGCCTCCCATGCCCTTGTATCCAAACTTAGAAAATCCAAGCACTAGTCAAGCACCCACTTTGGCTCCTATTCCCACTCCTAGAAATCAAAGTTCAAATGAGACTTCTACTTCATCCTCTAGTGCTTCAAATGAACTCCAAGAGGTCATGAAACAATTGCAAAATTTGGGAAATGAGCTGGTTACTATCAAAAGACAGCAAGCTCAAAGTGCTAGACCGTATCAGCCTCAAGCGCAGTACCAGGCTAGGCCCCCATACCAACAAAATAGGTCACCAACTCAGGCTGCAAATCAAAATCAAAGCCAAGTAAGGCCTCCCGCTAATAGACCATTTCAGCCCTATAACCCCAATGTCGTATCTTCTTCTAAAGCATTAGTGCCAGTGCAAAATAACATGGCCCAAGAATATGATTGGTGTTTCCCGTGCGGTCAGCCACATAACCAATCAATGTGCTTTAACGGTGCATTAAATCAGGCTCTTATGGTGCAAACCATTGGTGGGTCGCAAGAGTCCAGCCACGAAGAGGATCAGCAGCAAGAAGCACCTCAGCAAGGAACATCTCCGAACGAAACTACTCTTGTCAATTGGCCGGCTGAAGATTTCTGTGGTATGAATCAAATACCCTCCCAAAGTGTTGCAGCCAACACAAGGTCAAAGAGAAGAAATTTGGGTGAAGAACAGCCATTGGCTCTAAGTAATTCACGACCTTCTACCACTCCACAAACTATTGGCAAACAAAATGTAGTTCCAAGCATGCAAGGATTGCCTAAAACAGCCCCTAGGCCAACCCAAATGCCAGTTGCTGCTGCCCATGTGCAAGGAATGAATGTGCAGGCCAAGGGACAGCAAAGGGATACTTCATCTCCATTCAGTATCATTGATCAGATGAAGAAGACAAATGTAAACATATCAATGTGGGAATCACTATCTATCCCAGGACAAAGAGATTTGCTACAAGCTACCATGAAGGACTGGTCAACTTCAAATCAACAGGTCCAAATGCAAGAGAAGGTACTCACAAATGCTGCCCAGCCTGAAGGAAATCATGGAGGACAGCAAGGTAAAATGTTGAAGCCCCCTCCTTTTTATGTCTCATTAATCATTGGAAACCAATTGGTGCACAATTGCATGATTGATTCCGGGGCAAGTAGCTCAGTGATGCCCAAGCAAATAGCTGATCAGCTAGGACTCCAATATGAAGTCATCTCCAAGGGTGTAGTGCAATTAGACGGGACAGCAGTGACAACGGTTGGAGTAATCAAAGGTTTGAGCCTCACACTGCACGCATGTCCCAACGTAATAGTGTTACAAGATGTGTCAGTCATAGACCTGCCACCACTCTTTGCATTGTGCTTGTCAAGAGACTTCACTGCTAAAATTGGAGGCTATCTTTCGGCGGATTGGTCACACATGTTGTTCAGAACAAGATATGGAACCAAAGCCACAATCAGGTCTGAACCTATTGCAAACTTTCACATTGAGCCTTACACTCCAAGCCAAATCAATACCAACTGTTCAGCGTTTGATCAAGAAGATTATCCAAGCACTGATGAAGCTGACACCAAGGTTGGAAGCATCCCAGATTTGACTCTTGATGAATGGGCAAGCAAGGTGCATGCTTTTGATCCTTATCAAGAAATAGAAGAATCTGAGCTAGGAGTTTATTGTTTACATGAAGAGAATCAACCTCTCCCCAGCATCACCAAGCCAGATCATAAAGACAAGAATGAAGTATGGCAATTGTTCTTTGATGGGTCAAGGAGTAGACAAGGTGCAGGAGGAAGAGCTATGCTCATTTCACCGCAAGGTATAAAGTATTACTCAGCCTTCCATTTCAGTTTTCATGTTCAAATAATGCAGCTGAGTATGAAGCCTTAATTCATGGATTGCACTGGGCAAATAAGAAAGGCATCATGAATTTACAAGTATTTGGTGATAGTGAGCTGATCGTAAACCAAGTCAAAGGAAAAAATGCTGCCAAAAATGATCTGTTGAAGAACTACAAAAATCGGGTATGGGATCTTATTGAAGAATTTGAAGCTTTTAGCATCAATTCCATCCCAAGAAAAAAGAATGAAGCAGCGACAGGTTGGTAGCAATTGGGGCTGCATTTGATGTTGTAGAAAGTATCAAAAGTGAGAAATCTCAGCCTCATATCAAATTGGTTGTGAGACCAGCTGTTCCGGATAACAATACAAGTTGGCAAGTCTTCGAGAATGATCAGCAAATTGTTAATTTCCTACAAGAAGAAGCTGAGTTCTCCGCCAGGAATCAAGACAAGCTGGAGCAGCAGTATGGTGACCAAGTGGTGCAGCTGAGAACTAACAAATTACCAAAAGGCCTCATAACCTTGGAGTCAATATTCAACCCGAATGATCAGTTCCGGAAGGAGAAAGTGAACATTCAAGTAAAGGGTGAAGATTCAGAGCCTATTTTAGTGGAAGAAGGCAAGACATTGCAAATTGGCAAAGCAAGTACTCCACAAGAGAAATCTGATTTTGTTCAGCTTTGTCAAGAGTTCCCAGATGTCTTTGCTTGGACTTACAAAGATCTAAGAGGTTTCAACCCAAAGTTGGCACAACATACTATTGAGTTGGATCCGGAATCCAAGCCTGTCAGGCAAAAGCAAAGGCCAGTAAATCCTCATATCGAACCTCTCATGAGAAAAGAGTTAAGCAAGCTCATTGAGGCCAGTATCATCTTCCCCATCAAACACTCAAGTTGGGTTGCAAACTTGGTGCCGGTAAGAAAGAGAAATGGAGAAATAAGATTGTGTGTGGACTTTCGCGATCTAAATAGAGCATCACTCAAAGATCATTATCCGCTTCCATCAATGGAACAAATATTGCAGGTTGTAGCTGGTTCAGAAAGGTTTTCATTGCTAGATGGATATTCAGGCTATAATCAGATAATGGTAAAGGAAGAAGATCAATTCAAGACGGCCTTCACTACAAAATGGGGCACGTATGCTTACAAGAAGATGCCATTTGGACTGTCAAATGCCGGAGCAACATTTCAGCGAGCTATGGATATGGCATTCAAAGGCTTAATCAACAATATAGTGCTGGTATACCTAGATGATGTCACTGTCTTCTCAAAGAATGCAGCAGACCATCTCTTTCACCTCAGACAAGTGTTTCAGAGGTGTAGAAGGTTCGGAGTGTCGTTGAATCCAAAGAAGTGTATATTCTTGGCACACGAGGGCAAATTGTTGGGTCACATTGTCTCTAGGGAAGGGCTAACAATTGATCCTGAAAGGGTTGAAGCCATCCGAACACTTCCATTGCCACACCACAAGAAATCTCTTCAAAGCTTCTTAGGAAGGATAAACTTTGTCCACAGATTTGTGCCTAATTTTGCCACTCTTGTGAAGCCTTTAACAATGATGTTGAAGAAGAGTCTGGCATTCAAATGGACAGCAGAAGGCAAAGAGAGTTTTGAAAAAATCAGGCATGCAATATCACAAGCTCCAACTCTTATCAACCCAGACTTTTCAAAGGACTTCATGTTGTATGCGTTTGGAGGATCAGATACAATCTCAGCTATCTTGACACAGCTGAATAGAGAAGGTTCAGAACAGCCCATAGCATTCTTCAGTCAAACCTTGGAAGATTACGAAATAAAGTATTCTTTCATCGAAAAGCATGTCCTTGCCGTCATCAGGAGCTTGAAGAAGTTCAGACATTTGGTCTCAAACAATAAGATTCAACTGCTGGTGTCTCATGCTGGTGTCAAGGACTTCCTCCTAAACAAGGATTTAAATGAGAAGAGAGCAGGTTGGATCACTCGGGTGATGGAATATGATATTGAAATCAAAGTGACCAAGCTAGTTCGTGGCAAAGGCTTGTGTGAGCAGCTCGCTTCCAAACAACCAGACGGGTCAAAAAGTGAAGAGGATGTTGTCCTACTACTACAGAATGATCAAGAACAACCAGCTGATGATGCACTCATCCCATGTTGGACTCAAGACTTGGTGCATTACCTCCAAACAGGCTTGTGCCCTCCAGAAGTGAGCAAATCAAAGAGGAGATACTTTAGATTACAAGCTATCCCGTATGTACTCATTAATGGTATCTTGTTCAAGAAGGACATCAATGGTGTTCTATTAAGATGCATTGGAACATGTCAAGTTGAGAAGATCATACACGAGTTCCATGATGGGGAAGCAGGAGGCCACTTTGCTCCACGAGTGACAGCTCTCAAAATCATGAAAGCTGGTTACTATTGGCCTACTGTGTTCAATGATTGCTACTCATGGGTTAAGAAATGCAAGAAATGTGCATTCTTCACAGGGAAAGAAAGGTTAGCAGCGCTGCCCCTTCATCCAATTTCAGTAGATCAGCCATTCATGCAATGGGGACTGGACTTCATTGGAGTCATCAATCCCAATTCAAGTCAAGGCCACAAGTGGATACTTACAGCAACAGACTATTTCACCAAGTGGACTGAAGCAGTGGCACTCAAGGAGGCAAATGAATCCAATATCTTAGATTTTTATGAAGGGATAGTCACGAGGTTTGGTGCCCCTGCCACTATCATATCAGACAATGCATTGGCATTCCTTGGCACAAAAATCACTGAATGGGCTGTCAAGAATTGTGTGTATCTCAGCACTTCATCGAACTATTACCCTCAAGGTAATGGCCAAGCCGAGTCTACGAACAAGAACCTACTAAGAATCATCAGAAGGACTCTGGATGAGAATCAGAGGACTTGGCACTCAAAGCTCAAAGCAGCCCTATGGGCTGATAGGATCACACCCAAGAGGTCTACAGGAAGCTCTCCATACAAGCTTGTGTACGGGAAAGAAGCAGTTCTACCTATATCACTCGAGTTGCCAGCATTGGAACTCATGAAACAGTTGGAACTAGCTGAGTTTGAACCCATGGAGGTTAGATATGCAGAATTGATGGAGCTCCAAGAAACTAGAAAGCATGCAGCTCAGGCAATAGAGAAGGATCAAGCCTTGATCAAGAAGACTTTTGATAGGAAAGCCAAGGCTAGAACCTTCCAAATTGGAGATCTAGTGTTGAAATGGGATGCAGATCGTGCAAAGCCAGGAAAGCATTCCAAGTTTGATGCCATCTGGAGTGGCCCATACATGATCATTGAATGCAAAGGTAGCAATGCCTTCCGACTGGCTAAGTTGGATGGTGAAGAATTGCAGATTCCGGTCAATGGGATCTATCTCAAACGTTGCTACTAGAAAGAAAGCTTCTCACCCTTGTAAATATTAATTTAGAATTTCCATTCCTCTAAGTGCTTATGCACATTGTACTGTTGTTAGAGTAGTTTTTATTTCCCTAAGTGCTTGTGCACATGTCCTATTGCTTCTAGTATGTGCATGTTTGCAGTTCATCGAGCCTTCGGAAAAGAATTTGCAGCCACGGGAGAACCAGCTCAACAAATGTTTCAATAGCTCAAGGACACAGGTTGTCAAATTTCAGATCAGCTGAGAGGTTATCAAACAGACTCCATGCCCAATGGATTGCTACAAGCAGCTGGCCGTTCTTCATCTGACAGGCAGATAACCCCACTGAGTCGCCAAAATTGTTATCCAAAATTCACCCCTCAAGGTAATTTTGATAACATGCATCAAATTCTTTAGTCCCAAGCAAATAGATTGATTTAAGGCCCGAAATCATGTTTTTGGGGCCCCCTCGGCTTCCTTCTAACTCTCCCATCCAAGAAGAAAACCCAACGAGTTAGAAAAGGTGAAAAAATTGCAAAAAACCAAGCTTGGGGCCGAAAAAATGAAGAAAATCGGCTAAGTCCTAGTCCAGGCGGTCTGCGGGACAGTTGGGACGTCGGGGCGCGAATCGGCCGAAAAGCCACCAGGCGGTCCGCGCAGAAGTTGGGACGTCGGGACGCGCGGGACGTGAAAAGGCGAACCGGCCGAAAGTGGAAAAAATCGCCAAGTTTTGTTATCGCGCGGTTTGGGACATCTGGGCCGTAGGTACGCGCGGGACGCGAACCGGCCGAAAAGCCGAAAGACAGTCCATTTCGGGAGGTTCGGAGATATTTGTCCCAGGTCATCTAGGGACAGAACCGGCCGATTGGGACAAAGGTACTTTCGTCCGACAGGGACGCGAGGGACGCGAAAAGCCGAAAGAGCCGCCAACGAATGGAATCTCGCCACGTGTCTTCACCTCAAACAGGAACAAGGAAGCCCGAATCGGCCGAAGCAGGAGATTTTCGTCTGGGACAGTTGGGACAAAAGTACGTGCGGGACGCGAGGGACGCGAAAAGCCGAAGCGGCCGAAGGAAAAGAAGAAAAGTCAACGTTTGACCCGTGAAACTTCAAACGGCCATAACTTTTGACTCCGAGCTCTGATTTTCATAAAATTGGACTTTCTGGAACGAGCACGACGTCCTCTACGAAACAAAAACTAGATTTATTATTTTTAATGAGGTTAGATATATTTAATTAAGAGAAACATATTCGGCTCCAGTCAGTTAATGCTCATTCCCGTCAAATGACAGAAAACGCCTGCCAGACCCAAAATAGCTGCCCGCACTCAGAAGGCCATAACTTTTGCATTTCTCAACGAAATCACACAAAATTGGTACCATTGGAATCGTGGCTCCGATTCCAATGCATACAAAAATCAAGAAATTCTAGATTTGGTGAGATATCGATGGATATTTTTTATAAAACGTGGCCGAGTTCATAACAGTGTTTTATTTGGTAGTTGGGAGTGCAATTAAGAGGCATGGTCATCATTCTTTCTCTGCTGCAGCACATGGGACAGTATGGGGAGCCTTTTGCAAGTAATATATAATCATTTTACTCCATTTAATGCCTCTTACAAGTGGTTGAAGGATAGATTTCGGGATTTTCATTTTTCCCTCTCTCTCTCTTCTCATTTTTTCTATAAATTGGAGTGTTGGGCTCATTGTAAGGGAGGAGTTTTTCCAGATAGCAAAGCTCTGTCAAAATTGCTTTGTGAAGCCAATGTGCTGCAGGCCCTTGTAATGGACTCCTTGCATGGTGATCCAGGCCCTTATCTTGTAATAGATTGAACTGTGCATATCATGAAGCAATAAAATATCAGTTTGTGGATATATCTTCCCCTGCTGTGTTTTCTTGCATTCTTCTTGCCCCTTTAATCTTTCTACAAGAATATTGTGTCTATTATTATGTTCTTGCAGGGATCCATTATCATTGTGTATGCTTGGAATATCGTTGTGAATGCATTTTGCTAGATTATGGAGAACTGTTATCACCTCTTCTAGTGTGCACTTTGCTTCCATATTTCACGCATTTGGAGACTACTCTCACACCCTCCTTTTCTGGTGTATCACCGCTTTAGTGTAGGCTTTCATTTTATGCATTCTCTCTCCCTGGTCTCTTAGAAATTTAGATTAGGATAGTTAGTTTCCCCTGCATTAGAGTAGATTGTGGCAGGTAGTTTAGGAGCAAGAACCAGCTTTCTCTGGAGGTCTATCTCAAGTAGCAAGTCCCACAACTTGGAGATAGTACCCATGTTATCCAATCACACCGTGAGTTCAAGTATATGCACTTGTATAAACATAAGGGTGCTGTGATTCGGTGATAACAAATTCTTAGAGCTTCATGAGCAACTTATGTTTCTCAGACACTTTCATTTCATAATTGAAATCATCTTACTTGGACTTGATTGATAACTGACCGGAGTGAGAGCATATGAAATCTTTAAATTTCATTTTGGAACTCTGTATTTCCTTCATGGTTTTAGCTTAATAATTTTGAAATTTTGTTTACCTTTGACTCATATCTTGTAACTTGCATTATTTTGATTACACAGTTTGATATTGGAAATTACTTTCTTAGCTTGTGTAAATGGATACATAAATGTTGTAGTTGCAACTTTTACCTTGGGCTATGTTTAATCTGAAGCATCAAGCCATTTGTTGTTATATTGTATTTGTGACTGTGAACTTCTTTGAATTTCTCATTCTTTGAATATGATTTGATTAAAAAAAATTAAAGATGTAGTATGTCAATGAAAGCAAGTTTATTTGATAGAATGTGTGATGATGGTTGTGCTTTATATCACTTTCTATACTTCATTATTTCAATATGAAAAAGCACTTATATTTTATTTTATGGCATAGTTGAAGTATATATGGCTACCAATTCATTACTCGTGCTCTGAGTTGTGATGGATTTAATTTTTCTATTTAGTACAAATCTCTTTTGAAATTTTTCAATATGAGGATCGATGTCTTGTCATAGAGGATACTAAGATATTTTGAGTTCCTTTTATGGAATTGAACTACCTTGTGGATGATACTTAAATGATGCATTGAAGTCTTTAAAAACTTCTTCATATTTTGTGAAAGTAAAACTTGCCTCTTCTTTATTCTATTCTGAGCATCTGTGTTTTTGTTAAGTTCATGACTATAAGACTTGCACTAGATGTACCTCCAAACTAAAAGGAATATTTAGAAACATAGGTGAAGGTGAGAAGCATTCCTTTTACTGTTGATTTCTTCTTGTTCTATGCTTCTGAAGATGATATTTTTTACCTTGTACTTCCTTCTGTACTTTCTAATTTTCAAGTTCATCTTATGGATGTCCACCTATTTAAAGTTGTGAGTATAGTAGGCATGAAATCTATAGCTCTAACATTTTACTTTTTCCCCTTTCAGGTACAAGGCAGCGGATGATGGAGATGAAGAAGAGGAGCAACGAGGACAACGGATAATCAAACTGTGGGAAATCCATCCAATACAGAAAATGATTAATTTCCTTCCTCCTTTATTCATAATCTTACATATGTGTACTTTCATTTATGTAGTTAATGTTTAGAGCCCATGGATTGTGTGGGTTCATTGTACTTCCACTTTGTGAAATAAATGAAAACATCTTATTGTAATGAGCTGTAAATACTTCCTTTTGCATTATTTTTCATTAACATGATGTTAAATTAATTCTTTGCAACTCATGTATACTACTAAATTTTAATGTAATCATAATTAATGAACTCAAAGTAGCTTTATAAAAATGAACCTTTAATAAAAGATAAGCAACAACCTACTTCAACTTCCGAAATGGACTGTCCCTGTGCAAGATTTGGGTTGTCCATGTTCAACCTATGTTGTCTTTCCAATCTGTGTCAGCGTCCTACATCGATTCCTGAGGGACTGATGCACAATCATGAGGTGGATGTCTCCTGGAAAGACACTTTAGGTGGAAGGTTGAAATTCTAAAACCAATATAGTGGCAGTTCATTTCCCTTTTCCTTCAATTAGGCCCTTTAAAGCAATCCCTTCAACTTGAGAAACCAAGTTTTGAGTTGACCTCTTGTACATGTGTGATAAATTTCAATAGGAATCATATGAATAGCAGTATGTAATCAGGACTAGAAATATACTTAAATTGCATGATTTGGTGTCTATACTATGGGAATTCTATTTATTAGGATCTTGATTATATTAATTTTGGATATGTTTAGTATTAATTCCTGACATTAATCAAGATTACTATTAATAACATTTAATATAATAGTTTAGATGATAGAAATATAATACTATCAATTTGAGCAAGATGTAATCAATTTTGGGTAAAAATCATTTTCAAAATTTTGTATTTAACTAGCCATTTAATGAAAAATTACATTATATTTAAAGATCATTGAGAACCATCTTGCATAAGCAGCTCAAAAAAATGAATTTTTTCTTTACTTAGATGTGAACTTCACACTAAAATTTGTTTATTATTTTTTATTTTTCTTTTCAGTAACACCAACTAGAGCTTAGCTAATAGTGATGTAAACAACTTGAAACATTAATGGAAGATGTCAAACTAACAAAAATATGTTTACTATTTTTTGGTACCCGCTACACACATCAAAGAAAACTTGGATGATTTAATCTTCTTCCACATAAGTTTTTTAAATACATTTCTCTTGCAAACCTCTCCTTTCACATGTGCACAAAAATTAAGTCTTTGACCACAAGATTCATGTGTCTTCTCAAATTTGTGTGCTCCTTACATAAGGCATTATGCTTCTCTAACTATTTGTGTGCTTTCTTTTGCACTTCCTTCATCTACTACACTAAGTCTTCAATTTTTATGCTTCTGACTTCTTCTTGTGGTAATGCACACATCTACATAAATCCTCTCAGAATTTTCCTATAAACATCATGGAAATGTGACTTCCTTGTGCATATATTCAAAAAAAATTTACAAAAAAATTTTATCTACACAACAACAAAATTCCATGTTCCTACCTTATATCCTACATAAAGTTTCAAAGGGTGTTTTACGAAGTAGCATTTGAATTCCATATTCATACTTTTCTCAACATGTTGTATTGGGTGGACTTTATGCCTTTATTAATGAATCCCAAATTCCTTAAGATTCAAGAAGCATAGCAAGAGTATTAGCTCAAGAGTATATGAATTCAATTCTTATTTCTATGCATTGCTTCAAATATGTATTCATTTGATCTTTCACACCTGTATGTATAACTCTTTTCTCTTTGGTTAATTTCATGCATGTACTCTGAGGACTGTGGGTCGAAATTTAATCTTCATTAGGATCCCTAATCAAATCTATGTTTAATTGATATTAGATCCTAGATTGTTTTCCTTACATGTGGATGCACAATGAAAGTTTTACAATGTTCTAAATTTACAAGTGTGGGTAGAAAATTGTTGCAACCATATTTCGATGAGTAAATTTTCAGTAGGTTTGAGTGAGTGAAACATTAATATTTTGGATATTTCCACATTCTAAAGTATTGGTATAAGGTTTTTGCATACATATTAAATTATGTAATTATCAGGTAAAATTTGTGAAGATTAAAGAACAAGCATTATGTGGTTTCTACTTTTTTAAAGGTGGGAAGAAAATGTTTGCAAGTATCTTCTAGAAATGTTTTATTTTGTAGAAAATTGTGTAGGTCATTGATCTCAAGTTTCAAAGAATATACACTGACACATCATAGGTATGCTAATATAATCCACCAATGTGCAATAATTGAGGATCAAAAAAATTGACGAGGAATGTGCAAGTGCTCTTAGAAGTAATGAAAGCAACACAACATCAAGGTTTTGTTGTGGAAGATAAAATTGATGATGAAGTGGAACAAGTGTGTCAAGGAGCACAAACTATGAATGAGGTAGAGAGAAGAAGTTTTAGAAGTTTTAGAGGATATGATTTTGTGTGTAACCAATAGAGAGGGACATGAATGAAAAATAGCATTCAAGGCACATGAAGGATTTTATGAATAGATTTTAATGTTTTCTGGATTGAGTAATGTGCCAAGTGCCTTTATAAGATTGAGGAATGAAGTCATGAAATTATTTTTAGGAAATTTTGTGATCATGTACATGGAATACATTTTAATTTTTAGAAAGATGCATGAAGAACATTTGTTTCATATTACACATCTGTTGTTGAGATTGCATTAGGAGAATTTGTTGACTTATTTCAAGAAATGTAGTTTCATGTAGGAGAAGCTAGTATATTTCATATGTTCCATTTCCCGCGAATGATTGAAGATGGATCCAGAGAAGGTATGCATAATTATGGAGTGGTTATCTTTGCGGAGTGCTTTAAAAAGACATATTTTTCATGCATTGGCTAGTTTTAGTACAAGTTCATCAAGAAATTTAGTTATTTGTGTGTGCCTATCATAGAAGCCATGTAAGCAGATAAGATGAATTTCATCTTGAACATATAGATGTAGAGGATTTTTAGATAACTGAAGAAGAAGATGATTGAACATCCAGTGTTGGCATTGCCGAATTTTGTGAAAATTCACCATTTGAAATGTATACATGTTGAAAGTTGTTTTATATTAACCAATTTGTATTTATAGACTCATGATTTGAATACATGAATGTATTCAAATCATGAACGTATTGGAATGCAAGCCAACATAATAGGATGGAAAGCCAACTAAAATCCCAGAAGGTCAATATAATGAAAGGATTTGGAAAATGGGGCCCATAAAATACATGAATTTTTAAAGGAGGTTTACCCATTTATATGGGGTAAGAAATTGGTTATTTTCCTATAAAAATGCAAAATATATTTTAAAATTCGCTTAAAATAAGGGAAGATATAATTTCAAAATAGAGAGAGAGAGAGGAAATGAAGGTAGAATGGGGCCCACATAGGGAAGAATGAGAAGTCAAAAAACAAGAATAATTTCCATTATGTTTGCGATAGAGGTAAACAAGACAAATAAAGCATAGCAAATAGTGTTGTTGAGAGTATAGTTTTGACCAATTATCTATAAGTTTACATAAATATACTAATGTAAACGTGAAGGAAAAACATGGAAAAAAGGAGGTCGGGATGATGTTAAAAAATGAAGATGAGAAATAATGTGAAATGAAAAGAAAAATTGCAATTATAAAAAGTATGGGAAGTGGAATACATACAAGGGACAAAAAGACAAAAAAAAAATACATGTTCAGGGAAAGTGATCCAATGAGAAAAGGCATTCATTTTCTTTCTTATTGGTTCAAACATGAGCATTTTTGTGTAACTTTGGAAAGAGAGGATCGGTAATGTGAAAATCATGGAGGGAAGGAACTTTGAAAAGAAAAAGGTGGTGCAATACAAAATTCATGAATATTTTGTGTGAGTGTTTCATGTCAAAGTTTCATCTATCTTTTTTTCCCGATAAATTGTAAAAAAAAAATTCAATATATAATTTTATTTTGTGTTTCTTTTTTTTTCCCGATAAATTGTAATATTTTTTTCAATATATAATTTTATTTCATTTTTAAAAATATTAAAATTCCAAAATAATGATTTTGGAAAAATCCATAATTTATAAGGTAATCTTTCCCAATTGAAAATCATAATCTCTCTTTGAAAGTTTTCAAATTCGGTCGTTAATATTTCCATTTAAAATTATGTTTTTATAACTAAGAGATATATATCCATTCAAAAGAAAGAAATTACACGATACTAGCTAACTTCACTGTACACCTACATTGTGTTGCGCGCATACTATTTCATTTTGATGGTTTGAACGAGTAGGGATGAGATTTGACGGCTGACGCCACCCCTCGTATCAAAAATTTATGACATTACGAGGTTTTAAACAACCAATCTATCTTTGTTAAATATATTTTCTTTATTTAATAATTTAAAAAATATATGGTTTTTTTTAGCTATATTTATAATTGCCAGGTAAGTTTCATGAATTATATGCTCGATATAAACACATTTTCAGCAAAATATATAATTTAAATATTTATTTAATGCTTCACTTAAATTTATATTCAATGCGTTCATAATGATAATGAAGTTTTACCAAGTTCTTTCATGTCAAATAGGGACGGATTGACAATTCTCCAAGTGTAAAATAATGTTAAAATGTTTTTTTTTTTTTTTAAAAAAGTCAATGATCATTCTCCAAGTGTAAAATAATATTAAAATGATCCACACAAAAAAAAAGAGTCAATGACAATTCTGCAAGTGAAAAACTAATGTTAAAATGATCAAAAATAAAAAGTCAAAAAAGGCAAGTATTTCAATAATCGATTCTTATCCACCCGAACACACAAACATCAAATTCAACTATCTTCAATTAATGATAATAAAACATTTAAACAAAGAGAACTGTATTCAGGAAATTCAGCCCTTTAAATCCAAAAAACGGGACCCACCAACCAAATCAATGAAGACCAGAACGTACCAGCAAGTTAAGGTTCCGGGAAATTGTATACGAGTCAAAGTGCAAGTCTTTTATTCGAAAATACATATGCAAAATGTTTGTTTCCTTCGATATTTTTCTCAAGCATATTATTCCTTTCTTATCGTAAAAATGAGTGGCCAAGGGATGGAAAGCTATGTAAATGCCCTGCACCTAAATAATAAGTCGAAATCTGATCTCATTGATGATGTGGAGTTTGATCTAATATTTCTATATGTGTGGCAAATGATTTTTCTGAGTTCTAGAACTACGGATAATGAAATATTTTTTTTAATGAGGAGCTAGATATATTATCACTTTGTGTGGAGCTAGGAATTTGAAATGGTTATTCAATTTATTCGAAATCCATGGTTGTGAAGATATTAAGAACTGGATTGTAGTGGGTAGGATGAAAACATATATCCAAGGAGAATATCAACAATTATAATTAAGAAGTCAATTTTTAATTAGGAATACCAACAATTATAATTACGAAGTTAATTTTTTTATTAAGTTTTTTGTCTTATTTTCATAGGTAAATAAGCTTGACTTTTTTTAAATTATTTATTCATGGAAATTCGTAGAATGGTTTGTATATTAGGAAATATGATTCAAGAGTGAAGCCTTTATAAAAGATATAGATTTATTGCACCCCTACATAAATAACAAATTTCAAAAAACATTAAACCTAGAGAATATTTCATTGGGTGGTTTGCAAGAATAAATAATTAATTGATCATGGTGTTGAATGTGTTGGTAATTTGAAAATATTGATAATTAGATATAACAACATATCTAAAATATACATTCATCATGTCTTGAATTATTGAAAAATATTATATGTTGGTTGTTTTGAAGGATTTCCAGATAATTTATAACAAACGGTCCATTATTTAGGACACTTACACACCTTCAATTTGGGAATAAAAATGGATGTGTTGAACTAGAAACATTGAATATGCAAGGTCTGATGTCAATGGAAGCAATTAATGAAGAATTGGAAAATATTTTCATTGAATATCATGATTGCAACTTACAAAATATGGTGATCCTCGAGGTGTTGAGATCATTTCATTAGATTTTTTTTAACACATCTCCAAAGTTCATCTTTTACATCATACTCCCAACTCATGTTGAAATAGGAGCTTTGGAACAGTGTTATATGGATATCCATCAAAGCATAATAGAAAGTGTTTTTTGTCGAAAGTTTTATCTGTAGGTTCCCTTGTTAATATGTATGAAAAATGTGGTTCATTATATAATTAAAGGATGTGAAACGTTTGACAACATACCTTAGATAGATGTCATCTCATAGAATGCAATGGTTTTAGGCTATTCACCAAAGGGGTTATTCTAAAGGCCTTGCAAACTTTCAAACAAATACATATGGTAGGTTTAAAGACAAACTCCAAACCTTTTCCAACATCATCTTTGCCTGTGCCAATATGGGGGCTTAAAAAGTAGAAAAGGCATGACAATTGTTTGACAAAATGCCTAAAATAAATGTAGTCTCATGGATACACAAAATTCTGTTCTTGATCCAACTTGTATCATTGCAATCCATGCACTCACATTTATTTCAGTAAGACACCAATTTTATGTTTACATAATGTGTTTGGTGCCATACAAGAATCCCATGAAAGAATCCTCCATGTATAAACATCATAGAGGTTTCAATCGATGGTTTTTTAGTTTACTTATTTATTTTCTCCTTTGACTAGCATTTTTTATGTAACGCAGAAGTATTATTCAATTTCATAATTGGGGAAAACTATTTTGGGATGTTCTAGAGATGGTTTTACAATATGATTCAAAGGTCAAAGACTTCTATGTTTCATTACAACATTCCACAAGTTTAGAAAAATCTTGTTATAGAAATAACAATGGAACATTTTTAAGGATTTTTTATCATTCACTATAAAAATGTACATATGTTTCCCATTTTTTTCTAATATTTTATCGATACTTCCCTCTATATGTTTACGATTCGTTCACATTATGGTTTCTTTCTGTCACTGCTAATTTTTCTAAATTTTATGTTAAATTCCTCCACTACTTTTCTCTACACACAAATCCTTTCCGCGTTATCATTGCACTCCTCACATGCAATTGCTAGTATATTTAGAATTAATCTTTCATATAAACTTTTGCACTCTACATCTTTCTATGACTTAAACATGTGGTGTAATCCCTCGCACCCATATTTATGACTACAACAATCTAATTAAAAAATTGACTAGTATAATGGTTACTGGTTAGTATAAATTTGTTCCAAGTTCAAAACCCCGTTTAATGACTCGAGCAATATAGCTAGGTACCAAAGTTCAAACAAACATAAATTCGAGTGAATGAGTCCGCGCCCGTGTCGTGGAAGAAACGCGTTTGAATGCGCTTCACCTATCCCGCGTTTAATGGAAGACTTGGGCTTGGCTGACTTGTATACCACACGGCTTGACTCGTGTACCGCACGGCATACTAGCAAGGCCTATATAATCCCCATGCCCTAACACAATATTTTAAGTGTGTGTGTTGTTCATTGAGTTCGCAAACGCATAATCTGTGCTCTTTAGTGGGGAATATTGCTGCAAGAATGGCTTCTCCGCTGCCCTTTATCGTCTCTCTGTTGTTGTTTGGTGTGACATTATTTGTGTCCCAAACAACCGAAGCAGTGGATTTCTCATTCAGTAATTCCGTCCAAGGTACTCCTGGCGGCGATAAATTCGATCAAGAGATCGGGCAGAGTGGAGCCTTGGAAATTATGGACTCCTCCACGAACTTTATCTGGAACGCCTTCCAACAGCAATCCCCAGCGGATAGGAAGGACGTTCAGAAGGTTTCCCTCACCGTGGCAAACGTGGACAATGCTAATGTGGCTGCCTTTACCAGTAGAGACCAAATAACTCTGAGCGCACAATATGTGGCCAACTATGGTGGAGGAGATTTGAAGACAGAGATTAGAGGAGTTTTATACCACGAGATGACACACGTGTGGCAGTGGAATGGGCAAAACAATGCCCCCGGTGGCCTTATTGAAGGTATTGCAGACTACGTGAGGCTCACTGCGGGGTTGAACCCTTCGCATTGGGTTAAGCCTGGAAGCGGAGATAAATGGGACCAGGGCTATGATGTTACTGCTTACTTTTTACAGTATTGTGAGAGCGTGAGTTCTGGTTTTGTTGCGAATATGAATGCAAAACTGAAGGGAGGATGGGACTTGGGATTCTTCAATGATCTTACTGGGAAATCTGTCGACCAGCTCTGGAGTGACTACAAAGCAAAATATGCATCTTCCACTTAAAACGCTAATTAACTCTAAATTATAACCGTCCCTCGATACATAGTTTACTAGATGATAATAATCCGTAGGAAGGAGGGATGTTTGTTATTTTTCCCTTTGTTATTGTTGTATAGAGTATTTGATAATTTACTATTATACTTTATGCTAGACTCGAATGCGCCACAAATCATGCAATACATCGCCTACAATTAGCGTTAAATACGCTTGATGTTTTACAGAAAGCTATGAGGAGACTCTCATCTATGTCATAATGTAAGGTATTTGATAAAATTTGAAAATAGATATCGATTGATATAAGCTATTTGTAAACTTATATAATATATTTTATTGAATAAAACTAAGGAATTATGTATGGTTTTTAAATATTATTTATGATATTTTTATTATTTTGTATGTATATTCTTATCTTCTTTTTTTAAAATGGTATTTTTTTAGCTTAAAGTTTAATTGGTTGTAAGTTAAATATGTTTGTTTGTTTTGTTTATTTCAATTAAAAAAAGGTTAACTAATTATTTTTTTTAAAAATTATGATTTTAAGATTTCTCATTCTCAACAATTATTAATGACATTAATGTAATTACAATCTAATCATATATCTATATTAAATATAAAAATATTCACAAAAAATTAACCAGATTATTATATTTTTTAAATTCTCTCACTAATATTATTTACAATAAAATAATATATTTTTACAAACACAAACAAGAAAATTCATATATCACAACAAATTTCAAAACAAAAACTCTAAAATGTTAAATAAATTATCCAAAACAAAATAAACATTAAATATGGGTTCAATTATAAAACAATAAAATATTAAATAAATTATCCAAGACAAAATAAACATTGAATATAGGTTCAATTTTAAAACATAAATAACAAAAGAAATCTATACATAATAGTAGAGATAAAATCTATGTATAATAATAGAGATAATTTCTAAATTAATTACTTAAAATTATCTTATTCGTTATGTTATGAGTAATTCTTTGTTCTCATATATATTTACCAACTAGAATATTGGAAAACACAAGTTTTGTCCCAAATTATTCATAAAAATGTTGTGGGCCATGAAAATATTTTCTCTTAATTAATTCGTATCTTGTAAAATTTTCTTTAAATTTTACTACTTAATTCCTCATCCTTAACTATTATTAATAATATTAAATATAATTACAACCTAATCATATATCTATATTAAATATAAAAATATTCACAAAAATTAATCAAATTATTATATTTTTTAGATTTTTAATATGGTTTTCAAATTCTTTAATTACTATTATTTACAATAAAATAATATATCTTTACAAATACAAGAAAAAATTCTATATATTACAACAAATTTCAAAACAAAAACTCTAAAATATTGAATAAATTATCCAAAACAGAACAAGCTTTAAATATAAGTTCAACAAATATTTTTTAAATTAATTAGTTAAAACTATCTTTATGGGTAATATCACAGTTAATTTCAAAACAACACGACGATGCACACAACTCATCATAATATGGTGACGACATCATGATCAAATTCCATGCACTTTACATCGATTTTGTCATGCAATACATCATTACATCTTCACATCACATAAGGTCAAAATGTTTCACTCTGCAATTCACAATATCATTCCTTTCACACACAACAATGCGGTACATCACACACGGATTCCTCATTGAATCAACAACATAGAGAGTGAATACTCTCATCATGAGCACACCAATATGATAACAAATACGCACTAAGTGACATACACAACATGTGCGCTCACAATTTCACAATTACGACATAGTTTACATAACAACATATATCACATTACTCTTCCAATATCCACCACCATAATGTAGAATCATCACAACTCCAATCCATCCCAGAGGTTCGAGAGCATGAACCTCCACTTTGATACCATATGTAGTGCCCACATTTTACACACACAATTACAACAGTAAAATACCAGGATAATTTTTTTTTGACTTACAATGCTCGTTACACACAACACAACAAGGGCTCCAAGTACAGAAACTCGACTCGCATATGACAATCACATAAGTCATCGACTCACATAGACACATGAAAACAACATAGGCATGTCGATGCCACACTTTTCCCAATGAATGGTTACTAGTAATGGCCCAACCACAAGAAACATGACTTCAGGAATGGCAAACCCACAACACAACATTTCTTTAATTGTATTTTAGTTACGATTAACATTCCAAGAACATTATTATGCAAGGATGAAATTCTCATTTTTCCACCTACAGACTCTTAAGTTCATCCCGCGGTTAAAATACCGTTCGACCCTTCTAAGCTGGCTTCATGTTCTTTACAAAATTTTCCATAACTTGCATAATTATTTGGCATAATTCAAATGCATAAAAAGTACTTAATTATCTTACTCTTATGTTAAAAATCTTCTTCTCGAACATACATTCAATGTCTACTTTTTCTCTTACCACTTAAGTGTATGTGACTTGGTGTCCATATAGCGTTATTAGGTTTTAACGGAGATTTAGATGCAAGATAGCTTTTACCGAAAACATACCTTGATCACGATTAGTTATTTCCCTACCATAGTTATTCCAATTCAATGACTTGAGGAATTCCATTTTGATTTATATATGTATTTTGTTTTCTCGAAGGTTGAACACGCCAAGGCAATTCATATTTTTTGAAACATTAAAATATATTTAATTGCGTTGTAAGGTCTCCAAGAGTGGCATTATTCCAAACCTCAAATCTCATTTTCTACTCTTATATGCTTTATTTTCTACGTCACATTATGGCCTTATTATTAGCATTGTCTTGTGAAAGGAGTTACGAAATGTTTTTCTAACATCTTGAAGACATAAATGATTAGGAGACTTGAAGCTACACTAACCCTAAGTTAACATCCGAATTCAACTGAATTTTAGTTAATTCCAACTTCACCTAAGGGTCTACCCCTCAACTATAAATACATTTTTAAGTGAGAGGAAACACTTATGCTAAACCACCTTCCAGAAAGGACCAAGGTGTTATGTTGAGAGAAATCAAAGTAACACATTTAGCTAAGCAGAGCTAAGGAGTTCATTAACAAGAGTTTAAGACCTAGAACAACTAAGTCACAACCTCCATCTATGTCATATGGATCCAACAGAGATTTCACTCGATGAAGAAGTTTAAATTTAAATCTATCTTCAGAGAACAAGGTAATCCACTAGGCTCTAAAAGAGGAGTTAGCTCTACATTCTCCAAATACAGTTTTGACTGTGTCGCTCCTATCTACCAGGTTTATGACAATGTCACTAACCATACTATCTAAGACAATAAACCCATTCTTGGAATCTTGTTTACTAAAACTAGGAGGTTCCATCGAGTGCAGGGTTTAAGTTCACTCTAAGGTTTTCAATGTCTTCTACGGTAAGGAGTATCACACATGAAAACAAGTTGTGCTCTGACATCGAATAGGGGTAGAGTGTTTCATTTACATCTCTTTATTACGTTTACAAAGTATGAAAGCACAAGATGACTCATTAATCATTTATGGAACACTAAACATGCACTACAAGATATTACTTCAAATTTATTTACCTTACATAAGTCTGAAACCCTTTTACCATGTGTACTATAAATCAAAACTGAACCTAAGATTAAATGCGCATTTCTTAAATGTCCTTGAAACCAACATCTCATACATATCAACAAATTATCAAATATAAGAGTCTGTAACATGAGACAACATTATACACTTATTCATTTAACAATGAACTATATAAATTACAAAGATAAATAAATGAATTACACATCACCTTTTCGTCGTCATTCTTTCATCCTGCAAAACCACATGAGCATGATATCAGTGATAAATCATTGGCATGGCATCCACCCTAACCTAACATAATTATCATTTTTCAGTTTCCCATTTACATATGATAATAATTACAATTTGCAATCGAAATTAAAAGGTTTAGAGACATGTGTTCATTACATTTCATTTTACTTCTTTTATTAGCCTAGGAGAGAGAAAGAGAAGGGAAGAGAGAAAACACCATTTGTCGTAAGTTCTAATCCACACAACAAGTTACACTGTAGAGTTTTAAAACAATTATTTGCATGTGTTAAAATTTTCTAGGGTGGTTTGGAAACCCTACGAGGGTCCCGCAGCTTTCTATTTTTACATTTTCTCACTAGCTACAAAATGTTCAAAACAGGATCGGAGGCTAAGAAATTGCTTCCAAAAGTTTTCTTCTGATAAGAACACACACTACAATTAACTTTCTACGTGTCCCCAGATATACCAAGAGTTCATAGCAACAGACAGAATTGGGAAAAAGTGAACGGTTTGCATTTGGTGGCTAGTTTTCTAGGGCTACTGGTTGTAGCTGACCCAGTTGCAAATGAAAAAATATTAGCTCGAGGGCCAAAAAAACCACGTCCATAACTGATGTTCGATGGATGAGCATGCAATGAGACACTTCCTATAAGTTCCCCTATATAAGGAGAATTCATCAGAGTCGATGGGACTGAGAACTAGAAAACCATTTTCAAACGACGACAAGTTTTCTAGAGTGACAAGTTGAAATTGGTCCAGTTTGACCTCGTCAAACTGCGACTATAGGCCTACAAAATGGCTTTGCGAAACTATCCAGAAAAGTGTTTTTCCCTAAATGGAATGTTCCATGCAATTGTCTATTATAAAAACTAGAGGTTTACGAAGATGGAAAATAATTTCTCTATCCAAATTTCAAATGGCAGTTCAAAATGAAAGCCAACTTTATAGTTTTAATAACTTTATACTACTGTGAAACAGTGTAACAGGGCTCATATTAGAGTGTCAAAAAGATCACATATGTTCATTCAAGGTCAATACAAAGGTCCAAGTGACTCCTCACATAACAAGGTACACAAATGAAGCTTAACATCTTGTTTTCAAAGTTACAAAGGGTACTTAATGAGTCTCCGAAAAGTACAAAAATTAACTATTTAAACCAAGAGATGATCAACGTTATTACTGGGAAGTCAATTTTGTCCAGTCGATAAATCAATGTTGTAGCGATTCAGTTCAGTAGGAAGTTTTCTAAATCACCTAAGAATGAGGGTGGAAGTTCATGTTTTAATGCAAACAAGTTATTTTGACTTCGTGAGTTACAACATGAAATTTTATTGTTTTTGCAACGAGTTGAAAAAAAACATTTAAGGTGCAAAAGAGAACTAAAACACGAGAATTATGTGAGGTAAGAGAAGATGAACCATGCCTGGGAGGAACGAATTCGGTCAAACCCGTAGGCTTTAGTACAACATCTTGCTTGGGCACTTCATCAACTGGTTCACGAGCATCCACAGCTCCACCATTTGGCATACACGTCTATCAAGGAATTTTTAACTGCATATTTGAAACCATTCCTCTACTCTTTATACTCTGAAGGATGTCCATAATGTGTTCCACAACTCGCATTTGGCACAGGACGGGAGATGATAGCAAAGGTTATGGAAACTAGCTTTAGATCTACCAATTAGAGTTTCTTAGAAATTTCTAGAGCCTTTTCAACGACCCATTTGTGCATATGTTTGAAGTACGTTGGAAAATGTAAGCTGATTTGGTTGGATCCTTGTTTGCAGCATACGGTGAAATAACGTGACTATCTCCTGAAGAATACCCATGTCCTTTGTACACTACCATAACCTATTCCATGTGAAGTTGTCTCGTTCTTTCATTTGGTCAAACATTGTAACAACACCTACTAGCGCATTTGCAACCACAATATATGACAAAACCCCTCTACTTTTTTTTGCTTTGATAGAATTCCACGCAAGTAAAAGAGTTCGTGTTTGGCGCAGGGTGGGAGGATGTTGGCGTAGGTTGTTGTCTTCACCCAACAAAAGAACAAAAAAACAAAACAAAACAAAATAACCTGTTTAGATCGATGTAGATAGAAATACATGTGGCCCAAGGAAGGTAAAACAAAATAGAAGCTTGGGGACATATCCAATGAGGCAGCAAGGAGGTGCGTTTGAAGGATGGAGTCGCAGGAGCTAGAGGGGCTGTGAGTGCAAACATGGGGTATGTGCAATACGTGGAAGTTGCAAACAAAATCCCATGAAATTCATCCTTGTTTCATTTTCAAAGAAAACAGGTGAAGACATCCATCGAGTATCAACTGAAAACGCAGGCATCCTAGGAGTTGTAGATGAAAACATGGAGGGAAAAAACACAAGGCACAAGCAGGGATCTGTAAAAATGGACTGTCCAGATCTCCATTTCCAACATACACATAGCCAAGGAGGAAAACAAGGAGACCTTGTACCCCTTAAGGATGTTCCAAACCAACATATTAGTAAATTCACCACAACATTTTTTTCCAATAAGACCTTGTACCCCTTAAGAAAAGTACTGAAACCCTCATAATCCAAAGCTCTAAAAATAATCTTAAGACACAAGAAAAAATATCAATAGATCCAGAGCTTCATCTTCCAAAAAGCCTGCTAAAATTTAAACATGGTAACCCTACACAACTGCTTCTCGAGCTTTCCATAATTTCACAAAACAAATGCCAAGTACAAATGCAAATTACTTTTAGGCTTTTTACGCTAACCATGGGAGCAACACTTCAGGTAAAATATAACCATGATCAATAAACTAGGGTTAATAACTTTTCGACAAATCTTATGCATGTCTGACAATGTGTATAAGATTGAATGATTATTTGCATAGCGAGGAATGGGCATGTTTATTTTAGCCTGGTCAAAAAAATCATAATAAATGTCCAAAGTTCAATAAATCCATAATTGGCTAGAGGGCTTGTGTCTAAAATTAGAATTATGCGATTGTCAATACCATTAAAGTCAAGCCAACTATTATTAGTCATGCTTCATCACTCAAACAGATAAGAAAAAATTAATGATTATCCCATAAAGATGCTTGCACATAAGCCAAAAATAGACTTTAGGAGATAAAATAAACTTAGCTTTACCTTAATATTCCCAAAATTATCTTAGACCATGCAAAAGGGTCCGTATTACACTTCATTGGGCCATGTTATTTTATTATTATTTTGTTGTAAAAAAGGCATGCAAAGTGTTATTTTTGGAATTACTTGTATACAGCCATGATTAATTTTGACACATACTATTTTTAGAGAGTTGGGAAGTGGGATTTTTTATTATACCTTTATTTTACAATTGTATAAGGGGGACTTGTTTGTTTTCTACGAACTTGTATGCAAAATATTGTACACGTACACCTTCTGAATTAATAAAAATTGTTTTTCCTACAATTTCAATCTTTCTGAAGTGTTGAAAGTTGAACTAGGCAAGAAGTTGTGTGAGACAAAAAAGAAAAATAGAAAGCAAGCAAAGAGGCCAATGACATTGGTTAATTAGTACTTTGCTTTCTTAGGGATTGTTATCTGAGAAAAGTGCACCTGTGTTGAGGGGTAATAGATATTCTAACTTTTCTTTTGCCTCACTTTTGTGGATAAACAATTGAGACACCTCATGGGTTATGTGTCTCCCTATTGTGAGGTGAATCCCTGGGATTACAAGGTCAGTTCCTTCTTTAGAGTATCCATAAACTAAAACTATGGGGTTTGAGGGTTAAGGAGATGGATAAAACCGTTATAAATGGGGGAGATACACCAAAAGTTATGAGGACTTGACTGAGAAAACATGCGCAATATACTGAGAATAAATGGAACAAAACACGATCCAATGGATTGGTGCTAATCTCAAGGAAACCACTGTTATGTTAAGGGATTTATATCTCACAATCACAAGGTTGATAATTGCACACTAAAATTATCATAAAAACCTATTTGCAGCAAGGTAAATAGCATAAGTAAGCTTGATAATTTTAGGGAATAAAATTCATAAGAATAGTTATTGTAATACACACCACTGCAAATTGTTGGCAAGGCAATCAACTGATTCTCATATAAGGGAAATTCTAGCAACAATGGATTTAGCAATAGCTACAAAATAAGTCATCACAATTCTTTGGAAAGGATGGATATATAGGAAAAGGGGTGGAGCTACAAGCTCAACAGCCACAGTTCCAACTACTGTTCAACTATACTAATAATTTTCATGACTAAACTTAACCTATCTTGCAAAATACAAAATAAACAATCCAATACATGTTGCGAGAAGGGTAAAAATAACTCTTAGTCAACTACAATTGACCCTACAAATTTTCCTTTGTGAAAGGTGTAGGACCCTATTTCCATGGGAAGGTAATTTTGGACATATTAAGGTAAGGTTAAATTTGTCATTATCTCCAAAAGTAACTCTTCAAGTGCATGAGTTGATTTCTTTTCAAACTTTTTTCCACATGCATTATTTACATCATTGGTTACTTGCCCTTTGTCTACCTACATGGAATGATGGCATAATTGATCTAGGGCTAAATATGTAACGACCCAAAAAATTCACACACGAACAACACAGTAAAAGACAGGATTTTTTTTTTTTTTGACTTGCTTCGACACATAACACAACACAACATGTCGTCACAAAGTTACAACCAACTCTAGGAACCACTTGTTACGGGGATGACCACAAGGTCAGCATGGAAACGTTCACACCCAAAAGTATAATACACTTTTATTTTTTTGACAAGACAACATAGAATTCCAACCACAGAACACACTTACAGTTAGGGCCATCCACAATGAGATATTCTTGAGGGTTATTTATTTTAAAAAGACATCTTTCAATTCTTAGCTTACATTTTCAAGGAGGTTCAAGATATGATTCATACAATTCATCTTACCAAGATAAGTTTATTCTTTTTACACTGAGTAATCATCTTTAAATCTTCTCTATTATGACATTTATTTGCTTAATTCGTTTATTTGGAGAAAGGGGGTAATTTAACTCCACAAGGCCATCTATTTACACTTACGCTACTAGAACTTGTTCATGCCCATATAACAACATGGGTTTGCGTTCAACACACTTAAGAGAAGAAAGACAAAGCACCTTCGAAAAAGGTTAGAGGGAGAAGGTTGAGTTGAAATCATCTTCAATACCTCATTTTTTATTACCAAGATTTACTTGAAACTTGAGAACTTAACCAGAATTATTAAAGATTTTACTTAGGCTTTACTAAATGAGTTTTATAAAAATAAAACAATTTTCCATCCAATGGCTAAGAGATAAAACTGCGTGGTTTTCAAAGTGTTATCTCCTGCTTATTAAATCTTTTTATCTTCTAGAACTAACCATAGATTTCCCTTAAGTTCGTTTAAGAATTTCACCATGAAAGGGATAGTGTTCATTAGTGTAGCTAGGGATATCAAGTTATATAATGTTACTTAACAAAGGATAGTTTCATCTTTGATCACTTATGGAATTACATGCTCTCAAGTTGGTCACCTCTACACTAATTTATTTGCAATATAAATTTTAGTTTAACTTCTATAAGTATTAAACAACCCATTTTATTTTACTTATAATACACCATTACTAAGTCTTAGAAAGATTTAACTCAACATTTAATCGTAGGGGTAAAGTTTAACAATATTCATTTACGGAAACGAAATAAGGTTACATCAACTCTTAGAATACCGATAATCCATTAAGGTCACTCAACAAGCGGTAAACAAATTTTCTTATATTTTCAAGATAGACAGACAATTCAAGGTTCCAAAGTTAAGATGACATAATCCACGATACAAAAATACTAAGACATTGATCCTCTTCTAAAATTTCCACTAGATGTTATCAATAGTTGAACAATATAAAAATGATTCATGAAAAAGAACTTCTCAACTGAGGTTGATGTAAAAATCTACAAGTCTATCCCTCATCTACTCGTAAAATCCATCTACAACAAATTTTTTCACAAGAGTCAGTTCGCGAGAACTGAGCAAGATAAGGCTACACAAAACCACCATAACTATTATCTAACAATACCACAAAAGGAAGCACTTTATTACAAGAATTGGGTTAAACCTCTAAACACTATCAACACATCAAGTTATAATAAAGTCTCCATCATGCCAATCAAAGAAGGAGAAGACCTTGTACTTCAGTTAGGAGTAAAAGCAACGAAAGTATAGCAATCGTATGAGAATGGCCCTTGGCCCTATAAGTAGAAATAAACAATCTAGCAAAAACAGAATTCCCATCAAGTAAGTAAATAAACAATAATTACAAGATTGAGATTTGATATATAGACCAACCATCTAGAATCTATCAAAGGTACCAAACGCATAGGCTAAAATAATATATTTCTAAAAGAACAAGAGTTGATCGGCCCAAGAAAGGGGAACCACGGTTTCAAAATTAACACAAAAAGCCATGTATAATTGAGTTTCAAACCGGAAATCAAATAGAGTATACACACAACATAAGTTTCGAAGCGAAGGCAAAGTATACTAGTTTTGACCATTAACTCCAAGAGATTTTCCAATCATTCAAGAAGGGCCAATGTCTTACAGGCTAGTAGCAAACACGCGAGAGAAGAAGGGAGTTCCGTCAAACAAGAGTATACAATAATGTCATCAAAAATTTTATAACACTAAAGATTTGCAAACCTCCACAACAATTCTAATGTTTGGTTAATTTAAAATAAATTACCTATTTCCCAAAACAACAATATTTTAAGGCAACCCTTGGTAACACAGTCAACCGTCACACATAGATACAAACATAATTTCTAAGTGACATTATCAAAACAAAACCTTCCGCTATGAATCCATAAGACTATCAAATGAAAGATGAGTTTTTCCCGAAGATTAATCACATTTAAGGAAATTTCCACCACAAAATATTAAGGTAATTACGTGCATAAAAACCGACCAATATTAATTAATAGCGTTAACATTACAAAGGAGAAATAATGCAAGTTAGGAAAAATAGAAGAGCGCCATCAACAATAATTCTGAGAGGGGGATTAGACCAAAACTATTCTAGTGTCAACGAGGTACTGGATTCGCACAATGAAACCTCGAGCTTAGTTGATCCGAAAAGCTAGTTATGGTTCAAGTTGATAGGGATGGTCAAGGTACTTCTTGAGGATGGCCTTAAAAGCCTAGAAACAAGATGAAAGATAATATAAGAGTCTAAACACGTGAGACGGAAAACACATTGCACACAAACCTTTTCATTCTAAAAGTTTTAATACCGAAACTCTAAGCTGGCTAGCCCAAGCATTGATCACACTACTCCTACAACCTTTCTTTCTCGATGCCAAAAGGTTATCAAAGGGACTTGAGAAGGAGCTAACAAAAAACATCAAAAGACAAACTTGGGTGCTAGGGAGGGGCTTCATAGTTATCGTAAACTTACTTCCATGATATCGAAAATACTAGTTTGATCAACATAATAACTTGCAACTCAATCGCAGAGAAGAATAAATACATAAACAAACAGACGAAGGTCTATCACTCAAGCAAGAGAAACATAACACCCAGAGGAGAGGGCACACGCATCCTTTCGACCAACATACTGACAACGATAAAAGCTAAAACAAGAAGAAACAAGCAGAAAGGGGAAATCTCCCATCATGACACCCAACTGACAAATCAATGCAAGGAAAAGTGGTTCGATTTCACAATAATTTTAAATATAATAACAGTAGAAAAGTGTAGAAATATCTTGCCTTTTTCTCCAGATTCAACATCGCCCTCCTACCTCTTCCATTGCTTTGGATGCCCTCCTGCCTCTTCCATTGCTTTGGACACCCTCCTGAAATCCCACACACAACAAAACATGCCAGACTAAAGAGGAAGCCAGTAGAAGCTAGAAACGTGGGAGGAGAAGAGGCATCCATCACCCAAGTCATAGAGGAGAAGATAATGAAAGGAAAAGGGTTCGTTGCAGGAAACAGGAACAAAACTGAGCAGAGGGAAAAAGAATAGCACCCAAACATACTTCCCTCCTTCCAAGGGACCAAGAGTCCAAGAACATCTCCTGTGCTTGAAAGAAAGGATTTGCAATGGCCAACTCTTTGCTTTTTAAATCATGCAACCTAATGCAGGTCAGTCAAACCTGACATTACTTGAACAAAGATGTGGGCATCCTTTCCATCCACGTTTTCGCAGGGTAAGAATCCCGAGGAGGATTTCCAACAAAGGAAAAACACAAGCATCCGAAGCAAAACACATCTGCCACGTTTATCAAGCATCCAAATTCGAGTTCCATCAAAAATGTAAAGCAAAATTGTGCTTCATGAATATTCTGATAAGAAACAGATCCACGCTCTATGAGATCCTCTTCCATGAGTTACATCATAAAACAAGTAAGGTTCTCAATAGAAAATCTTTGTAATAAATTTCATCAGGTCTCCTGGTAACACTCTCACTGTCACATAGTCGATTTTGATAAAATATCTTGAAGGAGAATCCCGAATTTGAGGATGCATTCGATACTGAACAGATAACAACATAGTTGGACAACCTGCTTGCTGGAAGTGCTCAAAAAGGCTTCTACTATTCTGCAACATGTCTGTTGCCTGGCTAAATCACTGCTGCAGGCCGTCCATGCTGTGGCTCTCCGACAAGAACACACCTCACAAACGCACAGGAAATAACAAGTGAAAGGTAAACCCTGCTACCTAGCTTTTGTGTTAACAGGCCCTCATCCACAGGGCAAAGCAGAAGAAAAAGGCACATGAGGAAGGAAAGATTGGATTCACGTTGTACAAGAAAGGGGGGGAAAATACGTAGCAAGGCAAGAGACAGGAAAAACCATGTATCTCCAGCGGTTTCCTCACCCCCTCTTCAACAAGGGACATTCTGCAAGATCCGTGATACAAACCAGTCCATGCGACTACACAAACAATAAAAGGTTGAGGAAAACTCCATGTTTTTCACATTCTCCACAAGAACGCGGCCAGGGCAGGAAGAAGCCATGAAGGAAGTCCAGGACTGAACCATGAAGAAAATGCCTCTCAACCACTCCACACGCAGTCCAACAAAGGAAAGTCTCACGCGGTCAGAGGAGGATAAAGAGAGCAGGTGGCAAAGGATGCAAGAGATTTGCAAATCACAAAAATAAATGAAGTGCAGCCACCAGTAAGAAAAAGTCCAACATGTATAAAAAAAGAGTTAATGAAGTGGCAGGTGGCCATCAAAGTTACCCCCAATTTTTCCAATAAAAATATTAATTTCACCCACTCCACAATGGATACTACAAGGAGATTATTTTATTTTTGGAGCCCAGGCTATGCCTGGGGACAGGCCGCTCCAGGAGAAACCAAGGCTAGTATTTAAAACATTAAGATTAGAAATTAACAGGAGGACGTCCAATCAACATTTAAAAGGAAAATTGTCCCCACCTTCAAAGGCGCCACCACAATCATGCTCTTCCTCGTTTGCGCAACGAGGCTCGATTAGCGGGAGTGACAAATAATTTAAAAGGATATTTTAAAGATATCAAAGGATGATGTCGATAACAATCGACATAAAGAAAATAATAACAAAATACAATCATTGATCGATAATACTATCATAATGTCATTATTATTATTATCATTATTATCATTTTACAGCTTGCAAAATTAATTATCAATTATAGTCATAATGGTCAGCATATCGAGGTCAACGAAATTAAAAAATGAATATGTATTATTATTATGGGCACTAAGTTTTAACTTAACACGCCCTATCAAAACAAATGTTAATCCGGCTAGCCTAATAGGCATTACAAGACACAAATTTCTTTAAAAGGAAAAGCAACAATCATTGCGCCTAGGCCCACATGAAGCATTACACAGTCCACACACAGATATGGTGCCGATAACGACTCAAGAAAGCACGAGAAGGAGAGGGAAGGATGCTAAAACATCACTAAAGACATGGTCCAAATGACATCGGAAATGGCACACAGTCGTTCAATGATGCTCAACAGAACTAGGGGTCACAGTGGACAAGAATTGGGGTAACCATCGAACGAGGCATCACATCCTCCTCCCCTTAGGAAGAGCATTTTCCTCGATGCAACATACTACAGCAGAAAAGAAATGGTTCGCAACCAAGAACAGGTAAAGGAGAAAGTACACCCTATGGTTTAAAATTTTAGTTGATTAAATCACGGCCACATGGTAGCCTTAGGAACATTTGGTAGAAATTTTAACTTTCAAGGTTCTGTGAAGATGGCAGTTCCCTCTTATTTATTTCATTAGTTCCTTTCCATTAGCATTATTCTTAATTTAATTTCTTTTAAAATTTCATCATTGAAGAGTTTTGGTTTATTCCTTATTGTGGGTGCCCAACATGAACTGCTAACACAACACCCTATCAGGTTCAAAAAGACACTACAGATTCACAAGCACACAAGTATATACTTCATGATTGTATTACACCACAAAAGGTTACTCAAATACGGAATGGAATAGGCATAGTCCACATAACATAGTACTCGACACACATCAATGACTGACATACCAAATACTCAAACAAAAGAGTACTACAATCCACCAGACATTTCCTCAATTTGCATCGATGAAAAAATTCACATAACACCAAACAAATGCTACAGGTACATAGTGTCCACAAGGGAATCAATGACATAACCACAACATCACAACACATATCCATCTGAGATGAGTAACACATACATCAAAATACCACTACCAAAACATCACAATAACTCAACATATATCCCGAAACATCAACCATATAGACAAATATCATAAGCCTCCCTCAAACTCTTATGCCTCCCTCAAGTCTCTTATGCCTCCCTCAAACTCTTATGCCTCCCTCAAGTCTCTTATGCCTCCCTAAAGGAGGCCGGTTGACCCTATGGCCTGAGACACATAGATTTCGAACACTCCTAACCCAAGTGACATAATAACGTGTGGTTCAACAACCCGCTAGTTATCTGTAACTCCTTGCGGCGTACCCCCATACAACGAAGCAGGTCCATAGGTCCAACCATTTGATGGTGCATCCCATGACCCTATTCCACACATCACGACAATAGAACCAGCACAACAATCCAATCCAAGTGCCAAGTGGCAAAGTACAAGCCTTGGGCAAGGCAATAAAAATTCCAAATTTTAAAGAAGACCCAAAATCAAGCAAAATAAATGGCCAAATAGCCATAGTTAGTATCAAATTCCACATGTTAGTGCCACAAACCAAGGAAATGCCCAAAATTTTAACGCATGGCAATCAAGAAAAGCTGCTGGTCCTTAAAAAATAAAGTAAAAAGCTCAATTTACGAATAAAATCAACTTATAATAATGTCACATTACAATAACTGTGTGGCCTTATTTTGCCACCAAGGGGTACTCAACGAGTTGCTAGCATTCAAAACATCGAGCCTCAACTCACAAAATACATATCAATAATACAATTGTCATCACCTCTATCTGAATCATCCCGCCACCACTTCGACAAGGCTAAACCGCTAGTCATAGTTGCACTTAGGTTGCATACATACAACCACATAGGGAGAGAAGGAAAGAATCACAGGTTGTTATCTACTAAACCAAATTTCGGCTCGAGTTATTGACCCATGGTACACCATTTTCTCACTCTCAACATACACTTCTACCGATTACCCTCAGGTTCGGTTAGCGTAAGGTTCACAACATAACATGTAACTACATCACTAACATAATGGTGGTACTATAACGTTTACAAGGTAGATATATAGGGTAGATCAATCATACATTCACTGAGTGTAACACATCACTTTACCACATTCTGCACCCAAAGTGCAATCACCATACGATAGGGTTCATACACTCACCATATGACCCCAAATCACAACATGAAGCATTACATATTTGCACAAATCATACATACGATGAACATAGTACATCACAACATAACATCCATTGGCTACATAACAAGGTGGTACACACATTTCTTCAAAACATGGTAAAAACATCATGATACAACTCATTTCTTTTAACATCAATCTAGTCATACAACACATTGATACACCTACATATCACAATATGTCACAATGCTCCAACACTATGTCATCCACATTATAATTCTTTTCACACATCACAAACATTCATTCACACGTGAACTCTTCATAGAATCCACAAGAAGGAGAGAGAATACTCCCATCCCCAACATATCAACATGATCACAAACACGCACAAAGTGACATACACATCATGTGCATTCACAATATCACAATTACGACATGGATCACATCACGCTTAAAGCACATTACTCTTCCAATATCTACCACCATCATGCAACATCATCATCATCATCAACACTATCATCATGTAACACCACCACCACTCCAAGCTGGCCCAAGGGTTCGAGAGCATGAACCTATGCTCTGATACCAAGTGTAACGACCCAAAAAAATTCACACACGAACAACACAGTAAAAGACAGGATAATTTTTTTTTGACTTGCTTCGACACATAACACGACACAACATGTCGTCACAAAGTTACAACCAACTCTAGGAACCACTTGTTACGGGGATGACCACAAGGTCAGCACGGAAACGTTCACACCCAAAAGGATAATACACTTTTTCTTTTTGACAAGACAACATAGAAGTCCAACCACATAACACACTTACAGTTAGGGCCATCCACAATGAGATATTCTTGAGGGTTATTTATTTTAAAAAGACATCTTGCAATTCTTAGCTTACGTTTTCAAGGAGGCTCAAGATATGATTCATACAATTCATCTTACCAAGCTAAGTTTATTCTTTTTACACTGAGTAATCATCTTTAAATCTTCTCTATTATGACATTTATTTGCTTAATTCGTTTATTTAGAGAAAGGGGTAATTTAATTCCACAAGGCCATCTATTTACACTTACGCTACTAGAACTTGTTCATGCCCATATGACAACATGGGTTTGCGTTCAACATACTTAAGAGAAGAAAGACAAGGCACCTTGGAAAAAGGTTAGAGGGAGAAGGTTGAGTTGAAATCATCTTCAAGACCTCATTAGCTATTACCAAGATATAATTGAAACTTGAAAACTTAACCAGAATTATTAAAGATTTTACTTAGGCTTTACTAAATGAGTTTTATAAAAATAAAACAATTTACCATCTAATGGCTAAGAGATAGATTGCGTGGTTTCTAAATTGTTTTCTCCTGCTTATTAAATCTTATTATCTTCCAGAACTAACCATAGATTTCCCTTAAGTTCATTTAAGAATTTCACCATGAAAGGGATAGTGTTCATTAGTGTAGCTAGGGATATCAAGTTATATAATGTTACTTAACAAAAGATAGTTTCATCTTTGATCACTTATGGAATTACATGCTCTCAAGTTGGTCACCTCTACACTAATTTATTTGCAATATAAATTTTAGTTTAACTTCTATAAGTATTAAACAACCCATTTTATTTTACTTATAACACACTATTACTAAGTCTTAGAAATATTTAACTCAACATTTAATCGTACGGATAAAGTTTGACAATATTCATTTACGAAAACGAAATAAGGTTACATCAACTCTTAGAATATCGATAATCCATTAAGGTCACTCAACAAGCGGTAAACAAATTTTCTTATATTTTCTAAGATAGACTGACAATTCAAGGTTCCAAAGTTAAGACGACATAATCCACGATACAATATACTAAGACATTGATCCTCTTCTAAATTTTCCACTAGATGTTATCAATAGTTGAACAATATAAAAAGGATTCATGCAAAAGAACTTCTCAACTGAGGTTGATGTAAAAATCTACAAGTCTATCCCTCATCTACTCGCAAAATCCATCTGCAACAAATTTTTCCACAAGAGTCAGTTCACGAGAACTGAGCAAGATAAGGCTACACAAAACCACCATAACTATTATCTAACAATACCACAAAAGGAAGCACTTTATTACAAGAATTGGGTCAAACCTCTAAACACTATCAACACATCAAGTTATAATAAAGTCTCCATCATGCCAATCAAAGAAGGAGAAGACCTTGTACTTCAGTTAGGAGTAAAAGCAACGAAAGTATAGCAATCGTATGAGAATGGCCCTTGGCCCTATAAGTAGAAATAAACAATCTAGCAAAAACAGAATTCCCATCAAGTAAATAATTAAATAATAATTACAAGATTGAGATTTGATATATAGACCAACCATCTAGAAATTTATCAAAGGTACCAAACGCATAGGCTAAAATAATATATTTCTAAAAGAACAAGAGTTGATCGGCCCAAGAAAGGGGAACCACGGGTTTCAAAAATTAACACAAAAAGCCATGTATAATTGAGTTTCAAACCGGAAATCAAATAGAGTATACACACAACATAAGTTTCGAAGCGAAGGCAAAGTATACTAGTTTTGACCATTAACTCCAAGAGATTTTCCAATCATTCAAGAAGGGCCAATGTCTTACAGGCTAGTAGCAAACACGCGAGAGAAGAAGGGAGTTCCGTCAAACAAGAGTATACAATAATGTCATCAACAAATTTTATAACAGTAAAGATTTGCAAACCTCCACAACAATTCTAATGTTTGGTTAATTTAAAATAAATTACCTATTTCCCAAAACAACAATATCTTAAGGCAACCCTTGGTAACACAGTCAACCGTCGCACATAGATACAAACATAATTTCTAAGTGACATTATCAAAACAAAACCTTCCGCTATGAATCCATAAGACTATCAAATGAAAGATGAGTTTTTCCCGAAGATTAATCACATTTAAGGAAATTTCCATCACAAAATATTAAGGTAATTACGTGCATAAAAACCGACCAATATTAATTAATAGCGTTAACATTACAAAGGAGAAATAATGCAAGTTAGGAAAAATAGAAGAGCACCATCAACAATAATTCTGAGAGGGGGATTAGACCAAAACTATTCTAGTGTCAACGAGGTACTGGATTCGCACAATGAAACCTCGAGCTTAGTTGATCCGAAAAGCTAGTTATGGTTCAAGTTGATAGGGATGGTCAAGGTACTTCTTGAGGATGGCCTTAAAAGCCTAGAAACAAGATGAAAGATAATATAAGAGTCTAAACACGTGAGACGGAAAACACATTGCACACAAACCTTTTCATTCTAAAAGTTTTAATACCGAAACTCTAAGCTGGCTAGCCCAAGCATTGATCACACTAATCCTACAACCTTTCTTTCTCGATGCCAAAAGGTTATCAAAGGGACTTGCGAAGGAGCTAACAAAAAACGTCAAAGACAAACTTGGGTGCTAGGGAGGGGCTTCATAGTTATCGTAAACTTACTTCCATGATAACAAAAATACTAGTTCGATCAACATAATAACTTGCAACTCAATCGCATAGAAGAATTTAATACATAATCAAACAGACGAAGGTCTATCACTCGAGCAAGAGAAACATAACACCCAGAGGAGAGGGCACACGCATCCTTTCGACCAACATACTGACAACGATAAAAGCTAAAACAAGAAGAAACAAGCAGAAAGGGGAAATCTCCCATCATGACATCCAACTGACAAATCAATGCAAGGAAAAAGTGGTTCGATTTCACAATAATTTTAAATAAAATAACAGTAGAAAAGTGTAGAAATATCTTGCCTTTTTCTCCAGATTCAAAGGTTTCATGGACACCGCCCGGACCAGCAACAACAACCCAAGCCTAATTCCATTTTCTTCAAGCTCGTTGGGCGCTGAAAACATCGACCATCTTCACAATGGCACAGGTAGGAGTTTACGACCAGGGTGGGTGGTCTAAAATACTTTCCAACATCCTCCCAACACGTGTCAAAAGGGAAAGTTACAGCAGAACATGGACATCCATCCAGCACAATGGAAAATCCACTTTTGGAGCCCATTTAAGAAGCTGGAAGTAAAATCTGGTCTCTTATTTATCACTGCAGACCTGGCACATTGCGCCTTGTTATAGTGCCAGACTATGTCACAGATTGCTTCACCTGGCATTACCAATAATCTCTACAAGAACATTTTCCTTTTTTTTTTAAAGAAATGGAACCGCTTTGCATCTCTCACAACAATTTGCTTTGCAACAATCTTGGACAAAACCTGGTGCAGTGTGGCAGTCAACACATACTTGACAACTCTGAAGGTCCCATCGGGGAAGGCTTAACAATCCAAAAATTGCTCTTCTCACTATGGTGGCAGAGGAATACTTTACTTTCCCGTTCACTCAGTACATGTTCTGAATCTGAAAAAAATATCTTGCTACCTTCATCTCCCAAGACATTTTCTCCAACATTGCATAGATCTCCTGTGCCTGTGGGTGTGATCTGTCACTTACACAAAAAGCATGCACCATTTTATTGCCTTTAATCCAACTACATCCAAGTTTCTTTTTAAAGGGTTCCTCTATCCTTCATCGATCTCCTAATAAGTTCATAATTGCAAAGCAAATTGTGCTTCATGAATATTCTGATATGAAACAGATCCATGCCTCTATGAGATCCTCTTCCATGAGTTACATCGTAAAACAAGTAAGGTCTCAATAGAGAATCTTTGTAAATAAACTTCATCAGGTCTCCTGGTAACACTCTCACTGTCACATAGTCGATTTTGATAAAAATATCTTGAAGGAGAAACCCGAATCTGAGGATGCATTCGATACAGAACAGATAACAACATAGTTGGACAACCTGCTTGCTTGGAAGCACTCACAAAAGGCTTCTACTATACTGCAACATGCCTGCCGCCTGGCTAATTACTGTTGCAGGCTGCTGCTGTGGATCCCTGACAAGAACACACCTCGCAGCACCCAAAGAAAGTGGAGGTAACACGCCTACTTCACTAGCTTGAAGCTGTGCATCTAAAAAGAAAACAAACCCAGGGAACCCAACAGGAAGAATAAAAGCCATGACAGAAGAGATTTTGCAAGGCCTCTCTGCCCATAAAAACAGGACTCCTCTCCACGGACTCACAGTCTCCAACAAAGAAGGAAACCATGATTAAAATCAGTATTGGTGGTTGGGAGAATCAGACTAGTTATCCAGGTCAGACGCAACAAGACCTGCACAATCACGCTGGTCGGCAAGGTGGAAGTGTGAACCACCAGTCTGAAAGTCCAGTTGAACAGACCAAACAAGAGCAAACTGCGCAGTCCTTTTTAATGCACGACAGGTGGCATGAAAGCCCCTCCTTCAGCAAACCTGGAAACAAGAAAAAAGACATAAGCTCCAATCACGAAAGACCTATATTAATTCAATGCGGAGTTACAAGATTTTAAACAATCTCCTCATAAGCATAAAAAGGTCGAATTTTGTTTAGAAACATAGCTTGGCATTCAAAATCTCCACCGAAAATCTAATCCTCACATGGCAAGCTAGAGGAATTAATGGTCGAACAGTCTACAGGTTGTGGTGGTTATGTCAAAAGGAGACTAAAAACATTCACAAACACAATCAAGCATTACCTTAGCGAAAAATTGAAGTCCTTAGATATTCAAAATGATATCAACAAGGCACACTAAGATACGACCATGGCACCATAGCAACACGGGTAATCCACTTTACAGAAAACGGGGATAGATTCCTAAAGCTCTGACCAACCAAGGTAACTATCGTTCAAAGATAAAATAATAGTCAGGCTGTAACATTGCAACACTAAAAACTAAGAGTTATTGTCGATTCAATAATTTTAAAATAATAATATTGGCAATTATTATGATTTGATATCCTTATTTAATTATAGGGTTACCACTTAGACAAGCAATTAAAAAGACAGTCCATTAACAAAGGTGTATTAATCAACTTGACAACTAAATGATTAAAACAACATAACACCAAGCAAGATTGAGGGAAGGATAATCTAATTAAAACAACACTGCAAGATACTACCAATGACCAACGACGAAATTATTTACACATCCATTCGACACTGAACAAAGATCCGGCTCAACTATGTGACAACAAGAAAGGGTAATAGGCCGCAAATGGGGCATTACATTCTCCTCCCCTTAAGAAAGCATCGTCCTCGATGCGACATAACACAGAGGAAGGAAAGAAATGGTTCGCAACCAAGAACAGGTAAAGGAGAAAGTACACCCCATGGTTAAAATTTTAGCTGATTAATGCATGGTCACAAAGTAGCCTTAGGAACATTTGGTAGAAATTTTAACTTTCAAGGTTCTGTGAAGATTGGCAGTTCCTTCTTATTTATTATTTTCATTAGTTCCTTTCCATTAGCATTATTCTTAGTTTAATTTCTTTTAAAATTTCATCATTGAAGAGTTTTGGTTTATTCCTTATTGTGGGTGCCCAACATGAACTGCTAACACAACACCCTATCAGGTTCACAAGACATTACAGATTCACAAGCACACAAGTATATACTTCATGAGTGTATTACACCACAAAAGGTTACTCAAATATGGAATGGAATAGGCACATGTCCACATAACATAGTACTCGACACACATCATGACTGACATACGAAATACTCAAACAAAAGAGTACTACAATCCACCAGACATTTCCTCAATTTGCATCGATGAAAAAATTCACATAACACCAAACAAATGCTACAGGTACATAGTGTCCACAAGGGAATCAATGACATATCCACAACATCACAACACATATCCATCTGACATGAGTAACACATACATCAAAAGACCACTACCAAAACATCACAATAACTCAACATATATCCTGAAACATCAACCATACAGACAAATATCATAAGCCTCCCTCAAACTCTTATGCCTCCCTCAAGTCTCTTATGCCTCCCTCAAAGCTTATGCCTCTTATGCCTCCCTCAAGGAAGGAGGCCGGTTGACCCTATGGCCTAAGACACATAGAGTTCGAACACTCCTAACCCAAGTGACATAATAACGCGTGGTTCAACAACCCGCTAGTTATCTGTAACTCCTTGGGGCGTACCCCCATACAACGAAGCGGGTCCATAGGTCCAACCATTCCATGGTGCATCCCATGACCCTATTCCACACATCACGACAATAGAACCAGCACAAACAATCCAATCTAAGTGCCAAGTGGCAAAGTACAAGCCTTGGGCAAGGCGGTAAAATCTTAAAATTTAAAAGAAGATCCAAAACCAAGCAAAATAAATGGCCAAATAGCCATAGTTAGTATCAAAATCCACATGTTAGTGCCAAAACCAAGGAAATGCCCAAAATTGTAAAGCATGGCAATCAAGAAAAGCTGCTGGTCCTTACAAAATAAAGTAAAAAGCTCAATTTACGAATAAAATCAACTTATAATAATGTCACATTACGATAACTGTGTGGCCTTATCTAGCCACCAAAGGGGTACTCAACGAAGTTGCTAGCACTCGGAACATCGAGCCTCAGCTCGTAAAATACATATCAATAATACAACTGTCATCACCTCTATCTGAATCATCCCGCCACCACTTCGACAAGGCTAAACATAGTCATAGTTGCACTTAGGTTGCATACATACAACCACATAGGGAGAGAGGAAAGAATCACAGGTTGTTATCTACTAAACCAAATTTTGGCTCGAGTTATTGACCCATGGTACACCATTCCTCACTCTCAACATACACTTCTACTGATTTCCCTCAGGGTCGGTTAGCGTAAGGTTCACAACATAACATGTAACTACATCACTAACACAATGGTGGTACATATACAAGGTAGATCACAATCATACATTCACTGGGTGTAACACATCACTTTACCACATTCTAGCACCCAAAGTGCAATCACCATACGATAGGGTTCATACACTCACCGTATGACCCTAAATCACAACATGAAGCATTACATATTTCACACATCATACATTATGATGAACATAGTACATCACAACATAACATCCATTGCTACATAACAAGGTGGTACACACATTTCTTCAAAACATGGTAAAACATCATGATACAACTCATTTCTTTTAACATCAATCTAGTCATACAACACATTGATACACCTACATATCACAATATGTCACAATGTCCAACACTATACGTCATCCACATTATAATTCTTTTCACACATCACAAACAGTAATTCACACGTGAACTCTTCATAGAATCCACAAGAAGGAGAGAGAATACTCCCATCCCCAGACATCAATATGATAACAAACACGCACTAAGTGACATACACATCACCATGCGTTCACAATATCACAATTACGACAATAATCACATCACGCTTATGTGGGACATTACTCTTCCAATATGTAATCATCATCATGCAATACCATCATCTCCATGAAACAATCATGCAACACCATCACTTAGTCATGTAACATGCACAACTAGCCAATTGGCCCATAGGTTCTAGAGCATCCTTTCCACAACCTATGCTTTGTTGAGGAGTAATGACCCATAAATTCTCACACACGAACAACAAAGTAAACGACAGGATAATAATTTTTTTGACTTTCTTTGACACATAACACAACACAACATGTCGTCACAAAGTCACAACCAACTCTAGGAACCACTTGTTACGGGGAATGACCACAAGGTCAGCACGGAAACGTTCACACCCAAAAGGATAATACACTTTTCTTTTTTTGACAAAACAACATAGTAGTCCAACCACATGACACTCTCACAGCTAGGGCAAGCCATAGTAAGAAATGATTGAAGGTTATTTATTTTGATAAAACACCCTTTAACTCATGACTTATGTTTTCAGAAAGATTCAATATATGATTCGCACAAATTCAACTTACCAACTGAGTTAATTTCTTATACGCTATAGAGTAGTTCACTTAAAGACTTCTCCTACTTGCTAAATCTTATTACCTTCCAGAAACTAACCATTGTTTTCCCTTAAGCTTGATTAAGAGTTCACCCAAAAGGGATAGTGTTCACTAGTTTAACTAGGGATATCAATTTATAAAATTTTACTTTACAGGACGGATAGTTTTACCTTTGAGTACTTCAGAAATCTCTTGTTCTCAAGTAAGTCATCTCTACATTAATTTATCTGAATATATATATATATATATATATATATATATATATATATATATATATATATATATATATATATATTAGTTAACTTCTATAAGGGTTAACCACTCCATTTGATTTTACTTATATCACATCATTACAAGGTGTCAGAGATTTTGACTTAACACTTTATTCTCAAAACAAGGTTTTACAATACTTATGCCAATGTAATGATTGAATATCATTTCTCACCAAGGTAAGTTACTAGTCTAACAACATAAGGGAAAGAACACTTCACCATGTAGTTTTTCCGAACATACCAAGACAAGAGATCTTCTAAACTCCTTGCAAGCAAAGTTACAAAATTTACAACGCATTGAACTTTCTACAAAGAACTTCATAATTTGAACTGATGAAAATTTTACACTCTTTTCTTTAATCTACTCGCATAATCCATCTGCACAAATATATGCTAGAGTCAGTTCGCTAGAACTGAGCATGATAAGATATAAACCACACCTAATAATTTATGCCATCTAGCATTTAAATAAATGAAAGTTTGCAATACTCCTTATCAAATAAATTTCTAACATACATTTAAAACTTAACTGCACATCTCAGGATAATACATTTCATATCATTAATGTTCACTTCCTTAAGATCTGCTTAGAGGAGACAACATAAGAACACAATTCCAAGTGACTAGATATACAACCTTAACCATGCAATCAATCATAATTAAATTACAGTAATGATAATAACGCTCACCTAATACTCTCGACCTACTTCACATATGTAAGTATCCACTAATATTATCTTTCAATTAAATAAAAGCACCAACGACATTAAGTTTATATCCTTGGCCCTATAAATACAAGTATCAACATTATCTCAACTCCTAATAAGATGCGAGTATCAATTTTTAGCTAACATAATAACCATCGTAAATGCCAGAAAAATTTTCCACTCGTTAACCAAGTATTGAAATAACATATTTATCCTTACTGGTTACCTGATAACATAATATACCCTATTATATAATTCAGCCTCCACTTGCATACCCCAATTTATGGGTATTAATTATTGTTCTCTACAATGAAGTTAATTTTTTTTTTAGGTGGACTTATATCCTTACTGTCATACATGGTATGCACAATCCCATTATGGTAGCTGTCACCTTTACTTAAGGCTATGCATGACTCCCTTTTAGGGTAGTTATCTTAACTTCCCTATTCATTTGTTTTCCTACCAAAAGTCTTTCGACAAGCTTCAAGGTCAAAGTATAAGATAAATTTATAATTTCATATTTCAAGCATTGCCTGAATTCATATGCATGAGGACATCACATATCAATCAAACTTAAAGAATGTCGATGTATCCAATACTACTTTAACCGATTCAAAGATCCAAGTAGTGCCTCAAAATTATGCCAAAGAATTATCCACACAAGATAATGACTTGCGTGTATAACATATTCGTAAAGGTCATAGAAAACCCATTAACGCATGCCTCAGCAGGGTTCCAATCTAATAATAATATCATAGTAATAATAATAGCAGAGGGCCTGGTGAGGATTTTTCAATAATCCCCAAGGTAAATGATAATCGAATGACTCAGATGGAGCTATCTAGAAAGACCAATTAAAAACTAGTATGACTCTTCACGAATAGAAGCCCACAATCCTAATGGGAGTTTATATTATTATAAAACCACAGTAAAATCCAAATACGGTCATATCGTAAATTCCCTTTTTCAAGCCATGTTCTACATAATATAAACAATACAAGAAAAATTATAAACCTCATTCACGCTCCATACTGTTTTCTACATAAACCATCATTCAAAGGAATAATCAAGGCAAAAAGATAAACCAACATTATAAGATCAGTAGGCAAGAATCAATGTAGAGATTTCTTCTACTCAAACAGTAAATAAGATAAACTGTAAAGGGGGCTGGAGAGATCAGTTCATGCAATTATGATTAAAAGTCATTTGAAACCCATCTCTTTATGGGCATCTCTTTCAAGAAAGAGTCAATATATGTAAATGCATGTTATATAATATCCAGAGTCCAAACGCTATTTACTTAGTAAAACAAAAACACATCAACATTCAAAAAGAAACCCACATCTACAGTAATCGAACAAAATTGCAAAGGTCGATTTATCCAAACGCTAAAGGAAATAAATCATTAAGTTAGAGGGTTAGTCTTATCATGCCTGTTTGGGGCTTCCTCAATGCGGCCACAACGAACCAAGGCTCCAGCAGCTACAACACATTCCAAAAACATTCCTTTTCCTCAGCAAGTAGGTCTCTTATGCAAGCTTCATGGCAGCGCCAAGAGTACACCCAGAAGTCTGACTTTCACCTTCCCATTGGAGTAACAAAACCCACACAGATACCAAACAAAAAAACTCATCTGATTCAAATAAAAAGCAAAAGACCCCTTCAAAACACCAATCAGAAGTACTTATCTAATTCAATTTAAAGTGCACAAAGACTTGCTTACAAGCACATATGTCTTCTTCACATTGCCTCTGCTTGAAAGCTCGGTGATTTCCTTCCATCTTCAGTCAACCTTAAACACTTCTTAATGAGAAGTCTCCAAGTTGATTTTGTAGCATAAATACGAATTTGAAAGCAAATTACGATAATGCACCTTTTTACAACGTTCAACGTCTCAAATCCACTCCAAGACTATTAACCCCTAGCATCATTATTACATGCAATTCACAGACAATAGATAATCAATCAAATCAGAAGTTGTTGCAGAATTCCAATAGATCAATAAACTATTACTCCACTTGTGTTGTTACTGCACACTGCAGACACTTTGTGCCAGTTTTGACACAGCTAGAGATAATGTCAGAAACCATAACAATACTAAGGTTCGCTTTAAAAGGATGGTTGCAACATTCATTCACCATGCAATTGAAATGTTTCTAACAAGTGCAAACATGCTGACTCCTTTAAGTCCTATATATCTCATCCGATGGGGCTTGGACATGAGATATTACACAGAATTAAATTACATACAACACTAGCTGAAACTGCAATACTGCAACAGTAATGATATATTGCACCTAGTGCATCCCCAGTGTATGTTGCCAACACTGTCAACTGGTTATAAGCATTACTGGTGGAGGGACAAAGCGCTGCGGCTTGCATGTAATAATTAGCAGTAACAGTCCAAACATGATTGCTTGCATTTTACACTACAAAGAGCTCCTTGTATCTGGCCAGATCCCCCAAATATATGAGCAGCCTGTGACATGAAATGGTGCAGTGACTCGAACCCTGGTGTTTCAAACACAACAAAGATTCCCCGGGAAAAGGCGAGGGAGGAAGACCATATTTTTCCCTCAATTTAATAATGAGTGCGTGAAATAACTAGAGGCTTCATCTAGAAAATCCTTGAAGGAATTGACGACACGTAACAGAGTCTCCTGGTAACACTCTCACTGTCACTTAATCGATTTTTATAAAACATATCTTGAAGGAGAAACCTGAATCTGAGGATGCATTCGACACTGAACAAATAACAACATAGTTGGACAACCTGCTTGCTGGGAGGACTCACAAAGGCTTCTGCCATTCTGCAACATGCCTGCTGCCTGGCTAATCACTGTTGCGGGTCGCTGCTGTGGATCCCTGACTAGAACACACCTCGCAGCACTCAAAGAAAGTGGAGGTAACATGCCTACCTCACTAGCTTGAAGCTTCATCAAAAACCACCATATTGAACCCACGCAGCCAGCAGGGAGGAAGGAAGGAGTCCAGGAGGAGCCAGGAAGAAAAATGCCTTGGCAGGAAGGATTTCAATGGCCTCTTTGCCCACGCAACCAAGAATAAAACACCTCTCAACCACTCCACACACAGTCCATCCAAGGAAAATCTCACGCGGGTCAGAGAAGGATAAGCAGGCAGTCAAACAAGAAAACAAAGAAGATTTGCAAATTAGAATTAAATGAAGGTGGAAGTGAGGCCACCAACTAGAAAGTGTTGAACACGCCAAGAAGGATGGGGTTTTTTTTAATGCAATGGCAGGTGGCTATTAAAGCCACCCACCTCTAGCCAACCAAGGAAACAAAGTCAAAAGACATTAACATCCCAATTTAAATTATGTTTCCAGTCGGATCTGTGACCCTTTTTAAAATATCCTTTAACATTGAAGTCACTATTTTCCAAAACATAGCTTCATGTCAAATCTCACAATGATCTTAACTCCATGGGTCTTGATTAATATAATGCCTAGGTTGTGGTTTATGTCAAAGTCGAGGTCTAGGTTATACTGTTTAGAAACGTCAAGTCTTACCTTAGGAAAAATTGAAGTCCTTAGATATAGTTAACATGATATCAACAAGATACCACAAGATATGATAGCATATCATAACTGCAACCACTTTATTGAAATCACGAAGACAAAATAAAGACTTGAAACCAAGCCACTATGTCAAAGATCAAATGAACTCAAGGTAAGATTGTCAAACCAATAAATGTCAACTAAGGTCACAAGGCAATAACGAAATTGAATACGACAATGGCGTATTGATGTGATATCCTTCTTTAAATAGGTTAACGCACATGACATTACACATTCCACACACAAAGGTGTCATTAATGACTTGAGAACACAAGAAGGAGAGGGAAGGTTCTAAAACATCACTGAGAAAAGATCTAAGACAACGGAAATTCACACAACCATTCGACACTCAACAAAAAGGGGTCATTGCAACAAGAACTAGGGTACATGCCGAACGGGGCATTACATTCTCCTCCCCTTAAGAAAAAAATCGTCCTCGATGCGACATAACATAGTAGAAAAATAAATGGTTCGCAATCAAGAACAGGTAGAGGAGAGAGTTCACAATATGGTTTAAAATTTTAGTTGATTGAAGCACGGTCACAAGGTAGCCTTAGGAACATTCGGTAGAAATTTTAACTTTCAAGGTTCTGTGAAGATTGGAAGTTCCCTCTTATTTATTATTTCATTAGTTCCTTTCAATTAGCATTATTCTTAGTTTAATTTCTTTTAAAATTTCACCATTGAAGAGTTTTAGTTTATTCCTTATTGTGGGTGCCCAACATGAACTGCTAACACAACACCCTATCAGGTTCAAAAAGACACTACAGATTCACAAGCACACAAGTATATACTTCATGATTGTATTACACCACAAAAGGTTACTCAAATACAGAATAGAATAGGCATAGTCCACATAACATAGTACTCGTCACACATCTATGCCTGACATATTAAATACTCAAACAAAAGAGTACTACAATTTCAAGACATTCCCTCAATTCCACAGATGAAGAAAATTCACATAACTCCAAACAAAAGCTACAGGTACATAGTGTCCACAAGGGAATCAATGACATATCCACAACATCACAACACATATCCATATGACATGAGTAACACATACATCAAAAGACCACTACCCAAACATCACAATAACTCAACATATATCTCGAAACATCAACCATACACACAAATATCATATGCCTCCCTCAAACTCTTATGCCTCCCTCAAGTCTCTTATGCCTCCCTCAAACTCTTATGCCTCCCTCAAGTCTCTTATGCCTCCCTCAAACTCTTATGTCTCCCTCAAGTCTCTTATGCCTCCCTCAAGGAGGCCGGTTGACCCTATAGCCCAAGACACATAGAGTTCGAACACTCCTAACCCAAGTGACATAATAACGTGTGGTTCAACAACCCGCTAGTTACATGTAACTCCTTGGGGTGTACCCCCATACAACGAAGCAGGTACATAGGTCCAACCATTCCATGGTGCATCCCATGACCCTATTCCACACATCACGACAATAGAACCAGCACAACAATCCAATCCAAATGCCAAGTGGCAAAGTACAAGCCTTGGGCAGGGTGGTAAAATCTTAAAATTTAAAATAAGATCCAAAACCAAGCAAAATAAATGGCCAAATATCCATAGTTAGTGTCAAAATCCGCATGTTAGTGCCACAAACCAAATAAATGCCCAAAATTGTAAAGCATGGCAGTCAAGAAAAGCTGTTGGTCCTTACAAAATAATGTAAAAAGCTCAATTTACTAATAAAATCAACTTATAATAATTTCACATTATGATAACTGTGTGGCATTATCTAGCCACCAAAGGGGTACTCAACGAGTTGCTAGCACTCAGAACATCAAGCCTCAGCTCGCAAAATAAAACATCAATAGTACAATTTCATCACCTCTATCTGAATCATCCCGCCAACACTTCTACAAGGATAAACATAGTCATAGATACACTAAGGTTGTACCCATAAAACAACCACATAAAGAGAGAGAGAGAGGAGCACGGTCCACCATCTACTAAGCCTAAGGTTGGATCTATTGATTGGTCAACTGTACACCTTTCCTCACTCTAAACACACACTTTACCGATTCCCTTTAGGGTCGGTTAGTGTAAGGTTCACAACATAACATACAACAACATCACTAACATAATGGTGGTACATATACAAGGCAGATCACAATCATACATTCACCGGGTGTAACACATCACTTTACCACATTCTGCACCCAAAGTGCAATCACCATACGATAGGGTTCATACACTCACCGTATGACCCTAAATCACAACATGAAGCATTACATATTTGCACAAATCATACATACGATGAATATAGTACATCTCAACGTAACATCCATTGCTACATAACAAGGTGGTACACACATTTCTTCTAAACATGGTAAAAACGTCATGATACAACTCATTTCTTTTAACATCAATCTAGTCGTACAACACATTGATACGCCTACATATCACAATATGTCACAATGCTCCAACACTATGTCATTCACATTATAATTCTTTTCACCCATCACAAACAACAATTCACCCGTGAACTCTTCATAGAATCCACAAGGAGGAGAGAGAATACTTCCATCCCCAGCACATCAATATGATAAAAAATATGCACTTAGTGACATACACATCACGTGCGTTCACAATATCACAATTACGACAATAATCACATCAGGGTTATACCACATTACTCTTCCAATATAAATCATCATCATGCAATACCATCATCTCCATGAAACAATATCATGTAACACCCATCACCATCATGTAACATCACCATACAACACCAGTCCGGCCCATAGGTTTGAGAGCATGAAACTCTCTATGATACCAAGTGTAACGACCCAAAATTCTCACACACAAACAACACAGTAAAAGACAGGATAATTTTTTTTTGACTTGCTTCCACACATAACACGACACAACATGTCGTCACAAAGTTACAACCAACTCTGGGAACCACTTGTTACAGGGATGACCACAAGATTAGCACGGAACTTTCACACCCAAAAGGATAATACACTTTTTCTTTTTGACATGACAACATAGAAGTCCAACCACAGAACACACTTACAGTTAGGGCTAACCACAATGAGATTTTCTTGAGGGTTATTTATTTTAAAAGACATCTTGCAATTCTTAGCTTACGTTTTCAAGGAGGCTCAAGATATGATTCATACAATTCATCTTACTAAGATAAGTTTATTCTTTTTACACTGAGTAATCATCTTTAAAACTTCTCTATTATGACATTTATTTGCTTAATTCATTTATTTAGAGAAAGGGGTAATTTAGTCCCACAAGGCCATCTATTTACACTTACGCTACTAGAACTTGTTCATGCCCATATGACAACATGGGTTTGCGTTCAACACACTTAAGAGAAGAAAGACAAAGCACCTTGGAAAAAGGTTAGAGAAAGAAGGTTGAGTTGAAATCATCTTTAAGGCCTCATTAGTTATTACCAAGATTTAATTGAAGCTTGAGGACTTATCCATAATTATTAAAGATTTTACTTAGGCTTTACTAAATGAGTTTTATAAAAATAAAACAATTCACCTTCTAATGGCTAAGAGATAGATTGCGTGGTTTTTAAAGTGTTATGTCCTGCTTATTAAATCTTATTATCTTCCAGAACTAACCATATATTTCCCTTAAGTTCGTTTAAGAATTTCACCATGAAAGGGATAGTGTTCATTAGTGTAGCTAGGGATATCAAGTTATATAATGTTACTTAACAAAGGATAGTTTCATCTTTGATCACTTATGGAATTACATGCTCTCAAGTTGGTCACCTCTACACTAATTTGTTTGCAATATAAATTTTAGTTTAACTTCTATAAGTATTAAACAACCCATTTTATTTTACTTATAACACACTATTACTAAGTCTTAGAAATATTTAACTCAACATTTAATCGTAGGGGTAAAGTTTAACAATACTCATTTACGAAAACGAAATAAGGTTACATCAACTCTTAGAATACCGATAATCCATTAAGGTCACTCAACAAGCTGTAAACAAATTTTCTTATATTTTCCAAGATAGATAGACAATTCAAGGTTCCAAAGTTAAGACGACATAATCCACGATACAAAATACTACGACATTGATCCTCTTCTAAAAATTTTCCACTAGATGTTATCAATAGTTAAACAATATAAAAAGGATTCATGCAAAAGAACTTCTCAACTGAGGTTGATGTAAAAATCTACAAGTCTATCCCTCATCTACTCACAAAATCCATCTGCAACAAAAATTTTCACAAGAATCAGTTCACGAGAACTGAGCAAGATAAGGCTACACAAAACCACCATAACTATTATCTAACAATACCACAAAAGGAAGCACTTTATTGCAAGAATTGGGTCAAACCTCTAACACTATCAACACATCAAGTTATAATAAAGTCTCCATCATGCCAATCAAAGAAGGAGAAGACCTTGTACTTCAATTAGGAGTAAAAGCAACGAAAGTATAGCAATCGTATGAGAATGGCCCTTGGCCCTATAAGTAGAAATAAACAATCTAGCAAAAACAGAATTCCCATCAAGTAAATAATTAAATAATAATTACAAGATTGAGATTTGATATATAGACCAACCATCTAGAATCTATCAAAGGTACCAAACGCATAGGCTAAAATAATATATTTCTAAAAGAACAAGAGTTGATCGGCCCAAGAAAGGGGAACCACGGGTTTCAAAAATTAGCACAAAAAGCCATGTATAATTGAGTTTCAAACCGGAAATCAAATAGGGTAAACACACAACATAAGTTTCGAAGTGAAGGCAAAAAAAGTATAGCTAGTTTTGACCATTAACTCCAAGAGATTTTCCAATCATTCAAGAAGGGCCAATGTCTTACAGGTTAGTAGCAAACACGTGAGAGAAGAAGGGAGTTCCATCAAACAAGAGTATACAATAATGTCATTAACAAATTTTATAACACTAAATATTTGCAAACCTCCACAACAATTCTAATGTTTGGTTAATTTAAAATAAATTACCTATTTCCCAAAACAACAATATTTTAAGGCAACCCTTGGCAACACAGTCAACCGTCACGCAAAGATACAAACATAATTTCTAAGTGACATTATCAAAACAAAACCTTCCGCTATGAATCCATAAGACTATCAAATGAAAGATGAGTTTTTCCCAAAGATTAATCACATTTAAGGAAATTTCCATCACAAAATATTAAGGTAATTACGTGCATAAAAACCGACCAATATTAATTAATAGCGTTAACATTACAAAGGAGAAATAATGCAAGTTAGGAAAAAAATAGAAGAGCGCCATCAACAATAATTCTGAGAGGGGGATTAGACCAAAACTATTCTAGTGTCAACAAGGTACTGGATTCGCACAATGAAACCTCGAGCTTAGTTGATCTGAAAAGCTAGTTATGGTTCAAGTTGATAGGGATGGTCAAGGTACTTCTTGAGGATGGCCTTAAAAGCCTAGAAACAAGATGAAAGATAATATAAGAGTCTAAACACGTGAGACGGAAAACACATTGCCCACAAACCTTTTCATTCTAAAAGTTTTAATACCGAAACTCTAAGCTGGCTAGCCAAAGCATTGATCACACTAATCCTACAACCTTTCTTTCTCGATGCCAAAAGGTTATCAAAGGGACTTGCGAAGGAGCTAACAAAAAACATCAAAGACAAACTTGGGTGCTAGGGAGGGGCTTCATAGTTATCGTAAACTTACTTCCATGATATCGAAAATACTAGTTTGATCAACATAATAACTTGCAACTCAATCGCAGAGAAGAATTAATACATAAACAAACAGACGAAGGTCTATCACTCGAGCAAGAGAAACATAACACCCAGAGGAGAGGGCACATGCATCCTTTCAACCAACATACAGACAACGATAAAAGCTAAAACAAGAAGAAACAAGCAGAAAGGGGAGATCTCCCATCATGACACCCAACTGACAAATCAATGCAAGGAAAAAGTGGTTCGATTTCACAATAATTTTAAATAAAATAACAGTAGAAAAGTGTAGAAATATCTTGCCTTTTTTCTCCAGATTCAACATCGTCCTCCTATCTCTTCCATTGCTTTGGATTCCCTCCCGCCTCTTCCATTGATTTGGATGCCCTCCCGAAATCCCACACCCAACAAAACATGCTAGACTGAAGAGGAAGCCAGTGGAAGCTGGAATGTGGGAGGAGAAGAGGCATCCATCGCCCAAGTCACAGAGGAGAAGATAATGAAAGGAATAGGGTTTGTTGCAGGAAACAGGAACAAAACTGAGCAGAGGGAAGTAGAACAGCACCCAAACATACTTCCCTCCTTACAAGGGCTAGCAGTGCAAGAAAAACGCCTTGACAGAAAGGATTTCTATCGCCTCTCTGCCCATGCAACCAGGTCAAAATGAAAGACTGGAATAGGTGCGGGCATCCATCCACGCGCGCAGGGTAAGAAGAGGAGGATTTCCAACAAAAAAAACACAAGAGCCGAAGCAAAACAGTCTGCCACGTTTTCCAGCAAGTTCAGAAATGTAAAGCAAAATGTGCTTCATGAATATTCTGATAAGAAACAGATCCACGCCTATGAGATTCTCTTCCATGAGTTACATCATAAAACAAGTAAGATCTCAATAGAGAATCTTTGTAATAAATTTCATCAGGTCCCCTGGTAACACTCTCACTGTCACATAGTCGATTTTGATAAAATATCTTGAAGGAGAATCCCGAATTTGAGGATGCATTCGATTCTGAACAGGTAACAACATAGTTGGACAACCTGCCTATTGGAAGCGCTCAAAAAGGCCTCTACTATTCTGCAACATGTCTGCTGCCTGGCTAAAAACTGTTGCAGGCCACTGCTGTGGATCCCCGACAAGAACACACCCAAAACGCATCAGGGAATAACAAAAAAAACCACGTCCATACTTTTGTGTTAACAGGCCCTCATCCACGGGGCAGAGCAGAAGAAAAAGGCACGCGAGGAAGGAAAGATTGGATTCACGTTGTACAGGAAAGGGGGGGGAAATACGCAGCAAGGCAAGAGATAGGGAAAACCACGTATCTCCAGTGGTTTCCACGCCCCCTCTTCAACAAGGGACAGTCTGCAAGATCCGTGATACAAACCAGTCCACGCGACTACACAAACAATCAAAAAAACTCCATCCATTCTCCCCACACGGCCAGGGCAGGAAGAAGGAAGGCATCCAGGAGGAACCATGAAGAAAACACCTCTCAACCACTCCACACGCAGTCCAACAAAGGAAAGTCTCACGCGGTCAGAGGAGGATAAAGAGAGCAGGCAGTAAAGGACGCAAGAGATTTGCAAATCACAGAAATAAATGAAGTGTGGCCACCAGTAAGAAAAATTCCAACACGTCTAAAAAAAGAGTTAATGAAGTGGCAGGTGGCCATCAAAGTTACCCCCAAATTTTCCAATAAAAAGATTAATCACCTCCACAATGGATACTACATTTCATTTTATTTTATTTTTGGAGCCCACGCTTTACGGACAGGCCGCTTGCCAGGAGAAACAAGGCTGGTATATAAAACATTAATTTTAGAAATTAACAAGGGTCCATCAACATTAAAAAAAAATTCCCCACCTTCAAAGGCGCCACCACAATCATGCTCTTCCTCGTTTGTGCAATGAGGCTCGATCAGCGAGAGCGACAAAAAATTTAAAAGGATAGTTTAAAGATATCAAAGGATGATGTCGATAACAATCAACATAAAGAAAATAATAACAAAATACAATCATTGATCGATAATACTATCATAATGTCATTATTATTATTATCATTATTATCATTTTACAGCTTGCAAAAATAACTATCAATTATAGTCATAATGGTCAAAAGTCGAGGTCGACGAAATTAAAAAGGAATATTATTATTATTATGGGCATTCTCTTTTTAACTGAACATGCCCTATCGAAACCCAAACGTTAATCTGGCTACCTACAAGGCTTCAAAGACACAAATTTCATTAAAAGGAAAAGCAACAATCGTTGCGGAGGCCAGCACAGGAAGCATTACACAGTCCACACACAGAGGTGCCGATAACGACTCGAGAAAGCAAGAAGGAGAGGGAATGTGCTAAAACATCACTAAGACATGGTCCAAGACATTGGAAATACACACAGTCATTCGACGCTCAACAGAAAGGGGTCACAGTGACAAGAATCGAGGTAACCATCGAATGGGGCATCACAAAATAATTATTATTCACCCACCTTTTTCACATAATCAATTTGAACCATACAAACCCCAGCTTTACGTGGAAAAAAAAAAAATTATCGACTACATCCCAGGTCCGCTATGAAATAATAATCACCTATTTAAAGCCTTTGAAAGTTCCTACCACATGGGTTTGGAAAACATGATTACTATCTTGACCATAGTCACGTTAACTCTCTTCCTAGCTTAAAACTTGGATTAGGTTTTTGAAAACCTTAAAGACCTTTTCATTTGTCATTGGCATTTTGCGTGAATATTCCTTACGCTTGAGCTATTGCATCCATTTGAAAAATAAAACCAATGTATTCCTCTTATTTGTTAGCATTTGTCCTCCATATTCTGACCTTGGTTTCTATATTTTCATTGAACAACCATGAAAAGTGAAATTGGAGTTGTTTAAAGCTTGCTAGTCATTTTTTGGGCTCTGTTCAACTGTTTTTAGTTTATAGGAGTGATTTTTCTGCTATGGCCATCATGAATGATGATTCTGAACATTTTATTTTGGGCTATTCTTCTTTATTTGCTACCTCCAGGAGGGGTTTTTCTTTGGACAACTTTCAAGCAGATTTGACCCTTTTCTGTGAAAGTAAATGGTTCTTCTAAGTCACCATTATTGTTCAATTTGCTACTTCATTTTTTTTACCTCTATTAACAAAGGTAAAAAAAATGATTTTTAAACCTCTGATCTAATTTTATTGCATAAGAGATGTTTTTTGTCAGTTGGGAAGCCATGATTGAAGGGTATTTTTTTGGTTTCTATTAGGGTTTTGTTATTTTTGTATGGTTTTAGTGTTCTGAGCTTACAAATATTTTCCATGATATCTTTTTCTCCCTTCTGATTCACCATTTTCGATATGGGGTTTGTGTATTTCTGTGCTCCCTATTTACCTCAATGAACCATGTAAATATTGTGTTTGAGTTTTTTTTTTGTGACTACAACTATTCTACCGCAATTGAAAAACTATGGTATTTTTCATTATCTCATTTTACTAGTTCAGCTGGCACCATTATTTGCATATTGGTTTCAGTCTTGCATGAGCCACAGTATTTTTGATTTTATCGTTTTGCGAGGTCCATATACTCAGTCATGTCTTCTATTATGCACAAATTCCCTAATTTCACACATTCAAGGTGAGATCTTCTCCTTCCAGATATTCTAACTTTGTTTAATTTATTTCATCTATTGATTTAAAACCTATCCTTTTTTACCTCACATTGTGTGGAAACAACACGTGGCTATATTCATGTTTTGCTATTACTGGGTCGATGCTTGAAAATTTAACTCTGGTTTAAATGACCCAACACTGTTATTAGGATATGCTCGCCTTTCATTTTAAATGTAAGTATTTCTAGTTTTACAATTCACTTGTTTTGCCATGGCTCTCATTACTTGCACAAGTGTTTGATATAACTCGACTTTGTTATTTTTAGAGATCTACATTTGAGGAACTCAGTTGTGCTATTTTTCCTGAAATAGGTATTGTTTATTTTATTAAATGCAACTCAAGTTGTACCTCCATGGTAAGCATACATTCCTTTTATTCTATGGGTATTCAGTAAAAAATTTGTCTTTTAATAACATAAACCCATATTTGATCTTAAACTATAGCTTTCAGATCTCAAAAACTTGTGATGAATGGCTCATATTTTCATTTTACTTCCAAATGATAAATTCATTAGACCTCAGCTTGTAGATTTGAATCTAGATTTCATTTTTTTAATTTGATTAAAATGTGACTCAACCCATTGTTATTAGAGCAATGCGACCATTATGCCACACTCTAGAGCTCTACGCTATATAACTTGTGGATGATTTTCTGGAACTTACCATTTGAGGAATCGAGTTTCTAGTACATTTGCTCAATGGTGTAAAAGGGTATACCCATATGCTATTGTCAAACACAACTCCATCCGTATTTGATTTCTCATGCTCAAGACTGCAAGCCTTAAAAAATACTTAAACAGAATAAAGTGTTTCTTTCTAAAGCTATGCTACCTTAAACAAACTATACTTGTGAGAATTGATTGGAGGCAGCACTTGTGACTGAAGATATGTTTTCCTTTTCTTGAATGATTTCTTTTCTAAAGGATTCAAGTCCTTGCTCAGAGCTTCATGAGCAACTTCTGTTTCTTTGGCACTTCCATTTCATAATTGAAATCATCTCACTTAGACTTGATTGAAAACTGACTAGAATGAGAACATATGAAATCTTGAAATTTTGTTATGGAACTTTGTATTTTCTTCATAGTTGTAGCTTAATAATTTTGAAAGTTTATTTCCCTTTTCATCAAAACTTGTAGCTTGCATTCTTTTGATGAAACAATTTTTTGTTGGAAATTGCTTTATTAATTGGTGTAAATGGATACATAAATGTTGTAGTTGCAATTTTTACATCGGGCTATGTTTGATCTAAAGCATCAAGACATTTGTTGTTATATTGTATTTATGACTATGAACTGATTTGACTTTCTCATTCTTTGAAGATGATTTGATGAAAAAATTTAAAGATGTACTATGTCATTGTAAGCAAGTTGATTTGATAGAATGTGTGATGATGGATATGCTTTGTATCACTTTCTATACTTGATGCTTTCAATCTGAAAAAACACTTGTATTTTCTTTTATGGCATAAGTGAAGTATATATGGCTGCCAATTCATTACTCTTTCTTTGAGTTTTGATGGATTTAGTTTTTGTGTTTAGTACAAATCTTTACTGAAATTTGTCAATATCATGATCTATGTCTTTTCATAGAGGATATTAGCATCTTTTGAGTTCCTTTTATGGCATCTTACTACTCAATGGATGATAGTGAAATGATGCATTGAATTTTATATATATATATATATATATATATATATATTCATCTTTTGTAAAATTAAAAGTTGTCTCTTCTTTATTCTGTTTTAAACACCTATGTTTTTGTTAAGCGCATGACTATAATACTTGCAATAGATGTACTTGCACACTAAAAGGAATAGTTAGAAACATAGGTGAATGCCAGAAGCCTTCCTTTTAGTACAGATTTTTTCTTGTTCTATACTTCTGTAGATGATATTTTGTACCTTGTACTTACTTCTGTACTTTCTAATTTTCAAGCTCATCTTATGCAAGTCCAATTGTTTAAAGTTGTGAGTAGAATAGGTATGAAATCCGGAGCTCTAACATTTGACTTTTTCCCCTTTCAAGTACGAGGTAGTAGATGATGAAGATGAAGAAGTGGACAAATGAGGAGAGGAGAGAGTAAAAATGTGGGAAATCCATCCAATACAGGCCATGAGGGATTTCTTTCCTCATTTATTCATAACTTTACATATGTGTACTTTCATTTCTATACTTGATTTTCATACTTATTCACACGGCTTATGCAGGTTCATTGTACTTCAAATTTGTGAAAGAAATGAAAATATCTTACTGGAATGAGTTTTAAATACTTAATTTTACATTATTTTTCATTAACATAATGTTAAATGAAATCTTTACAGCTCATGTACTCTAGGAAATTTTCACTTAATCATAATTAATGAAGTCAAAGTAACTGTATAAAATTGAATTGTGAATAAAAGATAAGCAACAACCTACTTCAATTTCCGAAATGGACTATCCCTGTGCAAGCTTTGGGTTGTCCACCTTCAACCTACAATGTCTTTCCCATCTGTGTTAGATTCCTGCATCAGTTTCTGAGGGGCTAATGCACGATCATGACGTGGATGTCTTCTGAAAAGACACTCTAGGTGGAAGGTTGACATTCTGAAAAAAACACAACTACAACTCATTTCCCTTTTCCTTCTGTTAGGCCCTTTAAACCAATCCCTTCAACCTAAGAAATGAAGTTTTGAGTTGACCTCTCGCACAGGTGTGATAAATGTTAACATTTTTGGCAATTTTGCAAGATAACATTGTCTACTAGCTTTAAGACCAGTGCCTTAATCTCATCCATTGGGCATGGAGTCCAATCCCAAAAAAAAGTTTTTCCCTTTACTGAAAAACTAACCTTCCAAAAAAAACTAATGCCGGAAAATATCCAGTAAACCAAATCTTGTGCATGAAATGCACTTATTGACTTAAAAACTACAAGTGTTCATTATCACTTTATTGAATTGAAAATCCTACCTAACCTACTTGAACCAACTGCAAATGAATATTAAATGAATCTTGAAACAAGAAGTGAAAAATAGCTTCCCTTTCTCAATAACCGAAGCCATGAGTTCAACTAGAAAAATAGGTAACATGACAAAACTAGAAACAAGATTTCTACCTTAATTTTGCTCCAAAGACCAGTCCAAAACACAAAGAATGTCTCAATTGGATCTAAAACCTGCTCTGAAGGGTTTTGGTGCTTATTTCTAAAAAACTGAAGCTCTCTTTTTTGCTCTAAAACAAGCAAAAATTATGGTACTGCAAAAATTGGCTCCAAACCAGCCAAGTAGTGAATGGAACATGACCTTCTAACAAATAGAAAAATGATTTTTCAGATCTAGTTAGTCTCACTAATTTCCTTTACATCACTAAGTGTATTCTAAGGTTGATTAGAATGTTGATATAAAGTATTTTTTGCCTTATGAAACTGTTGTACCTTATCAGCCTCTTCAAGTTGATGTATCATATCTATCATGACTAATTTCTTAGCAATAATGTCAAATTGTTTTCCCTTATTTAGATCCACCTTGTAGCCTGTAAGATCAAATTCATCTCTTTCTTTTTCATGGGTTGCAGGTTGTTCTAGTCTGTGAAACTGCTATTCTTTTTAATTTTCAAGGTCATCTTGAAACTGATTTGAAATCCATTATACCTCTTCAAAATACTATTTTTCATCTACCATGACTTATTTTATTCCTTCACCATTTAGTATAAATTCTTTCAAGATCAAAACATACTCCTCATGCACCAAATATATTGATTCATTCTCAAATTTGACATGATGATCCTATTCATTTGAAACTGATTGATCCTTGTTTTATTTTTATGTGAATTGGGATGAATCAGTAACCTATATGAGTATGGTACCTTCATGCACTCTACGCTCAGAACATGAAGATTACTGACCATCATTCTCTTTTACTTGCTCCTCTGTGAAAAAAAACTCTTCCTCTTGCAAGGATTCTTTTCCCAACTACAAAACATGATAAAACTAAAATTTTGACATCCATCTCTACAAATTCTACAAGAATTCTAGGTTGTTGTTTTGTTTAATTTGTTTCCCCTCCTAGCTAGTTTTTTAATCTTCACCTTCATGATTTGAACTTGTGGATGAAAGAGGAGGGTTGGGCTGGGTCTAAATCTGATTTTGTAAATTGTGGGAAAAGGAATGGGGTTCAAAATTTGCATGTGAGGAAGCGGAATTCAGAACAACAGTAGAAAGAAAACTTGGAAATTCATAAATGGGCTATTTTGGTTGACAAGGAAGGTGTTTGGGCACTGGATTCTAATGAGGAAGGAAAGTGGGAACATCCCATTGATAGGGTTCTTCAACTTGATGCCAATCATTTTCCACTACTTACAATTTTTTAACTTGTTCCTTAATAGCTAAATATCTTTGCTTAAGTTCATGAAACTCGATTTGAAGATCCTCCTCACGTGTATAATGAACACAATCTTCTGCATAACCATGATCTTGAACAAAACAACCATTTTCATATTGATAATCATATTCATGTGCAGGGGTTGGGTTAAGGGGATAATGATTTTGATAGGGGTCATAGCATTGATCTGGATGGGAATATGGGTAACAGAGTTGTCGATATGACAGATACAACTCTTAGATAGAATAAGTCCACTGAGAAATTGATTTTATGATTGCATAACCTAATTAAAGATGTAAAAAATGGAAAAATAGGTCTGATACCCATGAAAATAGATTGATAACAGTAAAATAATAGATCTCAATTTTTTTTAAAATACCTAGAAAATGTTGTAGCTAAAAAATAAGTGATGCCATTTTGATGATGAAAACTGTTGCACTAGTCTGAAATCAGCTTTACGAAGTCACCAGATGAATTTTGATCTGAATCTTTAATTTTTTGAACTCATTGATATTTTTTTCGTCCCATTGGGCATGTCAAAAAATGTTATCTGATAAAAGTGTACCTATGTTGAGGGGTAACGGATCTTCTAACTTTTCTTTTCCCTTACTTTTATGGATAGAAAATTGAGACACCTCGCAGGTTGTGGGTCTCCCTATTATGAGGTGAGTCTCTAGGATTACAAGGCCGGTTCATTCTTTGGAATGTCCCTAATCTAAAACTGTGGGGTTTTAGGGTTAAGGAGATGGATAAAATTGTGATAAATGGGGGTGATACAACAAAAATTCTTAGATATTGATTGAGAAACATACAAAATATACTGAGAATAAATGTAACAACACATGATCCAATGGTTGTTGTTAATATCGAGGAAAACACTATTATCTTAAGGGATTTGTCACAATAACAAGGCAAATAATTTCACACTAAAATTATCATAAACACCTATTTGCAAAAAGGTAAGTAACATAAAGCAAGCTTAATAAATTCAGCGGATAAAATTCACAAGAATTGTTATTGTTATACACATCACTGGAAATTTGTTGAAATGCCATCAACTAATTCTCATATAAGGGAAATTATGGCAACAATGGCTTCAGCAATCAGTACAGAAAAAGTCCTCCTCTCAATGCTTTTTAAAGCATGAATATATAGGAAAAGGAGTAGATTGGAAAGCTAAACACCCACAATTTTAATTGTAAATCAACTATACTAACAATTTGCAAGACTAAATTTAACCTATCTTGCAAAATAAAAAATCACCAATCTAATACATGTTGCGAGAAGGGTAAAAATAGATCCTAGTCAACTGTTGTTGACCCTCCAAATTTACCTTTGGTTAAAGTTGTGGGACCCTATTTGTATGGGAAGGTAATTTTGGACATATTAAGGTAAGGTTGAATTTATCATTATCTTCAAAAGTCAGTCTTCAAGTGCATGAGTTGATTGCTTTTTTAACTTTGGTCCACATGCATTATTTACATCATTAGTTACTTTTCCTTTGGCAACCTTCATAGAATGATGGGATCTTTGACCTGGGGGTAAAGAATTACCATGCACCCTCCTTTCACAAATAATTAATTCAAACATTACAAACCCCACCTTTACCTGGACATAAGCAAAATTATTAACTACATCCCACCCCTTAGGCAATAATAATAACCTTTTTTAAACCTTGGAAATTTCTTGCCACGTGGGTTTTGCAAACATGATTATTATCTTCATCGTAGTCAAGATAACTCTCTGCCTGGGTTAAAATTTGGATTATGTTTTCAAAAACCTAAAATACCTTTTCGTTTGTCATTGGCTTTTTTCATGAAGCTTCCTTAGGCTTGAGTTATGGAAGCCATTTGAGAAGAAAACCTTTGCATTCCTCCGATTTGTTAGAATTTTTCCTCCATATTTTGACTTGGGTTTCTATATTTTAATTGAGTGGCCATGAAAAGTGAAACTAGAGTTGTTTTATGCTTGCTAGTTGTGTTTTCGGCTCTGTTCCACCATTTTGAGTTTTTGGGAGTGATTTTTCTGCTATGGCCAACATGAATCATGATTTTGAATTGTTTATTCTAGGAAATCATTATTAATTTACTACCTCTAGAAGGGATTTTGTTTTGGATGGCTTTCCAGCAGATTTGAACCTTTTCCATGAATGTGAATGGACCTTCTGGGTTGCCATTATTGTTCAATATACTGCTTCATTTTTTCTACCTCTATTAACAAAGGTGAAACTTTTGATTTTTAAACTTGTACTATGCTTTTATTGTATGAGATTTTTTTCTGCCATTTCAATAGCCATGATTGAAAGATAATTTTTTTGTTTATGTGAGGGTTTTGATATTTTTCTACGGTTTTGGCATTCTGAACTTACAAAGCTTTGCCATGAGATCTTCTACTCCCTACTGATTCACCAATTTCAAACTAGGATTTGTGGATTTTTGGGCTCCCTCTTTACCTCAATGAACACCATAAATATTATGTTTGGGATTTTGTATTTTCTGCTTCAGTGATCTTGCCTCTATTAACAGAGTATGGGGTTTTTCATTATCTCATTTTACTAGTTCAGCTAACACCATTATTTTCCTATTTTTTTCATTCTTGCTTGAGCTACGTTATTTGTGATTTCATCATCTTGCAAGGTCCATACACTCATCTGTGGCTTCTGTTATGCACACCTATTCTGATTTCACACATTCAGGGTGAGTGATTCTCCTTGCATATTTTCTAAATTTTTTTTATCTATTTCATCCCTTGATTTTGAAACCTATCATTTTGTATCTCGATTGTATGGAAACGGTGTTTCTTGATTTGTGCTTTATTGTTTCTGGGTTGATGCTTGGCATTTTTAAAAAAAATTGACCAAACATTGTTCTCAGGATCTGCTCACCTTTCATGTAGAAGGTAAGGCTTTCTAGTTTTACCATTGCTCTCATTACTTACACAAAGGTTTGATATAACTTGACTTTGCTATTTTTAGAGCCCTACACTTTAGGAATTCAACTATGTTATTTTTCCTAAAATCGGTATTGTTTATTTTTTTAAATGCAACTCAATTTGTACCTCCATGGTAAGCATATGTTACTTTTAGTCTATGGGTATCTGGGAAAATTTGTGTCTTTTAATAACATAGACCCATATTTTATCTTAAACTGTAACTTTCGCATCTCTGAAACTTGTGATGAATGGCTCATATTTTCATTTAATTTCAACTGCTATATTCATTAGACCTCAACTTGCAGATTTGAGTCTTAGGAGATTTCATTTTTTAAAATTTGAGAAAAATATGACTTAACCCATTGTTATTTGAGCACTGCCACCATTATCCCACGTTGTGGAGCTCTAACATATATAACTTGTGCATGATTTTCTGGAAATTACCATTTGATGGCTCGATTTTATATTACATTTTATCGATGGTGTAAAAGGGTAGACCCATATGTTATTGTCGAAGACAACTCCATACGTATTTGATTTCTCATGATCTAGACTGTAAGATTTTAAAAATACCTAAATAGTATAAAGTGGATATTTCTAAAGTTATGCCATCTTGAACAAACTATACTTGTGATAATTGATTGAAGGCAACACTTGTGACTGAAGATATGTTTTCCTTTTCTTGAATGGTTTCTTTTCTAAAAGGTTCAATTCCACTCTTAGAGCTTCATGAGCAACTTATGTTTCTCAGACACTTCCATTTCATAATTGAAATTATCTTACTTAGACTTGATTGAAAACTGACCGAAATGAGAGCATATGAAATCTTGAAATTTCATTTTGGAACTCTATTTTCTTCATGGTTTTAGCTTAATAATTTTGAAAGTTTGTTTACCTTTTACTCAAATCTCGTAACTTGCATTATTTTTATTACACAGTTTGATATTGGATACATAAATGTTGTAGTTGCAACTTGTACCTCAGGCTATATTTGATCTGAAGCATTAAGCCATTTGTTGTTATATTGTATTTTTGACTATGAATTGCTTTGACTTTCTCATTCTTTGAATATGACTTGATGAAAAAAATTAAAGATGTAGTATGTCATTGAAAGAAAGTTGATTAGATAGAATATGTGATGATGGTTGTGCTTTTTATCACTTTCTATACTTCATTCTTTCAATATGAAAAATCACTTATATTTTATTTTATGGCATAGTTGAAGTATATATGGCTACAAATTCATTACTCGTGATTTGAGTTGTGATGGATTTAGCTTTTATATTTAGTAAAAATTTCTTTTGAAATTTTTCAATATCAGGATCGATGCCTTGTCATAGAGGATACTAGAATATTTTGAGTTCCTTTTAAGGCATTGAACTACTCTGTGGATGATACTTAAATGATGCATTGAAGTCTGTAGAAAATTCTTCATATTTTTTGAACGTAAAACTTGCCTCTTCTTTATTCTGTTCTGAACATCTATGTTTTTGTTTAGTTCATGACTATAATACTTGTAATAGATGTACCTACACACTAAAAGTAATACTTAGAAACATAGGTGAAGGAGAGAAGCCTTCCTTTAACTGTTGTTTTCTTGTTGTTGTATGCTTCTAAAGATGATATTTTGTACCTCGTACTTCCTTCTGTACTTTATAATTTTCAAGTTCATCTTATGGAAGTCCACCTGTTTAAAGTTGTGAGTATAGTAGGCATCAAATCCGAAGCTCTAACATTTGACTTTTTCCCCTTTCAGGTACGAGATAGCAGATGATGGAGATGAATAAGGGGAGTAGCGAGGACAATAGAGAGTCAAACTATGGGAAACCCATCCAATACAAGCAATGATGAATTTCCTTCCTCCTTTATTCATAATCTTACATATGTGTACTTTAATTTATGTACTTAATTTTTAGAGTTACTCCCACATCTTGTGTGGGTTCATTGTACTTCCACTTTGTGAAATAAATGAAAACATCTTATTTTAATGAGATGTAAATACTTCCTTTTTCATTATTTTTCATTAACATGATGTTAAATGAATTCGTTGCAACTCATGTATAATAGTAAATTTTAACTTAATCATAATTAATGAAATCAAAGTAACTTTATAAAATTGAACCTTGAATAAAAGATAAGAAACAACCTACTTCAATTTCTGAAATGGACTATCCCTGTGCAATATTTTGGTTGTCCACGTTCAACCTACATTTTCTTTCCCATCTCTGTTAGGGTCCTGCATCGATTCCTGAGGGACTAATGCACAATCATGAGGTGGATGTCTTCTGGAAAGACACTTTAGGTGGAAGGCTGAAATTCTGAAACTAACACAATGGTAGCTCATTTCCCTTTTCCTTCATTTAGGCCCTTTAAAGAAATCCCTTCAACTTGAGAAACCATGTTTTGATTTGACCACTAGTACACGTGCGAGAAATGTCAACAAGAATCATATGAATAGCGGTATGTAATCAGGACTAGAAATATGTATTGAAATTGTGTGATTCAGTGTCTACACTATGGGAAGTCTATTTATTAGGATCTTGACTATATTAATTTTGGATATGTTTAATATTAATTCCTGACATAAAATCAAGATTACTATTAATAACATTTGATATAATAGTTTATGCGATATGTTAACACTATTATGTTAAGGGATTTGTCACAATAAAAAGGCAGATAATTTCACACTAAAATTATCATAAACACATATTTGCAAAAAGTTAAATAGTATAAAGCAAGCTTAATAAATTCAGCAGTTAAAATTCACAAGAATTGTTATTGTAATACACACGACTGCAAATTGTTGGAAATGCATTATTTACATCATTAGTTACTTTCCCTTTGGCAACCTGCATGGAATAATGGCATCTTTGACCTGGGGCTAAAGAATTATCATGCACCCTCCTTTTTCACATAATAAATTCAAGCCTTACAAACCCCACCTTTACATGGACATAAGAAAAATTGTTAACTGCATCCCACCCCCTAGGCAAAAATAATAACCTTCTATAAACCTTTGAAATTGCCCACCACATGGGTTCTGCAAACATCATTATTATCTTGACCGTAGTCAAGATAACTCTATGCCTGGGTTAAAATTTGGATTATGTTTTCGAAAACCTAAAACACCTTTTCATTTGTCGTTGGCTTTTTGCATGAAGCTTCCTTAGACTTGAGCTATGGAAGCCATTTTAAAAGAAAACCTCTGTATTCCTTTTATTTTTTAGCATTTTTCCTCTATATTTTGACTTAGGTTTCTATATATTAATTAAGTGGCCATGAAAAAATAAACTGGAGTTGTTTTATGCTTGCTAGTTGTGTTTTGGGCTCTGTTCCACCGTTTTAAGTTTCTGGGAGTGATTTTTCTACTATGGCCAACATGAATCATGATTCTGAATTGTTTATTCCAGGGAATCATTTTTAATTTTCTACCTCCCCAAGGGATTTTTATTTGGATGGATTTCTAGAAGATTTGAACCTTTTCCAAGAAAGTGAATGGACCTTCTAGGTCGCCATTATTGTTCAATATACTGCTTCATTTTTTCTGCCTCTCATAACAAAGGTGAAACTTTTGATTTTTAAACTTGGACTATGCTTTTATTGTATGAGAGTTGTTTCTGCCAGTTTGATAGCCATGATTGAAGGGTAATTTTTTTTTCTGTGAGGGTTTTGTTATTTTTCTATGGTTTTGGCATTCTGAACTTATAGAACTTTTCCATGAGATCTTTTGCTCCCTACTGATTCTCCAATTTCAAACTAGGATTTGTGCATTTCTGGGCTCCCCATTTACCTCAACGAACACTATAAATATTACATTTGGGATTTTATCTTTTCTGCTTCAGTGATCTTGTCGTCGTTGTTAGAGTGTGGGATTTTTTATTATCTAATTTTACTAGTTCAGCTAGCACCATTATTTTCCTATTGGTATCATTCTTGTTTGAGCTACGTTATTTGTGATTTCATCATCTTGCAAGGTCCATATACTCAATCATGGCTTTTGTTATGCACACCTTCTCTGATTTCACACATTCACAGTGATCGATTCTCCTTACATATTTTCTGACTTGTTGTTATCTATTTCATCCCTTGATTTTGAAACATATCATTTTGTATCTCGCATTGTATGGAAACTGTGTTTTTTGATTCGTGCTTTGTTGTTTCTGGTTCGATGTTTGACATTTTTTTAAATGACCAAAAATTGTTCTCAAGATCTACTTGCCTTTCATTTAGAATGTAAGGCTTTCTAGTTTTACCATTGCTCTCATTACTTGCACAAGGGTTTGATATAGCTTGACTTTGATATTTTAAAGCCCTACATTTTAGGAAATCAGCTATGTTATTTTTCCTGAAATAGGTATTGTTTATTTTGTTAAATACAACTCGATTTGTACCTTCATGGTAAGCATATGTTGCTTTTAGTCTATGGGTATCTGGTAAAATTTGTGTCTTTTAATAACATAGACCCATATTTGATCTCAAACTATAACTTTCACATCTCTAAAACTTGTGATGAATGGCCCATATTTTCATTTTACTTTCAACTGCTATATTCATTAGACCTCAACTTGAAAATTTGAGTCTTAGGAGCTTTCATTTTTGAAAATTTGAGAAAAATATGACTCAACCCATTGTTATTCGAGCACTGCCACCATTATCCCACACTGTGGAGCTCTACCATGTATAACTTGCACATGATTTTCTGGAATTTACCATTTGATGGCTTGATTTTATATTACATTTTCTCAATCGTGTAAAAGGGTAGAACCATATGTTATCATCAAATACAACTCCATTCGTATTTGATTTCTCATGCTCCAGACCACAAGCCTTAAAAAATACTTAAATAGTATAAAGTGGATCTTTCTAAAGTTATGCTACCTTGAACAAACTCTACTTGTGATAATTGATTGAAGGAAACACTTGTGACTGAAGATATGTTTTCCTTTTCTTGAATGGTTTCTTTTCTAAGGGATTCAATTCCTTACTCAAAGCTTCATGAGAAATTTTTGTTTCTCAGACACTTCCATTTCATAATTGAAATCATCTTGTTTGGACTTGATTGTAAACTGACCAGAATGAGAACATATGAAATCTTGAAATTTCATTTTGGAACTTTGTAGTTTCTTCATGGTTTTAGCTTAATACTTTTAAAAGTCTATTTATCTTTGAATCAAATCTTGTAACTTGTATTATTTTGATGACACGGTTTGATATTGGAAATTACTTTCTTATCTGGTGTAAACGGATACATAAATGTTGTAGTTGCAACTTGTACCTCGAGCTATGTTTGATCTGAAGCATCATGCCATTTTTTATTATACTATATTTGTGACTGTGAACTGCTTTAACTTTCTCATTCTTTGAATATTATTTGATGTAAACTTTTAAAGATGTAGTATGTCATTAAAAGCAAGTTGATTTGATAGAATGTGTGATGATGGTTATGTTTTGTATCACGTTCTATACTTGATGCTTTCAATATGAAAAAACACTTATATTTTATTTTATGGCATAGTTGAAGTATATATGGCTACCAATTCATTACTCGTGCTCTAAGTTGTGATGGATTTATTTTTTCTATTTAGTACAAATCTCTTTTGAAATTTTTCAATATCAGGATCGATGTCTTGTCATAGAGGATACTAAGATATTTTGAGTTCCTTTTATGGAATTGAACTACCTTGTGGATGATACTTAAATGATGCATTGAAGTCTTTAGAAACTTATTCATATTTTGTGAAAGTAAAACTTGCCTCTTCTTTATTCTATTCGAAACATCTTTGTTTTTGTTAAGTTCATGACTATAATACTTGCACTAGATGTACCTGCACACTAAAAGGAATATTTAGAAACATAGGTGAAGGTGAGAAGCATTCCTTTTACTGTTGATTTCTTCTTGTTCTATGCTTCTGAAGATGATATTTTTTACCTTGTACTTCTTTCTGTACTTTCTAATTTTCAAGTTCATCTTATGGATGTCCACCTGTTTAAAGTTGTGAGTATAGTAGGCATGAAATCTAGAGCTCTAACATTTTACTTTTTCCCCTTTCAGGTACAAGGAAACGGATGATGGAGATGAAGAAGAGGAGTACTGAGGATGATAGATAATCAAACTACAGGAAATCCATCCAATACATGAAATGATGAATTTCCTTCCTCCTTTATTCATAATCTTACATATGTGTACTTTCATTTCTATAGTTAATTTTTAGAGTTATTCCCATGGCTTGTGTGGGTTCATTGTACTTCCACTTTCTGAAATAAATGAAAACATCTTATTGTAATGAGATGTAAATACTTCCTTTTGCATTATTTTTCATTAACATGATGTTAAATGAATTCTTTGCAACTCATGTATACTAGTAAATTTTAACTTAATCATAATTAATGAACTCAAAGTAGCTTTATAAAAATGAACCTTGAATAAAAGAAAAGCAACAACCTACTTCAATTTCTGAAATGGACTGTCCCTATGCAAGATTTGGGTTGTCCACGTTCAACCTACGTTGTCTTTCCCATATGTGTCAGCGTCTTGCATCGATTCCTGAGGGACTGATACACAATCATGAGTTGGATGTCTCCTGGAAAGACACTTTAGGTGGAAGGTTGAAATTCTGAAACCAACACAATGGCATCTCATTTCCCTTTTCCTTCAGTTAGGCCCTTTAAAGCAATCCCTTCAACTTGAGAAACAAAGTTTTGAGTTGACCTCTTGTACATGTGTGAGAAATTTCAACAGGAATCATATGAATAGCAGTATGTAATCAAGACTAGAAATATACTTAAATTGTGTGATTTTGTGTCTATACTATTGGAATTCTATTTATTAGGATCTTGATTATATTAATTTTGGATATGTTTAGTATTAATTCCTGACATAAAATCAAGATTACAATTAATAACATTTAATATAATAGTTTATATGATAGAAATATAATACTGTCAATTTGAGCACGATGTAATCAATTTTGGGTAAAAATCATTTTCAAAATTTTGTATTTAACTATCCATTTAATGAAAAATTACATTATATTTAAAGATCTTTGAGAACCACCTTGCGCAAGCAGCTCAAAAAATTAAATTTTTTCTTTACTTAGATGTGAACCTCACACTAAAATTTGTTTATTATTTTTTATTTTGCTTTTCAGCAACACCAACTAGAGCTTAGTTAATAGTGATGTAAACAACTTGAAACATTAATGGAAGATGTCAGTCTAACAAAAATATGTTTACTATTTTTTGGTACCTGCTACACACATCGAAGAAAACTTGGATGATTTAATCTTCTCCACATAAGTTTTTTAAATACATTTCTCTTGCAAACCTCTCCTTTCACATGTGCACAAAAATTAAGTCTTTGACCACAAGATTCATGTGTCTTCTCAAATTTGTGTGCTCCTTATATAAGGCATTATGCTTCTCCAACTATTTGTGTGCTTTCTTTTGCACTTCCTTCATCTACTACACTAAGTCTTCAATTTTTATGCTTCTGACTTTTTCTTGTGGTAATGCGCACATCTGCATAAATCCTCTCAGAATTTTCCTATAAACATCATGGAAATGTGACTTCCTTGTGCATATATTCACAAATTTTTTACAAAAAAAAATTATCTACACAACAACAAAATTCCATGTTCCTACCTTATATCCTACATAAAGTTTCAAAGGGTGTTTTACGAAGTAGCATTTGAATTCCATATTCATACTTTTCTCAACATGTTGTATTGGGTGGACTTTATGCCTTTATTGATGAATCCCAAATTCCTTAAGATTCAAGAAGCATAGCAAGAGTATTAGCTCAAGAGTATATGAATTTAATTCTTATTTCTATGCATTCTTTCAAATATGTATTCATTTGATCTTTCACACCTGTATGTATAACTCTTTTCTCTTTGGTTAATTTCATGCATGTACTCTGAGGACTGTGGGTCGAAATTTAATCTTCATTAGGATCCCTAATCAAATCTATGTTTAATTGATATTAGATCCTAGATTGTTTTCCTTACATGTGGATGCACAGTGAAATTTTTACAATGTTCTAAATTTACAAGTGTGGGTAGAAAATTGTTACAACCATTTTTCGATGGGTAAATTTTTAGTAGGTTTGAGTGAGTGAAACATTAAGATTTTGGATATTTCCACATTCTAAAGTATTGGTATAAGGTTGTTGCATACATATTAAATTATGTAATTATCAGGTAAAATGTGTGAAGATTAAAGAAAAAGCATTATGTGGTTTCTCCTTTTTTAAAGGTGGGAAGAAAATATTTGCAAGTATCTTCTAGAAATGTTTTATTTTGTAGAAAATTGTGTAGGTCATTGATCTCAAGTTTCAAAGGATATACACTGACACATCATAGGAATGCTAATATAATCCACCAAGGTGCAATAATTGAGGATCAAAAAATTTGACGAGGAATGTGCAAGCGCTCTTAGAAGTAATAAAAGCAACACAACGTCAAGGTTTTGTTGTGGAAGATAAAATAGATAATGAAGTGGAACAAGTGCGTCAAGGAGCACAAACTATGAATAAGGTAGAGAGAATAAGTTTTAGAAGTTTTAGAGGATATGATTTTGTGTGTAACGAATAGAGAGGGACATGAATGGAAAATTGCATTCATGGCACATGAAGGATTTTATGAATAGATTTTAATGTTTTCTAGACTGAGTAATGTGCCAAGTGCCTTTATAAGATTGAGAAATGAAGTCATGAAATTATTTTTAGGAAAGTTTGTGATCATGTACATGGAATACATTTTAATTTTTAGAAAGATGCATGAAGAACATTTGTTTCATATTACACATATGTTGTTGAGATTGCATGAGGAGAATTTTTTGACTTATTTCAAGAAATGTAGTTTCATGTAGGAGAACCTAGTATATTTCATATTTTCCATTTCCTGCAAATGATTGAATATGGATCCAGAGAAGGTATGCGTAATTATGGAGTGGTTATCTTTGCGGAGTGCTTTAAAAAGACATAGTTTTCATGCATTGGCTAGTTTTAGTACAAGTTCATCAAGAAATTTAGTTATTTGTGTGTGCCTATCATAGAAGCCATGTAAGTGGATAAAATGAATTTCATCTTGAACATATAGATGTAGAGGATTTTTAGATAATTGAAGAAGAAGATGATTGAACATCCAATGTTGGCATTGCCAAATTTTGTGAAAATTCAACATTTGAAATGTATACATGTTGAAAGTTGTTTTATATTAATGAATTTGTGTTTATAGACTCATGATTTGAATACATGAATGTATTCAAATCATAAACTTATTGGAATGTAAGCCAACATAATAGGATGGAAAGCCAACTAAAATCCCAGAAGGTCAATATAATGAAAGGATTTGGAAAATGGGGCCCATAAAATACATGACTTTTTAAAGGAGGTTTACCCATTTATATGGGCTAAGAAATTGGATATTTTCCTGTAAAAATGGAAAATACATTTTAAAATTCGCTTAAAATAAGGGAAGATATAATTTCAAAATAGAGAGAGAGAGAGAGAGAGAGAGAGAGGAAATGAAGGTAGAATGGGGCCCACACAGGGAAGAATGAGAAGTAAAAAAAAAAAGAATAATTTCCATTACGTTTGCGATAGAGGTAAACAAGACAAATAAAGCATAGTAAAAAGTGTTGTTGAGAGTATAGTTTTGACCAATTATCTATAAGTTCACATAAATATACTAATGTAAATGTGAAGGAAAAACATGGAAAAAAGGAGGTCGGGATGATGTTAAAAAATGAAGATGAGAAATAATGTGAAATGAAAAGAAAAATGCAATTATAAAAAGTAAGGGAAGTGGAATACATACAAGGGACAAAAAGACAAAAAAATACATGTTCAGGGAAAGTGATCCAATGAGAAAAGGCATTCATTTTCTTTCTTATTGGTTCAAACATGAGCATTTTTGTGTAACTTTGGAAAGAGAGGATCGGTAATGTGAAAATCATGGAGGGAAGGAACTTTGAAAAGAAAAAGGTGGGGCAATACAAAATTCATGAATATTTTGTGTAAGTGTTTCATGTCAAAGTTTCATCTATCTTTTTTTCCCGATAAATTGTAAAAAAAAATTCAATATATAGTTTTATTTTATGTTTCTTTTTTTTCCCGATAAATTGTAAAATAAATTTCATTATTTAATTTTATTTCATTTTTAAAAATATTAAAATTCCAATATAATGATTATGGAAAAAGCCATAATTTATAAGGCAATCTTTCCCAATTGAAAATCATAATCTCTCTTTGAAAGTTTTCAAATTCGTTTGTTAAAATTTCCATTTAGAAATATGTTTTTATAACTGAGAGATATCTATCCATTCAAAAGAAACAAATTACACGGTACTAGCTGACTTCACTATACCCCTGGATTGTGTTGCGCGCATACTATTTCATTTTGATGGTTTCAATGAGTAGGGATGAGATTTGATGGCTAACGCCATCCATCGTATCAAAAATTTATGACATTACGACGTTTTAAACAACCAGTCTATCTTTGTTAAATATCTTTTCTTTATTTAATAATTTAAAAAATATATGGTTTTTTTAGCTATATTTATAATTGCCAGGTAAGTTTCATGAATTATATGCTCGATATAAACACATTTTCAGCAAAATTTATAATTTAAATATTTATATAATGCTTTACTTAAATTTATATTCAATGCGTTCATAATGATAATGAAGTTTTACCAAGTTCTTTCATATCAAATAGGGACGGATTGACAATTCTCCAAATGTAAAATAATGTTAAAATGATCCCAAAAAAAGTCAATGATCATTCTCCAAGTGTAAAATAATATTGAAATGATCCACACAAACAAAAAAAAGAGTCAATAACAATTCTCCAAGTGTAAAATAATGTTAAAATGATCAAAAATAAAAAGTCAAAAAAGGCAAGTATTTCAATGATCGATTCTTATCCACCCGAACACACAAACATCAAATTCAACTATCTTCAATTAATGATAATAAAACATTTAAACAAAGAGAAGTGTATTCAGGAAATTCAACCCCTTAAATCCAAATAATGCGACCCACCAACCAAATCAATGAAGACCAGAACATACCAGCAAGTTAAGGCCTTCCGGGAAATTATATACGCCACGTGTGGTATACAAGTCAAAGTGCAAGTATTTTATTTGAAAATACGTATGCAAAATGTTTGTTTCCTTCGATATTTTTTTGAAGCATATTATTCCTTTCTTATTGTAAAAACGAGTGGCCAAGGGATAGAAACCTATGCAAATGCCCTGCACCTAAATAAAAAGTCGAAAGCTGATCTCATTGATGATGTGGAGTGTGATCTAATATTTCCATATATGTGGAAAATGATTTTTGTGAGTTCTAGAACTACGGATAATGAATTTTTTTTTTAATGAGGAGCTCGATATATTATCACTTTGTGTGGAGCTAGGAATTTGAAATGGTTATTCAATTTATTCGAAATCTATGGTTGTGAAGATATTAAGAACTGGATTGTAGTGGGTAGGATGAAAACAGATATCCAAAGAGAATATCAACAATTATAATTAAGAAGTCAATTTTTTATTAGGAATACCAACAATTATAATTACGAAGTTAATTTTTTAATTAAGTTTTTTGTCTTATTTTCATAGGTAAATAAGCTTGACATTTTTAAAATTATTTATTCAGGAAAATTTGTAGAATGGTTTGTATATTAGGAAATATAATTCAAGAGTGAAGCCTTTATAAAAGATATAGATTTATTGCACCCTTGCATAAATAATAAATTTTAAAAAACATTAAACCTAGAGAATATTTCCCTGGGTGGTTTGCAAGAATAAATAATTAATTGATCATGGATTTGAATGTGTTGGTAATTTGAAAATATTGATAATTAGATATAACAACATATCTAAAATATACATTCATCATGTTAAAAGTATATTCCCAATCTCGAATTTGTTGAACTATTGAAAAATATTATATGTTTTATTTTTTTTTAAGGATTTCCATACAATTTATAACGGTCCATTATTTAGGACACTTACACACCTTCAATTTGGGAATAAAAATAGATGTGTTGAACTAGAAACATTGAATATGCAAGGTTTGATGTCAATGGAAGCAATTAATGAAGAATTGGAAAATATTTTTATTGAATATCATGATTGCAACTTACAAAATATGATGATCCTCGAGGTGTTGAGATCATTTCATCAGATTTTTCTAACACATCTCCAAAGTTCATCTTTTACGTCATAATCCCAACTCATGTTGAAATAGGAGCTTTGGAACAGTGTTATATGGATATCCATCAAAGCATAATAGAAAGCGTTTTTTGTCAAAAGTTTTATCTGTAAGCTCCCTTGTTAATATGTATGAAAAATGTGGTTCATTAAATAATTAAAGGATGTGAAACGTTTGACAACATGCCTTAGAGAGATGTCATCTCATAGAATGCAATGGTTTTATGTAATGCCCCATTCATCATTGCTCTTTTTCTCCTTCGATGCTTGTTGCTAAGTGTTAAACGTCGTTGTTTTTTTGTCGATCATTAGAGGATTCACCTTGCCACAGAGGATAATTAGATGTTCTCCCTCTTCATCATGCCTATTTGTGTTGGTGTCGATGTTTTTTTTTGTAAATTGTCGAACTTGTTTGTTGGCCCTTGTTAATATGATTAAAAATAATTATTAATTTCTAATAATAACAATAAAAATAAAATAAAATGTAATAATATTATTAATTTAATTATCGATCGATGATAACGTCACTATCTTATTGTCGATTGTTATCAATGTTGTTGTTAATTATTGATAAACGATTTTAGTGGTTCACTGGTCACTTCGCGGACCAAGCCTCTGTTTGTGCAAGAGGAGCTTGTTTGTGGATGAATCCATTTCTTGGGAGGTGGTGTTCGTGCTTGCGTTTAATTCTTTCCCCCCTGGCCTTCTAGACATTTGTGTATACCTTATATTATAGCAATTATTGGGAAGGTAGTGGAGGCATCCACCCACCTCACCACTTTGAAGACACTTCACTTTTTTTATCAATCCTCCCTGCTGGCTGAATGCACTACCGTGTTGTGTTAGGTTGACCTGCTATCCATAAATGGTAACGTGTTGGGCATCCTTGGTTGGTTTAATTGCCTTGAAACCTAGCCGCCTGCATTTAAGACTGTATTTGTTTATTCTTTTTTTTTTGGTAGAAGTCTTGTTTTTATAGTGGTGGATGCGCCTTTCTCCCTGGTTGGTGGCAGACAACATTAATTGGGATGGTTGCCTCATTAATTGTTTTGCCTTGGATTCTTGTTATAGCCTGCACCTGGTTCTCCTGTTAATCGCCTCTTAGACTATTCCTCTGTTCCTTTATTTTATTGCGGGCCTAAGCAAAAGAATGTGATGAAAATGTAGCTGAAGGTGAACTGAGATGAGAGAATAGGAGATCATGTTGGTGGTGGTGGCGGTAGGAGGCAGCATGGCTGGAGCAGGCACTTGGCATGTAACTGTGTGCCTTAATGACTGAAAGGAACGTGGCTGCATAGGATGTTTTAGCAATGATTTTCCAGCTGACGGGTCGTGTTAAGAAAGAGGCTGAATGTTTTGTAGTTAAATTCTTCCACATGGTTATAGCCACCTGCTTCCTTCATCCCTGCTCGTGCTTTTAGAGGAATTATTAATAGTGGGGCATAAGTTTTGTTTAACAAGTCCTTTGTCCTTTCTACATGCCCTGGACTTGTGGATCCTGTGCATGCCAAGTGTTGCTGCGAATGGAGTCTGAGCCTTCAACAAACTAAAACAAAGGGAACTTTCGCCATGTGTGGCCGTTGCAAGTGTATGGTGGTTAGAGATGAAGCTGTAAGCTAGTGAAGTAGGCGAATTACCTCCACTTTCCTTGGGTGCTGCGAGGTGTGTTCTTGTCAGGGATCCATAGCAACAGCCTGCAACAGTAATTAGCTAGGCAGCAAGCATGTTGCAGTATAGTCGAAGCCTTTGTGATCGCTTCCAACAAGCAGGTTGTCCAACTATATTGTTATCTGTTCTGTATCAAATGCATCCTCAAATTCGGGATTCTCCTTCAAGATATTTTTTTATCAAAATTGACTATGTGACAGTGAGAGTGTTACCAGGAGACTTGATGAAATTTATTGCTAAGATTCTCTATTAAGACCTTACTTATTTTACGATGTAACTCATGGAAGAGAATCTCATAGAGGCGGATCTGTTTCATATCAGAATATTCATGAAGCACAATTTGCTTTGCAATTATGAACTTGCTGGAAAAACGTGGCTACTGGACGTATCTGATCATCCAACAAGCTAAAGAAAATGGTTTTCACCTGTGTGTGTTGCCCCTGAGTTCAGGTGGATGTGGTTGCAGTTGTGAGGTGTTTAAAACAGGCATGTTAAACCTGCCCTTTGCAATCTTTTGCTACCCTTTTATTATGTCATGAAATGAATGTTCTTCTATTTTTTTTTGTCATGGCATATAGAATGGGCTTCTGCTTTTTCCTTGTGAATCGACCCAGATTGAAGGAAAGGAAGGACTACTGGGATTTGTTTGTTTTTCATACCCTGATAGCAACTGTGATAGTATGTATACATTCCTTTCTGCCTCGCTTTTTTTTATTTCGAAATAAAAGAGTAACTACTATGTGATAGCAAAATAATTGTTGCAGTTTTATACTGTGGGTGTTAGATCTTTAACCAGGGTGTTTTCCTGCTTAATTCTTCAAATTCGGGTGACGTTTAGAGACAATAGTGAACAAAGGCCGTTGAGTTCAATTTTTTTTTAAACCAATAGTAGCAAATATAAACTTGAGCCATGAATAACATTAGTGGATATTTGTAGATTTGTTGACTCATGACCAGATTTAAGCTAAATGTTTGTTTTTGTCTTGGTAAAAGCATTTCTTGGGCTAAATCTGTGTGTAGACCTCGCATAGTGAGCATGATGTTTTCTTAGAGGCCTATGTGAGTGGAATATTGACTGCTCAATATAGATCCTGTGACATGAGTCACTGTATCATAAGATAAAAGAGTTCAATCGAACTCTGTAGTAGCAGATGTTTTCTTTGGAGCGACTATGAGAATAGGTTGAGTAGACAGTCGTGAAATAGATGGGTATGCCCAAGCTATTCATATGTTGAATTAGAGACGGAGGAGAAGGCTTAGTTCATAGGAAGAGTATTTTTCTTTGTATTCCTCCTTCGCTGACTGTAAACCTTGTGATTGGTGACTCGAGTTGGGTCACGGTAGAGGATCTTGTGTCAATTCACTTATATTTTCAACAGACTAGCCCTTGCTTGTTTAAATTCAAGTATCGAATGAAATGGGATTCTATTAAATCCATTATGTAGCTTAGCAAACCTTTAATAATTCAGGTAGGGATTTTTCTGAGTAAATGTTGACTGAGGCATGTATGAAAGTAGAATGGTTACCTTTCTTCGATTTGGGTTAGACTTGTATGAAAATGGAAAAGGTAGGAATAGACTCAGTCATATATTTTAGTGAGCTAAGTCCTTAACTCTTACAATGATCATACGAGTGGTGGATTACGGGTTTATTACTGATTATGTGAAGTAAGATAATAACAACCTTTGGTGAAAAGACTTTTTCTTGATCCTTGCTTGTATAATCCAAACTATAGTTGTTGAATGTAATTTAGTTGGATAGAATCCAATTTATTTAACTTCTTGAAGAAAGATAATTATGTTCGTTGAGAATTACTTGGTATATTCAATCTCCAGATTCAGTTATTGTGTTGCGAGTAGTATATGTATATTGGTTTATTCAGTTAACTTTAATCTTTGACTGATTTGTGTTCATATATGGTTGGGGTCTATATTCTTCCTAAAACAAGGATGTGTGTGAATGCAGTCTTGTTACCAAGCAATTTTTGAATGAGTGTAATCTACATGCATCTGTGACTGTTACATTTTCTATATTCCATAGAAAATTGGAAAGTATACCGAATCGCTAGCTAATCCTTTTGAAGTTCAAGAAGTTTCTAGGTAAATCATTTATTGATTATGTCTTAATATTAGCATTCTCATATGCTTAATAGTCTCTCGTGCAGGTTGTCTTAAAGGGATTCTTTTTCAAAAAAAAAGGATAAACATTAAGTAAAGGGAAATATGGAGATTGAAAAAAAAAATCCCATGCTTTATGGGTTCATTCTATTTATCTTTTTGGTTGGTAATAATAGAATGATATTTGAATATGCTAAGTAATTTGACTGATCATTATCTTTTTGGTTAATAATAATAGAATGATGTTTGGGTGTTAGATTTCAATCATGTAATCCATAGGATTACATGACTGAAATCTCAATACTCTCAGCCTTGTTGTCTTCACCAATAAGGTCTTAACTTGATTATCTTTGGAATATCTCTCTCACTTGAATATTGGGATTCCTCCTTGTTGGCTGGTATAAATCTCTTCATCTCGTGAAACATATTGATTAGTGGTTTGTGATTTGATCCATTCTTGAGTTTATAATTTTACTTTCATGATATTATAAAATGTTAGCTTACTGTTGCAATGGGTAGTCTTAACATGCTCAGTTCTAGCGAACTGAATCTAGTTAATATATGTGCAAATGGATTATGCGAGTAGACTAGAGGAAAAGAGTGTAAAAGTTTCATCTGTACAATTTATGAAGTTCCTTGTAAAAATGTCCAATGTGTTGTAAATTGTGTAACATTGCTTGCAAAGAGTTTATATGACCTCTTGCCTGGAATTGTTCGAAGAATTACGTGAAGAAGTAGTTTTTTCTTTTTTGTAATTTGGCTGGTAACTCTTCTTAGTCAGAAATAATATTCAATCTTTTCACTGGCATAAGCATTGTAAAACTTTGATCTTGAGAATTAAGTGTTAATTTAAATCTTTCTAAGACTTTGTATTGATGTGTTATATGTAAGTTTTAATAGGGTGGCTTTTCCTTACAGAAGTTACCTAAAAGTTTTATTCAAAGAAATATGTTGTGGAGGAGATCCCCTTGAGAACAAACAATGCCTTAAGTAATCAAGAGTGAGACTATCCTTGCAAAATGAAATTATATCACGTGATATCCCTAGCTAAACTAGTAAACCCTACTCTTTTGGTGAACGCTTAAAACAGGCTTAAAGGAAAACAATGGTTAGTTTCTAATAAGATTTAACAAGAGAAGAAAATTTAGAAACCACTCAATTTATCTCTCAGCCTATTTAAAAGTAAGTAGCTTCCTCTTGATAAGCTCTTTCGATGAAGCCTAAGTAAGAGCGTTAATAATTACGTATAAAACCTCAAGCTCCAATTAAACCTCAGTAAGAACTAATGGCGTCTTAAGGGTGAACTCAATTGACCTTCTTCCTCTAACTTTATCCAAGGTGCCTTGTAATTTCTCTCTTAAGTTTGTTGAACGCGAACCAATGTTGTCATATGGGCATGAACGAGTTCTAGTAACGTAAGTGTGAATAGATGGCCTTGCGGAATTAAATTATCTCCTTTATTAAATAATGGAATTAAACAATTAATTGTCATAAAGCAGAAGACTTTAAGTGAACTACTCTTCAGTGTATAAGAAAATAACTCAGTTGGTAAGATGAATTTGTGCGAATCATATATTGAATCTTTTTGAAAACTTAAGTCATGAGTTAAAGGGTGTCTTATCAAAATAAATAACCTCCAATCATTTCTTATTGTGGCTTGCCCTAGCTGTGAGAGTGTCATGTGGTTGGACTTCTATGTTGTTATGTCAAAAAGAAAAGTGTATTATCCTTTTGGGTGTGAACGTTTCCGTGCTGACCTTGTGGTCATCCCCGTAACAAGTGGTTCCCATAGTTGGTTGTAACTTTGTGACGACATGTTGTGTCGTGTTATATGTCGAAGCAAGTAAAAAAAAAATATCCTGTCTTTTGTTGTGTTGTTCGTGTGTGAATTTTTGGGTCGTTACACTTGGTATCAGAGCGTAGGTTCATGCTCTCGAACCTATGGGCCGGATTGGAGTTATGATGGTATTACATGATGATGATGGTGTACATGATAGTGTTACATGGAGATGATGGTATTGCATGATGGTGGTTTATATTAGAAGAGTAATGTGGTATAAGCGTGATGTGATTATTGTCGTAATTGTGATATTGTGAACGCACATGATGTGTATGTCACTTAGTGCGTGTTTGTCATCATGTTGATGTGCTAGGGATGGGAGTATTCTGTCTCCTTCTTGTGGATTCTATGAAGAGTTCATGTGTGAATTAAGTTGTATCATGATGTTTTACCATGTTCTAAAGAAATGCGTGTATCACCTTGTTATGAAGCAATTAATGTTATGTTGTGATGTTATTATGTTCATCGTATGTATGATTTGTGTAATATGTAATGATTCATGTGGTGATATAGGGGCATATTGTGAGCCTATGAACCCTATTGTGTAGTGATTGCACTTTGGGTGCAGAAAGTGGTAAAGTGATGTATTACAACCTGTGGATGTATGATTGTGATCTACCCTGTATACATACCATACGTGAGACGTTATGGTAGCTATGCATGTACCACCATGGTGTTAGTAATGTAGTTATATGTTATGTTGTGAGCCTTACACTAATTGACCCTGAGGAAAATCAGTAAACTGTGTATGTATGGAGTGAGAAAATGTGTATCATTGACCAGTCACTCGAGCCGAGTACGAGATAGGAAGTGGAGACTTACATAGGCTGAAAACCCACTTTCGTTTGTTTGGTATGTCTGACACTTGTTCAACGGTTGTCATGCATATTGTGTTTCGCAGACACCTCAGGCTCAGTAGATGGTGACTTGTACTCTTTTCTCTCTCCCGATATGGTTGTCATATGGATTTAACCTATGTGACTTTGACTATGTTGAGCCTTGTTGAAGTTGTGGTGAGATGATTCTGATTGAGATGATGACAGTTGTATTATTGCTATATATTTTTACAAGCTGAGGCTCGATGTTCCAAGTGCTAGCAACTCATTGAGTACCCCTTTGGTGGCTAGATAAGGCCACACAGTTATCGTAATGTGACATTATTATAAGTTGATTTTATTCGTAAATTGAGCTTTTTACCTTATTTTGTAAGGACCAACATCTTTTCTTGATTGCCATGCTTTACAATTTTGGGCATTTCTTTGGTTTGTGGCACTACATGTGGATTTAGATACTAACTATGGCTATTTGGCCATTTATTTTGCTTGATTTTGGGTCTTCTTTTAAATTTGGAATTTTTACCGCCTTGCCCAAGGCTTGTACTTTGCCACTTGGCACTTAGATTGGATTGTTGTGCTGGTTCTTTTGTTGTGATGTGTGGAATAGGGTCATGGGATGCACCATGCAATGGTTGGACCTATGGACCCGCTTCATTGTATGGGGGTACGCCCCAAGGAGTTACAGATAACTAGCGGGTTGTTGAACCACGCGTTATTATGTCACTTGGGTTAGGAGTGTTCGTACCCTATGTGCCTTGGGCCATGGGGACAACCAGCCTCCTTGAGGGAGGTATAAGAGTTTGAGGGAGGCATAAGAGACTTGAGGGAGGCATAAGAGTTCGAGGGAGGCATAAGAGTTTGAGGGAGGCACAAGAGATTTTTGTGTACATGATTGGTGTTTTGGGATATATGTTGAGTTATTGTGATGTTTTGGTGGTGGTTTTATGACGTATGTGTTACTCATGTCAGTTGGATATGTTTTGTGATGTTGTGGATATGGCATTGATGCCCATGTTGACCCTATGTTTATATAGATATTTTTGTGAGTTAAGTAAAATCTTCATCTGTGGAATTGTGGAAATTTCAGGTTGTTGTAGTATACTTTTATTTTCTTGAGCATTATTTATCAGTCATAGTGGTGTGACAGGTACTATGTTATGTAGTTCGTGCAGGTTACCCTCCGTATATTGACTAATCTCTTATGATGTGGTACTGTCTTGGAGTATATACTTGTATGTTTGTGAAAATGGTAGTGTCTTGTATGAACCATGTAGGGTGTTTTATTAGCAGTTCATGTTGGACACCCACAAGAATGGATAAACTAAAACTCTACAACAATGAAATTTTTAAAAAAAAAAAAAAGAACTAAAACTAGAAATAATGATAATGCAAAGAGACTAAAGAAATGATGAACAAGAAAGAACTGCCAATCATCACAAAAACTTGAAAGTTAAAATTTCTACCAAATATTCCCAAGGCCACCCCATGGCCATGCTTTTGCGTCTGAAATCTTAACCTTAGAGCGTACCTTCGCCCTTATCTGTTCCTTATGGCTTACCATTTCTTTTTCTCTGTGTTATGTTGCATCGAGGATGATGCTTTCTTAAGGGGAGGAGAATGTAATGCCACATTCATCATTGCTCTTTTTCTCCTTCGATGCTTGTTGCTACGTGTTAAACTTCGTTGTTTTCTTGTCGATCATTAGAGGATTCACCTTGCCACAGAGGATAATTAGATGTTCTCCCTCTTCATCGTGCCTATTTGTGCTGGTGTCGATGTTTTTTTTGTAAATTGTCAAACTTTTTTGTTGGCCCTTGTTAATATGATTAAAAATAATTATTAATTTGTAATAATAACAATAAAAATAAAATAAAATGTAATAATATTATTAATTTAATTATCGATCGATGATAACGTCACTATCTTATTGTCGATTGTTATCAACGTTGTTGTTAATTATTGATAAACGATTTTAGTGGTTCATTGGTCACTTCACGGACCAAACCTCTGTTTGTGCAAGAGGAGCTTGTTTGTGGATGAATCCATTTCTTGGGAAGTGGTGTTCGTGCTTGCGTTTAATTCTTTCCCCCTGGCCTTCTAGACATTTGTGTATACATTATATTATAGCAATTATTGGGAAGGTAGTGGAGGCATCCACCCACCTCGCCACTTTGAAGACACTTCACTTTTTTTATCAATCCTCCCTGCTAGCTGAATGCACTACCGTGTTGTGTTAGGTTGACCTGCTATCCATAAATGGTAACGTGCTGGGCATCCTTGGTTGGTTTAACTGCCTTGAAACCTAGCCGCCTGCATTTAAGACTGTATTTGTTTATTCTTTTTTTTTGTAGAAGTCTTGTTTTTGTAGTGGTGGATGCGCCTTTCTCCCTGGTTGGTGGCAGACAACATTAATTGGGATGGTTGCCTCATTAATTTTTTTGCCTTGGATTTTTGCTGTAGCCTGCACCTAGTTCTCCCGTTAATCGCCTCTTAGATTTTTCCTATGTTCCATTATTTTATTGCGGGCCTAAGCAAAAGAATGTGATGAAAATGTAGCTGAAGGCGAACTGAGATGAGAGAATAGGAGATCATGTTGGTGGTGGTGGCGGTAGGAGGCAGCATGGCTGGAGCAGGCACTTGGCATGTAACTATGCGCCTTAATGCCTAAAAGGAACGTGGATAGGCTGTTTTAGCAATGATTTTCAGCTGACGGGTCGTGTTAAAAATGGGGCTGAATGTTTTGTAGTTAAATTCTTTCGCATGGTTACAGCCACCTGCTTCCTTCGTCCCTGCTCGTGCTTTTAGAGGAATTATTAATAGTGGGGCGCAAGTTTTGTTTAACAAGTCCTTTGTCCTTTCTTCATGCCCTGGACTTGTGGATCCTGCACATGCCAAGTGTTGCTGCGAATGGAGTCTGAGCCTTCAACAAACTAAAATGAAGGGAACTTTCACCATGTGTGGCCGTTGCAAGTGTATGGTGGTTAGAGATGAAGTTGCAAGCTAGTGAAGTAGGTGTATTACCTCCACTTTCCTTGGGTGCTGCGAGGTGTGTTCTTGTCGGGGATCCACAGCAACAGCCTGCAACAGTAATTAGCCAGGCAGCAGGCATGTTGCAGTATAGTCGAAGCCTTTGTGAGTGCTTCCAACAAGCAGGTTGTCCAACTATATTGTTATCTGTTCTGTATCAAATGCATCCTCAAATTCGGGATTCTCCTTCAAGATATTTTTTTATCAAAATCGACTATGTGACAGTGAGGGTGTTACCAGGAGACCTGATGAAATTTATTGCTAAGATTCTCTATTAAGACCTTACTTGTTTTACGATGTAACTCATGGAAGAGAATCTCATAGAGGCGGATCTGTTTCATATCAGAATATTCATGAAGCACAATTTGCTTTGCAATTATGAACTTGCTGGAAAAACGTGGCTACTGGACGTATCTGATCATCCAACAAGCTAAAGAAAATGGTTTTCACCTGTGTGTGCTGCCCCTGAGTTCAGGTGGACGTGTTTGCAGTTGTGAGGTGTTTAAAATAGGCATGTTAAACCTGCCCCTTGCAATCTTCTGCTACCCTTTTATTATGTCATGAAATGAATGTTCTTCTATTTTTTTTTCTGTCATGGCATATAGAATGGGATTCTGTTTTTTCCTTGTGAATCGACCCAGATTGAAGGAAACGAAGGAATACTGGGATTTGTTTGTTTTTCATACCTTGATAGCAACTGTGATAGTATGTATACATTCCTTTCTGCCTCGCTTTTTTTAATTTCAAAATAAAAGAGTAACTACTATGTGATAGCAAAATAATAGTTGAAGTTTTATACTGTGGGTGTTAGATCTTTAATCAGGGTGTTTTCCTGCTTAATTCTTCAAATTCGGGTGACGTTTAGAGACAATAGTGAACACTGGCCGTTGAGTTTGATTTTTTTTAAAACCAATAGTAGCAGATATAAACTTGAGCCATGAATAACATTAGTGGATATTTGTAGATTTGTTGACTCATGACCAGATTTAAGCTAAATGATTGTTTTTGTCTTGGTAAAAGCATTTCTTGGGCTAAATCTATGTGTAGACATCGCATAGTGAGCATGATGTTTTCTTAGAGGCCTACGTGAGTGGAATATTGACTGCTCAATACAGATCCTGTGACGTGAGTCACTGTATCATAAGATAAAAGAGTTCAATCGAACTCTGTAGTAGCAGATGTTTTCTTTGGAGCAACTATGAGAATAGGTCGAGTAGACAGTCGTGAAATAGATGGGTATGCCCAAGCTATTCATATGTTGAATTAGAGATGGAGGAGAAGGCTTAGTTATTAGGAAGAGTATTTTGCTTTGTATTCCTCCTTCGCTGACTGTAAACCTTGTGATTGGTGACTCGAGTTGGGTCACGGTAGAGGATCTTATGTCGATTCACTTATATTTTCAACAGACTAGCCCTTGCTTGTTTAAATTCAAGTATCGAATGAAATGGGATTCTATTAAATCCATTATGTAGCTTAGCAAACCTTCAATAATTCAGGTAGGGATTTTTCTGAGTAAATGTTGACTGAGGCATGTATGAAAGTAGAATGGTTACCTTTCTTCGATTTGGGTTAGACTTGTATGAAAATGGAAAAGGTAGGAATAGACTCAGTCATATATTTTAGTGAGCTAAGTCCTTAACTCTTACAATGATCATACGAGTGGTGGATTACGGGTTTATTACTGATTATGTGAAGTAAGATAATAAAAACCTTTGGTGAAAATACTTTTTCTTGATCCTTGCTTGTATAATCCAAACTATAGTTGTAATGCCCCGTTCGGCGTGTACCCTAGTTCTTGTCGCAATGACCCCTTTTTGTTGAGTGTCGAATGGCTGTGTGAATTTCCGTTGTCTTAGATCTTGTCTCAGTGATGTTTTAGAACCTTCCCTCTCCTTCTTGTGTTCTCAAGTCGTTAATGACACCTTTCTGTGTGGACTGTGTAATGTCCTATGTGTTAACCTATTTAAAGAAGGATATCACACCAATATGCCATTGCCGTATTCAATTTCGTTATTGCCTTGTGACCTTAGTTGACATTTATTGGTTTGACAATCTTACCTTGAGTTCATTTGATCTTTGACATAGTGGCTTGGTTTCAATTCTTTATTCTGTCTTTGTGAATTTCAATAAAGTGGTTGTAGTTATGATATGCTATCATATCTTGTGGTATCTTGTTGATATCATGTTAACTATATCTAAGGACTTCAATTTTTCCTAAGGTAAGACTTGAAATTTCTAAACAGTATAACCTAGACCTCGACTTTTGACATAAACAACAACCTAGGCATTATATTAATCAAGACCGATGGAGTCAAGATCATTGTGAGATTTGACATGAAGCTATGTTGTTGGAAAATAACGACTTCAATGTTAAAAGGAGATTTTAAAAAGGGTCCACAGATCCGACTGGAAACATAATTTAAAATTGGAATGTTAATGTCTTTTGACTTTGTTTCCTTGGTTGGCTGGAGGTGGGGTGGCTTTAATAGCCACCTGCCATTGTATTAAAAAAAACACCCATCCTTCTTGGCGTGTTTAACTCTTTCTTACTGGTGGCCGCACTTCCTCCTTCATTTATTATTTCTAATTTATAAATCTTCTTGGTTTCTTATTTGACTGCCTGCATATCCTTCTCTGACCAGCGTGAGATTTTCCTTGGACGGACTTCGTGTGGAGTGGTTGAGAGGAATTTTCTTCCTAGTTATGTGGGTAGAGAGGCCATTGAAATCCTTCCTTCCAAGGTGTTTTCTCTTCCTAGCTCCTCCTAGACGCCTTCCTTCCTCCCTGCTAGTCGCGTGGGTTCGAATATGGATGGAGTTTTCTTATGAAGCTTCAGGCTAGTGAGGTAGGCATGTTACCTCCACTTTCTTTGGGTGCTGCAAGGTGTGTTCTGGTCTGGAATCCACAGCAACAGCCTGCAACAGTGATTAGCTAGGTGGAAGGCATGTTGCAGTATGGCAGAAGCCTTTTTGAGCGCTTCCAGCAAGCAGGTTGTCCAACTATGTTGTTATCTGTTCAGTATAGAATGCATCCTAAAATTTGGGATTCTACTTCAAAATATTTTATCAAAATCGATTAAGTGACAGTGACAGTGTTACTAGGAGACTCTATTACGTGTCATCTATTCCTTCAAGGGTTTTTCTGGATTGAGATCCTCTAGTTATTTTACGACGCAACTCATTGCTAAATTGAGGGCAAAATCATAGAGTCTTCCTCCCTCGCCTTTGCATATCAGGGAAGCTTTGTTGTGTTTGAAACACCAGGAGTTTGAGTCACTGTGTCGTGGATCGATGTCACAGGCTGTTCATGGATATTTGGGGGATAGTGGCCAGGAATGGCACCCAAGGAGCTCTTGGCAGTGTAAAATGCAAGTAAGGTCATGTTTGGACTGTCTGCTTGCTAATTATTACATGCAAGACACAGTGCTACGTGTCCCTCCACCGACAATGCTCATGAACCATGGTGTGGCATGTGATTGGCAACATACACTGTGGGATGCACTAGTTGTGCAATATTATCATTGACTGCCGCAGTCTTGCAGTTTTTGCCTTTGGTGTTGCTATGTAGAGGGGTGTAATTCTATATAATACTCTCATGTCCAAGCCTCATCAGATGAGATCCTACAGGAGCTTAAAAGATCTGAGTCAGCAATGTTTGCACCATTGTTAGAAACATTTCAATTGGGGCGGTGAATGAATCTTAGCAACCATCTTTTTGAAGTGGCCCTGCAGTAATTGTTATATTTTCTGACATTATCTCTAGTCATGTCAAAACTGGCACAAAGTATCTGCAGTGTGCAGTAACTTTGTACAAGTGGAGTAATAGTTTATTGGGGTCTGATTGGAATTCTACAGCAACTTCTGATCTATGATTGGAGACATCTATTGTCTGCGAATGGTACATGTAATAATGATGATAGGGGTTCCCTTTGTCTTGGAGTGGATCTCTGGACACGTTGAATGTTGTAAAAAGGTGCATTATTGTCATGTGTACATTCAACTTCGTATTTATGCTACAAAAATCCTAGAGTCGGAGACTTCTCATTAAGAAGTGATTAAGGTTGACTGAAGATCGAAGGAAATCACCGAGCTTTCAAGCAGAGGAAATGTGAAGAAGATAGATGTGCTTGTAAGCAGATTCTTTGGGCTCTTGTAAATTGAATTAGATAAGTATTTTCTGTTTGGTGTTTTTGAAGGGGTATTTCGCTTTGTAGTTGATTCGGAGCTAAGCATTTTTTGTTTGGTATTTTCAAGGGGTCTTTTTCTTTTTTAATTGAATCAGATGAGAATTTTTGTTTGGTATCTGTGTGGGTTTTGTTACTCCAATGGGAAGGTGAAAGTCAGACTTATGGGTGTGCTCCTAGCGCTGCCATGGAGCTTTTCATAAGAGATCTATGTGTTAGGAAGAAGTGAATTAGTTTTTGGAATGTGTTGTAGCTTACTGGAGCCCCTGGTAGATCATCGTGGCCACATTGAGGAAGCATTTAAAATAGGCATGATAAGACTAACCGTCTCTCTTAATGATTTATTTTCTTTAGCATTCGGATAAATCGACCTTTGCAAATTTTGTTTGACTGCTGTAGATTGTGGTTTCTTTTAGAATGTTGATGTGTTTTTTTTTTACTAAATAAATAGCATTTGGACTCTGGATATTATATAACATGCATTTACATATATTGACTCTTTCTTCAAAGATATGCCCAAAAAGAGATGGGTTCCAAATGACTTTTAATCATAATTGCATGAGCTGATCTCTCTCCCCCTTTACCGTTTATCTTAATTACTATTTGACAGTAGAAGAAAATCTCTCCAGTCGATTCTTGCTTACTCGATCTTATAAATTTTGGTTTATCATTTTGCCATAATTATTCCTGTGAATGAGTGGTTTCTGTAGAAAATATTGTGGTGTGTGTATGAGATTTAGAATATTCCTTATATTGTTTTTTTTATTTATAGAACATGGCTTGAAAACGGGAATTTTCTTGGATATGACTATGTTTGTCTTTTATTGTGGTTCGATAACGATATAATCCCCCATTAGAATTGGGGGCTTCTGATTTGGGAAGAGTCGTATTGGTTTTACCGGTCCTTCTAGATAGCTCCATCTAAGACTCTTTTAATTACCGTTTACCTTGGGGATTATTGAAAACTCCTCACCAGGCCCTCTACTATTATTATTACTATGATCTTATTATTAGATTAGAACCCTCCTGAAGCATGCATTAATGGGTTTTTTATGACCTTTACGAATATGGTAAGCACGCAAGTCATTATCCTGTGTGGAAAATTCTATGGCTTAATTTTGAGGCAACTACTTGGTTCTTTGAAACGGTTAAATTAATTTTGGATACATCGAACTCTCATGAATGTCAACATTCTTTTCAAGTTTGATTGATATGTGATGTCCTCATGCATATGAATTTAGGCAATGCTTGAAATATGAAATTATAAATATATCTAATATACTTTGACCTTGAAGCTTGTCGAAAGACTTTTTGGTAGGAAAACAGATGAATAGGGAAGTTAAGATAACTACCCTAAAATGGAGTCATGCATAGCCTTAAGTAAAGGTGACAGCTACCATAATGGGACTGTGCATACCATGTATGATAGTAAGGGATAAAAGTCCACTTGAAATTATTTAACTTCATTTTATAGAACAATAATTAATACCCATAAATTGGGGTATGCAAGTGAAGGTTGAATTATATAACAGGGTATATTATGTTATCAGGTAACCAGTAAGGATAAATATGTTATTTCAATACTTGGTTAATGAGTGGAATATTTTTTGGGCATTTACGATGATTATTATGTTAGCTAAAAATTGATATTCACATCTTATTAGGAGTTGAGATAATGTTGATACTTGTATTCATAGTGGCTTGGACCGCACTTACATATCTTAGCTAGTCAAATGTATCTTTGGCATATTACCAATAGATGACAGTATTGTCGATCATAACTCATTCTTATGAGTTGGACTCTTTTACTAGAAGAAATATATAAGACATGGAAATAAGCAACCAAAAGGATATCAAAATAATATATGAACTTGCTGATTGGCGAAATCTTTGTTAACATAATAATATCCTTAAAATTGTGAGGTAAATATCAAAATTATACTTACATATAATCATTGATTATCTATGAAGGTTTGATGCTTGGGTAATATCGATGAATAATATAAGATTGATACTTGTATTTATTATATAAACTTAATGTCGTTGGTGCTTTTATTTAATTGAAAGATAATATTGTTGGATACTTATATATGTGAAGTAGGTCGAGGGTATTAGGTGAGCGTTATTATTATTACTGTAATTTAAGTATGATTAATTGCATGGTTAAGGTTGTGATCTAGTCACTTGGAATTGTGTACTTATGTAAACAGATCTTAAGTGAAGTGAAAATTGATGAGTATGAAATGTATCATCATGAGATGTGCAGTTAAGTTTAAAATGTACCTGTTAGAAATTATTTGATAAGGAGTACTGCAAACTTTCATTTATTTAAATGCTAGATGGCATAAATTATTAGGTGAGGTTTATATCTTATCATGCTCAGTTCTAGCGAACTGACTCTAATAAATAATTGTGTAGATGGATTATGCGAGTAGATTAAAGGAAAAGAGTGTAAATGTTTCATCACTTCAAATTATGAAGTTCTTTGTAGAAAGTTCAATGCGTTGTAAATTTTGTAACTTTGCTTGCAAGGAGTTTAGAAGATCTTTTGTCTTGGTATGTTCAGAAAAACTATGTGGTGAAGTGTTCTTTCCCTTTTGTTGTTAGACTAGTAACTTACCTTGGTGAAAAATGATATTCAATCATTACATTGGCATAAGTATTGTACAAACCTTGTATTTTGAGGATAAAGTATTAAGTCAAAACTCTCTGACACCTTGTAATGATGTGATATAAGTAAAATTAAATGGAGCCTGGTTAACCCTTATAGAAGTTAACTAAAATATATATATTCAGATAAATAAATGTAGAGATGACTTACTTGAGAACAAGATTTCCTGAAGTACTCAAAGGTGAAACTATCCTTGTAAAGTAAAATTTTATAAATTGATATCCCTAGCTAAACTAGTGAACACTACCCCTTTTGGGTGAACTCTTAAACAAGCTTAAGGGAAAATAATGGTTAGTTTCTGGAAGATAATAAGATTTAGCAAGTAGGAGAAGACTTTAAGTGAACTACTCTACAGTGTATAAGAAAATAACTCAGTTGGTAAGATGAATTTGTGCGAATCATATATTGAATCTTTCTGAAAACATAAGTCATGAGTTAAAGGGTGTTTTATCAAAATAAATAACCTTCAATCATTTCTTACTGTGGCTTTCCCTAGCTGTGAGAATGTCATGTGGTTGGACTTCTATGTTGTTCTGTCAAAAAAAAAAAAAGTGTATTATCCTTTTGGGTGTGAACGTTTCCGTGCTGACCTTGTGGTCATCCCCGTAACAAGTGGTTCCCAGAGTTGGTTGTAACTTCGTGACGACATGTTGTGTCATGTTATGTGTCGAAGCAAGTCAAAAAAAAATATATCCTGTCTTTTACTGTGTTGTTCGTGTGTGAATTTTTGGGTCGTTACACTTGGTATCAGAGCGTAGGTTCATGCTCTTGAACCTATGGGCCGGATTGGTGTTGTATGGTGATGTTACATGATGGTGATGGTGTTACATGATATTGTTTCATGGAGATGATGGTATTGCATGATGATGATTCTATATTGGAAGAGTAATGTGGTATAAGCATGATGTGATTATTGTCGTAATTGTGATATTGTGAATGCACGTGATGTGTATGTCACTTAATGCGTATTTGTTACTATATTGATGTGCTGGGGATGGGAGTATTCTCTCTCCTTCTTGTGGATTATATGAAGAGTTCACATGTGAATTGTTGTTTGTGATGTGTGAAAAGAATTATAATGTGGATGACATAGTGTTAGAGCATTGTGACATATTGTGATATGTAGGTGTATCAATGTGTTGTATGACTAGATTGATGTTAAAAGAAATGAGTTGTATCATGATGTTCTTACCATGTTTTGAAGAAATGTGTGTACCACCTTGTTATGTAGCAATGGATGTTATGTTGTGATGTACTATGTTCATCGTATGTATGATTTGTGCAGATATGTAATGCTTCATGTTGTGATTTGGGGTCATACGGTGAGTGTATGAACCCTATCGTATGGTGATTGCACTTTGGGTGCAGAAAGTGGTAAAGTGATGTGTTACACTCAGTGAATGTATGATCGTGATCTACCCTGATATGTACCTATGTAAGACGTTATGGTAGTTATGTGTGTGCCACCATTATGTTAGTGATGTTGTTGTATGTTATGTTGTGAACCTTACGCTAACCGACCCTAAGGGAATCGGTAAAGTGTGTGTTTAGAGTGAGGAATGGTGTACCAGTTGACCAATCAATAGAGCCAAAATTAGGCTTAGTAGATGGTGGACCGTGGTCCTCTCTCTCTCCCTATGTGGTTGTTTTATGGGTACAACCTAAGTGTAACTATGACTATGTTTAGCCTTGTAGAAGTGGTGGCAGGATGATTCAGATAGAGGTGATGATAGTTGTATTATTGATACGTATTTTGTGAGCTGAGGCTCGATGTTCCAAGTGCTAGCAACTCGTTGAGTACCCCTTTGGTGGCCAGATAAGGCCACACAGTTATCGTAATGTGACATTATTATAAGTTGATTTTATTCATAAATTGAGCTTTTTACTTTATTTTGTAAGGACCAGTAGCTTTTCTTGATTGCCATGCTTTACAATTTTGGGCATTTCCTTGGTTTATGGCACTAACATGTGGATTTTGATACTAACTATGGCTATTTGGCCATTTATTTTGCTTTGATTTTGGATCTTTTTTTAAATTTTAAGATTTTACTGCCTTGCCCAAGGCTTGTACTTTGCCACTTGGCATTTGGATTGGATTGTTGTGTTGGTTCTATTGTCGTGATGTGTGGAATAGGGTCATAGGATGCACCATGGATTGGTTGGACCTATGGACCCGCTTCGTTGTATGGGGGTACGCCCCAAGGAGTTACATATAACTAGTAGGTTGTTGAACCATGTTTATTATGTCACTTGGGTTAGGAGTGTTCAAACTCTATGTGTCTTGGACCATAGGGTCAACCGGCCTCCTTGAGGGAGACATAAGAGACTTGAGGGAGGCATAAGAGTTTGAGGGAGGCATAAGAGACTTGAGGGAGGCATAAGAGTTTAAGGGAGACATATGATATTTGTGTGTATGGTTGATGTTTTGGGATATATGTTGAGTTATTGTGATGTTTGGTAGTGGTCTTTTGATGTATGTGTTACTCATGTCATATGGATATGTGTTGTGATGCTGTGGATATGTCCTTGATTCCCTTGTGGACAATATGTACCTGTAGCTTTTTTTTGGAGTTATGTGAATTTTTTTTCATCTGTGGAATTGAGGGAATGTCTGGAAATTGTAGTACTCTTTTGTTAGAGTATTTAATATGTCAGTCATAGATGTGTGACGAGTACTATGTTATGTGGACTGTGCCTATTCTATTTCGTATTTGAATAACCTTTTGTGGTGTAATACAATCATGAAGTATATACTTGTGTGCTTGTGAATCTGTAGTGTCTTTTTGAACCTGATAGGGTGTTGTGTTAGCAGTTCATGTTGGGCACCCATAATAAGGAATAAACTAAAACTCTTCAATGGTGAAATTTTAAAACAAATTAAACTAAGAATAATGCTAATGGAAAGGAACTAATGAAATAATAAATAAGAGGGAACTGCCAATCTTCACAGAACCTTGAAAGTTAAAATTTCTACCAAATGTTCCTAAGGCTACCTTGTGACCGTGCTTTAATCAACTAAAATTTTAAACCATAGGGTGTACTTTCTCCTGTACCTATTCTTGATTGCGAACCATTTCTTTTTTTGCTGTGTTATGTCGCATCGAGGGCAATGCTTTTCTTAAGGGGAGGAGAATGTAATGCCCCGTTCGATCGTGTACCCTAGTTCTTGTCGTAATGACCCCTTTTTGTTGAGTGTCGAATGGCTGTGTGAATTTCCGTTGTCTTAGATCTTGTCTCAGTGATGTTTTCAAACCTTCCCTCTCCTTCTTGCGTTCTCAAGTCATTAATGACACCTTTGTGTGTGGACTGTGTAATGTCCTGTGCGTTAACCTATTTAAAGAAGGACATCACATCAATACGCCATTGCCGTATTCAATTTCGTTATTGCCTTGTGACCTTAGTTGACATTTATTGGTTTGACAATCTTACCTTGAGTTCATTTGATCTTTGACATAGTGGCTTGGTTTCAAGTCTTTATTTTGTCTTCGTGATTTCAATAAAGTGGTTGCAGTTATGATATGCTATCATATCTTGTGGTATCTTGTTGATATCATGTTAAATTTATCCAAGGACTTCAATTTTTCCTAAGGTAAGACTTGACGTTTCTAAACAGTATAACCTAGACCTTGACTTTGACATAAGCCACAACCTAGGCATTATATTAATCAAGACCCATGGAGTCAAGATCATTGTGAGTTTTGACATGAAGCTATGTTTTGGAAAATAGTGACTTCAATGTTAAAAGGAGATTTTTAAAAAGGGTCACAGATCCGACTGGAAACATATTTTAAATTGGAATGTTAATGTCTTTTGACTTTGTTTCCTTGGTTGGCTGGAGGTGGGTGGCTTTAATAGCCACCTGCCATTGCATTAAAGAACCTGCATCCTACTTGGCGTGTTGAAATCTCCCTTGTAGGTGGCCGCACTTCCCTGCATTCATTAATGTTGACTTGCTAATCCCTTGAAAATTGCTATCTTATTTGACTTCCCTATTTTCTGTTCTAGTCACATACGCAGGGAGGAGAGTCTATTGTTTAGATTTGGTGAAGAAGGGTGTTAAAACCCCCAATCTAATGGAGTCGCAGGTTTTGGGAGCTCCGCCTATGCTGTATTCCCTCCTCACCATGGCCGCAAAACTCCCTGCCTATGCCAAGTGTTGCTGCGAATGCGTATGGGTCGCAGTAATGGGTTCGATATGGTGGGTTTTTGATGAAGCTTCAAGCTAGTGAGGTAGGCGTGTTACCTCCACTTTCATTGGGTGCTGTAAGGTGTGTTTTTGTCGGGGATCCACAGCAACAACCTACAATAGTAAATAGCCAGGCGGCAGGCATGTTGCAGTGTGGAAGAAGCCTTTTTGAGTGCTTCCAACAAGCAGGTTGTCCAACTATGTTGTTATCTTTTCAGTATCGAATGCATCCTCAAATTCAGGATTCTCCTTCAAGATATTTTATCAAAATCAACTATGTGATAGTGAGAGTGTTACCAGGGGACCTGATGAAATTTATTACAAAGATTCTCTATTGAGATCTTACTTGTTTTAAGATGTAACTCATGGAAGAGTATCTCATAGAGGCGGATCTGTTTCATATCAGAATATTCACGAAGCAAAAATTGCCTTGCTGTTTCATTTCTTCCACTCTGCCTCATAGATGAGGGTCTGTCTCTATCGTGTGTTCGATTCCAGTGGCTTTGGGGTTAGTTTGGAAGCTTTATTGGGGAAGCTTCTTTGGGAGAGGTGTTTCTCCTACTTTATTAATTCTTCTTTCCTGCCAACATTGAGACATTATGAATTGAAGGTGAGCGATGGCGAATTTGGACGTAAACACAGCTTCTTTTCAGCACATGGAATTAAGTGCAGCACAGTCTACATATTGCAGCGACCTCGATTATGCCTTTCACCTGTAGTTACAGGAGGCCATTGCCATCTCGCTCGCAACAACTCAACAGCCCAACAATTCCACTTCTCCTTCTTCTTCTGCTGTAAATACCGTTTTCAATGGCAAACAACATTTGCGCGCAGTATTGAAGATATGGCGGAAGGGGAGTGGGAAGACGTTGGAAATGACTATGACTAATGCAGGCATCATCAAAGGAGGCCCTTTGAAGCTACGCAGGAGGAGAGGCAATTTAAGCTATATTTTAAAGGGTTGGTCAGTTGCGAGTGTGTGGGGGAAGAGCAGTGCGAGGTTTTTTTAGAGGCGCAGGTATTGCTATTTATGATCCGGATGATAAGTTGGTCTTGCAGGTGGTGAAGCCATTAAGGGCTTGGCTTGAGCAGGGAACCCTCGTCAATGGCCAATTTTCCATTGCTTGCTTGCCTGCACCTATTCCATCCATGGCTTCAGCGGGCTTTTAGATCCACAGCTGAAGGATATGGGTGAAAAATTGCCTGGAGGAGCTAATGTGCATAATAGACTTGGTTCCTTGTCTACATTTACTCCTAATGGTGTTCATTTACCATCTGTAAATGATGTTGCAATTGCAGTTGAAACAAAAGGTAGGGAATCTAATGGTCTTCCGGTTTCTCGTAATTCAACCTTTCCAATTGTAGACTCCAATAGTACTGTTTGCGATTCAGTGGTAGATGGACAAGTTATTACAAACAATAAGATTTTTTTTTTTCAGCCAGTTCAAGATAGGTCGACAGAGTCAAACATGTTATATCAAACCCATAGTATTGATGAAACCCCAAATGAAGTGGATCAGTGGGACGTGTGGCTTATGCAGTCCCTGCTGGATATGTTGCTGGTGGATGCGTTTAAAACAGGCATGATAAGACTAACCCTCTCTCTTAATGATTTATTTCCTTTAGCATTTGGATAAATCGAATCTTGCAATTTTGTTCGATTGCTGTAGATGTGGGTTTCTTTTGGAATGTTGATGTGTTTTTGTTTTACTAAATAAATAGCGTTTGGACTCTGGATATTATATAACATGCATTTACATATATTGACTCTTTCTTGAAAGAGATGCCCAGAAAGAGATGGGTTCCAAATGACTTTTAATCATAATTGCATGAACTGATCTCTCCCCCCTTTACAGTTTATCTTATTTACTATTTGAGTAGAAGAAATCTCTACATCGATTCTTGCCTACTGATCTTATAATGTTGGTTTATCTTTTGCCTTGATTATTCCTTTGAATGATGGTTTCTGTAGAAAATAGTATGGAGCGTGAATGAGGTTTATAATTTTTCTTGTATTGTTTATATTATGTAGAACATGGCTTGAAAAAGGGAATTTCCGATATGACTGTATTTGGATTTTACTGTGGTTTTATAATAATATAAACTCCCATTAGGATTGGGGGCTTCTATTTGGGAAGAGTCATACTAGTTTTATTGGTCTTTCTAGATAGCTCCATCTGAGTCATTCGATTATCATTTACCTTGGGGATTATTGAAAACCCCTCACCAGGCCCTCTGCTATTATTATTACTATGAGCTTATTATTAGATTGGAACCCTCCTGAAGCATGCGTTAATGGGTTTTCTATGACCTTTACGAATATGTTATGCACGCAAGTCATTATCCTGTGTGGATAATTCTTTGGCTTAATTTTGAGGCACTACTTGGATCTTTGAATCGGTTAAAGTAATATTGGATACATCGAACTCTCATGAATTCTTCAAGTTTGATTGATATGTGATGTCCTCATGCATATGAATTTAGGCAATGCTTGAAATATGAAATTATAAATTTATCTTATACTTTGACCTTGAAGCTTGTCGAAAGACTTTTGGTAGGAAAACAGATGAATAGGGAAGTTAAGATAACTACCCTAAAATGGAGTCATGCATAGCCTTAAGTAAAGGTGACAGCTACCATAATGGGACTGTGCATACCATGTATGACAGTAAGGATATAAGTCCACCTGAAATTATTTAACTTCATTTTATAGAACAATAATTAATACCCATAAATTGGGGTATGCAAGTGGAGGTTGAATTATATAACAGGTTATATTATGTTATCAGGTAACCAGTAAGGATAAATATGTTATTTCAATACTTGGTTAACGAGTGGAATATTTTCTGGCATTTACGATGATTATTATGTTAGCTAAAAATTGATACTCGCATCTTATTAGGAGTTGAGATAATGTTGATACTTGTATTCATAGTGGCTTGGACCGCGCTTACATATCTTAGCTAGTCAAATGTATCTTTGGCATATTACCAATAGATGACAGTATTGTTGATCGTAACTCATTCCAATGAGTTGGACTCTTTTACTAGAAGAAATATATAAGACATGGAATAAGCAACCAAAAGGATACCTAAATAATATATGAACTTGCTGCTTGGAAAAATCTTTGTTAACGTAATTATATTCTTAAAATTGTGGGATAAATATCCAAATTATACTTACATATCACTGATTATCTATGAAGGTTTGATACTTGGGTAATATCGATGAATAATATAAGATTGATACTTGTATTTATTATATAAACTTAATGTCGTTGGTGCTTTTATTTAATTGAAAGATAATATTGTTGGATACTTATATATGTGAAGTAGGTCGAGGGTATTAGGTGAGCGTTATTATCATTACTGTAATTTAAGTATGATTGATTGCATGGTTAAGGTTGTATATCTAGTCACTTGGAATTGTGTTCTTATGTAAGCAGATCTTAAGGAAGTGAACATTAATGAGTATGAAATGTATTATCATGAGATGTGCAGTTAAGTTTTTAAATGTATGTTAGAAATTTATTTGATAAGGAGTATTGCAAACTTTCATTTATTTAAATGCTAGATGGCATAAATTATTAGGTGAGGTTTATATCTTATCATGCTCAGTTCTAGCGAACTGACTCTAGTAAATATTTGTGCAGATGGATTATGCGAGTAGATTAAAGGAAAAGAGTGTAAAAGTTTCATCAGTTCAAATTATGAAGTTCTTTGTAGAAAGTTCAATGCGTTGTAAATTTTGTAACTTTGCTTGCAAGGAGTTTAGAAGATCTCTTGTCTTGGTATGTTCGGAAAACTACGTGGTGAAGTGTTCTTTCCCTTTTGTTGTTAGACTAGTAACTTACCTTGGTGAGAAATGATATTCAATCATTACATTGGCATAAGTATTGTAAAACCTTGATTTTGAGAATAAAGTATTAAGTCAAAACTCTCTGACACCTTGTAATGATGTGATATAAGTAAAATTAAATGGAGTGGTTAACCCTTATAGAAGTTAACTAAAATATATATATTCAGATAAATTAATGTAGAGATGACTTACTTGAGAACAAGATTTCCTGAAGTACTCAAAGGTGAAACTATCCTTGTAAAGTAAAATTTTATAAATTGATATCCCTAGCTAAACTAGTAAACACTACCCCTTTTGGGTGAACTCTTAAACAAGCTTAAGGGAAAACAATGGTTAGTTTCTGGAAGATAATAAGATTTAGCAAGTAGGAGAAGACTTTAAGTGAACTACTCTACAATGTATAAGAAAATAACTCAGTTGGTAAGATGAATTTGTGCGAATCATATATTGAATCTTTCTGAAAACATAAGTCATGAGTTAAAGGGTGTTTTATCAAAATAAATAACCTTCAATCATTTCTTACTGTGGCTTGCCCTAGCTGTGAGAGTGTCATGTGGTTGGACTTCTATGTTGTTATGTCAAAAAGAAAACTGTAATATCCTTTTGGGTGTGAATGTTTTTCGTGCTGACCTTGTGGTCATCCCCGTAACAAGTGGTTCCTAGAGTTGGTTGTAACTTTGTGACGACATGTTGTGTCGTGTTATGTGTCGAAGCAAGTCAAAAAAAAAGTTATCCTATATTTTACTGTGTTGTTCGTGTGTGAATTTTTGGGTCGTTAGAGACTAAGACTTAGCCATTTTTTGTGATTTTTCCTGGCCCGAGCCTGTCTTCTGCAACCTTTCCACATTTTTTCAGAGCTTGCTCTTTCTTTCTTGGCCAGGGGAGTTAGAAAAAATCTGAGGGGACCCCAGCAACATGATGCTTTGCCTTGAATTAATATAATTTCTTGGGACTAAAGAATTTGATGCATGTTATCAAAATTTACCTTGGGGGTGAATTTTGGATAACAGGTATTAGGTGAGCATTATTATTATTACTGTAAGTTAAGTATGATTGATTGCATGGTTAAGGTTGTATATCTAGTCACTTGGAATTGTGTTCTTATGTAAGCAGATCTTAAGGAAGTGAACATTAATGAGTATGAAATGTATTATCATGAGATGTGAAGTTAAGTTTTAAATGTATGTTAGAAATTTATTTGATAAGTGAGTATTGCAAACTTTCATTTATTTATATGCTAGATGGCATAAATTATTAGGTGAGGTTTATATCTTATCATGCTCAGTTCTAGCGAACTGACTCTAGTAAATATTTGTGCAAATGGATTATGCGAGTAGATTAAAGGAAAAGAGTGTAAAAGTTTCATCAGTTCAAATTATGAAGTTCTTTGTAGAAAGTTCAATGCGTTGTAAATTTTGTAACTTTTCTTGCAAGGAGTTTAGAAGATCTCTTGTCTTGGTATGTTTGGAAAAACTACGTGGTGAAGTGTTCTTTCCCTTTTATTGTTAGACTAGTAACTTACCTTGGTGAGAAATGATATTCAATCATTACATTGGCATAAGTATTGTAAAACCTTGATTTTGAGAATAAAGTGTTAAGTCAAAACTCTCTGACACCTTGTAATGATGTGATATAAGTAAAATTAAATGGAGTGGTTAACCCTTATAGAAGTTAACTAAAATATATATATTCAGATAAATTAATGTAGAGATGACTTACTTGAGAACAAGAGATTCCTGAAGTACTCAAAGGTGAAACTATCCTTGTAAAGTAAAATTTTATAAATTGATATCCCTAACTAAACTAGTAAACACTACTCTTTTGGTGAACTCTTAAAACAAGCTTAAAGGAAAACAATGGTTAGTTTCTAATAAGATTTAACAAGTAAGAAAAGAAAATTTAGAAACCACTCAATTTATCTCTCAGCCTATTTAAAAAGTAAGTAGCTTTCTCTTGATAAGCTCTTTCAGTGAAGCCTAAGTAAGAGCGTTAATAATTACGTATAAAACCTCAAGCTCCAATTAAACCTCAGTAAGAACTAATGATGTCTCAAGGATGAAACTCAATTGACCTTCTTCCTTTAACTTTATCCAAGGTACCTTGTAATTTCTCTCTTATGTTTGTTGAACGTGAACCGATGTTGTCATAAGGGCATGAACGAGTTCTAGTAACGTAAGTGTGAATAGATTACCTTAAGGAATTAAATTACCATCCTTTATCAAATAAATGGATATAAAACAAATAATGGCCATAAAGGAGAAGACTTTAAGTGAACTACTCTACAGTGTATAAGAACATAACCCAGTTGGTAAGATGATTTTGTGCGAATCATATATTGAATCCTTTCTGAAAACTTAAGTCATGAGTTAAAGGGTGTCTTATCAAAATAAATAACCTCCAATCATTTCTTACTGTGGCTTTCCCTAGCTGTGAGAGTGTCATGTGGTTGGGCTTCTATGTTGTTCTGTAAAAAAAAAAAAGAAAAGAAAAGTATATTGTCCTTGATAGGTGTAAACGTTTCCGTGCTGACTTTTATGGCCATCCTTGTATCAAGTTATTCACAGAGTTAGTTGTATCCTTGGTGACGACATGTTGTGTCGTGTTATATGTTGAAGCAAGTCAAAAAAAAAATATCCTATCTTTTGCTGTGTTGTTCATGTGTGAATTTTTGGGTCGTTACATTTTAGGCTATTTACTAAAGGGGTTATTCTAAAGGCCTTGCAAACTTTCAAACAAATACATATGGTAGGTTTAAAGACAAACTCCAAACCTTTTCCAACATCATCTTTTCCTGTGCCAATATGGGGGCTTAAAAAATAGAAAAGGCATGACAATTGTTTGACAAAATGCCTAAAATAAATGTAGTCTCATGGAGACACAAAATTATGTTCTTGATCCAACTTGTATCATTGCAATCCATGCACTCACATTTATTTCAGTAACACGCCAATTTTATGTTTACATAATGTGTTTGGTGCCATACAAGAATCCCATGAAAGAATCCTCCATGTATAAACATCATAGAGGTTTCAATCGATGGTTTTTTAGTTTACTTATTTATTTTCTCCTTTGACTAGCATTTTTGATGTAACGCAGAAGTATTATTCAATTTCATAATTGGGGAAAACTATTTTGGGATGTTCTAGAGATGGTTTTACAATATGATTCAAAGGTCAAAGACTTCTATGTTTCATTACAACATTCCACAAGTTTAGAAAAATCTTGTTATAGAAATAACAATTGAACATTTTTAAGGATTTTTTATCATTCACTATAAAAATGTACATATGTTTCCCATTTTTTTCTAATATTTTATCGGTACTTCCCTCTATATGTTTACGATTCGTTCACATTATGGTTTCTTTCTGTCACTGCTAATTTTTCTAAATTTTATGTTAAATTCCTCCACTACTTTTCTCTACACACAAATCCTTTCCGCGTTATCATTGCACTCCTCACATGCAATTGCTAGTATATTTAGAATTAATCTTTCATATAAAATTTTGCACTCTACATCTTTCTATGACTTAAACATGTGGTGTAATCCCTCGCACCCATATTTATGACTACAACAATCTAATTAAAAAATTGACTAGTATAATGGTTACTGGTTAGTATAAATTTGTTCCAAGTTCAAAACCCCGTTTAATGACTCGAGCAATATAGCTAGGTACCAAAGTTCAAACAAACATAAATTCGAGTGAATGAGTCCGCGCCCGTGTCGTGGAAGAAACGCGTTTGAATGCGCTTCACCTATCCCGCGTTTAATGGAAGACTTGGGCTTGGCTGACTTGTATACCACACGGCTTGACTCGTGTACCGCACGGCATACTAGCAAGGCCTATATAATCCCCATGCCCTAACACAATATTTTAAGTGTGTGTGTTGTTCATTGAGTTCGCAAACGCATAATCTGTGCTCTTTAGTGGGGAATATTGCTGCAAGAATGGCTTCTCCGCTGCCCTTTATCGTCTCTCTGTTGTTGTTTGGTGTGACATTATTTGTGTCCCAAACAACCGAAGCAGTGGATTTCTCATTCAGTAATTCCGTCCAAGGTACTCCTGGCGGCGATAAATTCGATCAAGAGATCGGGCAGAGTGGAGCCTTGGAAATTATGGACTCCTCCACCAACTTTATCTGGAACGCCTTCCAACAGCAATCCCCAGCGGATAGGAAGGACGTTCAGAAGGTTTCCCTCACCGTGGCAAACGTGGACAATGCTAATGTGGCTGCCTTTACCAGTAGAGACCAAATAACTCTGAGCGCACAATATGTGGCCAACTATGGTGGAGGAGATTTGAAGACAGAGATTAGAGGAGTTTTATACCACGAGATGACACACGTGTGGCAGTGGAATGGGCAAGGGAATGCCCCCGGTGGCCTTATTGAAGGTATTGCAGACTACGTGAGGCTCACTGCGGGGTTGAACCCTTCGCATTAGGTTAAGCCTGGAAGCGGAGATAAATGGGACCAGGGCTATGATGTTACTGCTTACTTTTTACAGTATTGTGAGAGCGTGAGTTCTGGTTTTGTTGCGAATATGAATGCAAAACTGAAGAGAGGATGGGACTTGGGATTCTTCAATGATCTTACTGGGAAATCTGTCGACCAGCTCTGGAGTGACTACAAAGCAAAATATGCATCTTCCACTTAAAATGCTAATTAACTCTAAATTATAACCGTCCCTCGATACATAGTTTACTAGATGATAATAATCCGAAGGAGGGATGTTTGTTATTTTTCCCTTTGTTATTGTTGTATAGCGTATTTGATAATTTACTATTATACGTTATGCTAGACTCGAATGCGCCACAAATCATGCAATACATCGCCTACAATTAGCCTTTAAATACGCTTGATGTTTTACAGAAAGCTATGAGGAGACTCTCATCTATGTCATAATGTCAGGTATTTGATAAAATTTGAAAATAGATATCAATTGATATAAGCTATTTGTAAACTTATATAATATATTTTATTGAATAAAACTAAGGAATTATGTATGGTTTTTAAATATTATTTATGATATTTTTACTATTTTGTATGTATATTCTTATCTTCTTCTTTTTTAAATGGTATTTTTTAGCTTAAACTTTAATTGGTTGTAAGCTAAATATGTTTGTTTGTTTTGTTTATTTCAATTAAAAAAAGGTTAACTAACTATTTTTTTAAAATTTTATGATTTTAAGATTTCTCATTCTCAACAATTATTAATGACATTAATGTAATTACAATCTAATCATATATCTATATTAAATATAAAAATATTCACAAAAAATTAACCAAATTATTATATTTTTTAAATTCTCTCACTAATATTATTTACAATAAAATAATATATTTTTACAAACAAGAAAATTCATATATCACAACAAATTTCCAAAACAGAATAAACATTATCCAAAATTCATATATCACAACAAAACAGAATAAACAAACACAAACACAAACAAGAAAATTCATATATCACAACAAATTTCCAAAACAGAATAAACATTATCCAAAATGTTAAACTCTAAAATGTTAAATAAATTATCGAAAACAGAATAAACATTAAATATGGGTTCAATTATAAAACAATAAAATATTAAATAAACTATCCAAAACAAAATAAACATTGAATATAGGATCAATTTTAAAACATAAATAACAAAAGAAATCTATACATAATAGTAGAGATAAAATCTATGTATAATAGTAGAGATAATTTCTAAATTAATTACTTAAAATTATCTTATTCGTTATGTTATGAGTAATTCTTTGTTCTTATATATATTTACCAAATAGAATATTGGAAAACACAAGTTTTGTCCCTAATTATTCATAAAAATGTTGTCGGCCATGAAAATATTTTCTCTTAATTAATTTGTATCTTTTAAAAAAAAAATTAAATTTTACTACTTAAGTCCTCATCCTCGACTATTATTAATAATATTAAATATAATTACAATCTAATCATATATCTATATTAAATATAAAAATATTCACAAAAATTAATTAAATTATTATATTTTTGAGATTTTTAATATGTTTTTCAAATTCTTTAATTACTATTATTTACAATAAAATAATATATCTTTACAAATACAAGAAAAATGTCTATATATTATAAAAAATTTCAAAACAAAAACTCTAAAATATTGAATAAATTATCCAAAACAAAACAAACATTAAATATAAGTTCAACAGATATTTTTTAAATTAATTAAAACTATCTTTATGGGTAATATTATAGTTAATTTCAAAACAACACAACGACGCACACAACTCATCACAATACGGTGATGACATCACGAACAAATTCCATTCACTTTACATCGATTTTTTCATGCAATACATCATTACATCTTCACATCACATAAGGTCAAAATGTTTCACACTCTGCAATTCACAATATCGTTCCTTTCACACACAACAAGGCGGTACATCACACACGGATTCCTCATTGAATCAACAACATAGAGAGTGAATACTCTCATCATTAGCACACCAATATGATAACAAATACGCACTAAGTGACATACATAACATGTGCGCTCACAATTTCACAATTACGACATAGTTCACATAACAACATATATCAGATTACTCTTCCAATATCCACCACCATCATGCAGAATCATCACAAATCCAATCCATCCCAGAGGTTCGAGAGCATGAACCTCCGCATTGATACCATATGTAGTGCCCACATTTTACACACACAATTACAACAGTAAAATACCAGGATAATTTTTTCTTTTCACTTACAATGCTTGTGATGCCCCGTTCAATGGTTACCCCGATTCTTGTCACAGTGACCCCTTTCTATTGAGCGTCGAACGGCTGTGTGTAATTCTGATGTCTTGGACCATGTCTTAGTGATGTTTTAGCACCTTCCATCTCCTTCTTGCTTTCTCGAGTCGTTATCGACACCTCTGTGTGTGGACTGTGTAATGCTTCCTGTGCTGGCCTCCGCAACGATTGTTACTTTTCCTTATTTAATGAAATTTGTGTCTTCGAAGCCTTGTAGGTAGCCGAAATAACGTTTGGGTTTTGATAGGGCGTGTCCAATTAAAAAGAGAATGCCCATAATAATAATAATATTCCTTTTAAATTCGTCGACCTCGACTACTGACCATTATGACTATAATTGATAATTATTTTACAAGCTGTAAAATGATAATAATGATAATAATAATAATGACATTATGATAGTATTATCGATCAACGATTTTATTTTATTATTATTTTCCTTATGTCGATTGTTATCGACATCATCCTTTGTTATCTTTAAACTATCCTTTTAATTTGTTTGTCGCTCCCGCTGATCGAGCCTCGTTGCGCAAATGAGGAAGAGTATGTTTTGTGGTGGTGCCACGGTTTGGGGGTGGCGTTCGCGTAAATATTTTATTTAAGTACTCAACCCCGTTCTCCTCCTGGGTCGACCGATCCCTCAATCTTAGGATTGTTTTAAATTACTAATATTTAATGTGGATTTTTATGTGCCCAACCGACCTTGTCTCTCCCTTTTGATCTCCATGTGTACCACGTTTGGCATGGGGGAGGGAATGTTAATGTCTTTTGATTTTTTTTCCTTTGTTTGTTGGAGGTGGGTGGCTTTAATAACCACCTGCCATTTCATTAAAACCCCATCCCTTTTGGCGTGTTGGACTCTCTTTGCTGGTGGCCGTACATCTTCCACTTATTTTATTTTGGATTTGCAAATCTTATGCCTTTTTGTGGTCTGCCTACTATTTTATTCTGCCCTGGCCGCATGAGTTTGTGTGGTGAAGGAATAATTTTTTTGTGTAGTCACATGGACTGGTTTTTATCACGGCTCTTATAGAATGTTCCTTGTTGAAGAGGGGGCGTGGAATCTGCTGGAGATACGTGGTTGGTTCTGACTCTTGCCTTGCTGCGTATTCCCCCCCCCCTTTTCCTGTACCAAATGTGAATCCAATCATTCCTTCCTCGCGTGCCATTTACTTCTACTCTACCCCGTAGATGAGGGCCTGTTAACACAAAATATGGACGTGGTTTTATGTTGTTTCCTGATGCGTTTTGGGGGAAAAGGAGCGTTGTTTTCTTTTGTTGGCCGCGCACAGGTGGATGTTGCTCTACAGTTTTATGACCTGCTCTTTCCATGGTTTACTTTATTCTCCCTCTTCCATGGATTTGATATGGTGGTTATAGATGAAGCTACCAGCTTGTGAAGTAGGCGTGTTACCTCCACTTTCATTGGGTGCTGCGAGGTATGTTCTTGTTGGGGATCCACAGCAACGGCCTGCAACAGTATTTAGACAGGCAGCATGCATGTTGCAGTATAGTAGAAGCCTTTTTGAGCGCTTCCAACAAGCAGGTTGTCCAACTATGTTGTTATCTGTTCAGTATCGAATGCATCCTCAAATTCGGGATTCTCCTTCAAGATATTTTTATCAAAATCGATTAAGTGACAGTGAGAGTGTTACCAGGAGACCTGATGAAATTTATTACAAAGATTCTCTATTGATACCTTACTTGTTTTATGATGTAACTCATGGAAGAGAATCTCATAGAGGTGGATCTGTTTCATATCAGAATATTCATGAAGCACAATTTGCTGTTGTAGGGCCTGTTTCAGCGTGCCCTTGTCTTGGGAAGTGCATTAAAGGCATGATAAGACTAACCCTCTCTTAATGATTTATTTCCTTTAGTATTTGAATAAATCAACCTCTGCAATTTTTGTTTGAATTCTGTAGAGATGGGTTTCGGATGACTTATAATCATAATTGCATGAGTTGATCTCTCTCCCCTTTACAGTTTATCTTAATTACCTTGTTGACAAGAAGAAATCTCTCTCCAGTGATTCTTGCTTAGCGATCTTATAAAGTTGGTTTATCTTTGTGCCATGTTTTATCCTGTGAACAGTGGTCTCTGTAGAAAATATTGTGGTGTGTGAATGAGTTTTAGAATATTTCTTGTATTGTTTTTATTATGTAGAACATGGCTTGAAAATGGAAAATTTTCTCGATAGATTGTGTTTGTCTTTTAATGTGGTTTGATAATAATATAAACCCTGTAACGCCACAAAAATGACGACGACGACGCTCTAGGAATTGCTTCCACAAGCATACAGCCCGAAATTCTGACTAATTTTTTTTTTTTGCAAATCATTTTACTTCGTTTTCCATGATCCATGTCATGCATTCATTAGAGAAAGGTTTGCTAAACGTCTTAAGTTGATTGCATAAATACTCTATATATATATTTAAAATCTCAAAATGAGATATATATATATATATACCACCAAGTTTATGTGTTTATATACCAAAAGACATTATTTTAACTTAATCATATTCCACTTTGCAATTAAACGAAACTATACTTCGAGTTGTTTTCACATAGCTCGATGAGTTTAGTTTATATATATACCACCAATCAATGTTATATATAGGTCGATCCACTCCAAGCGAGCTATTCAAATAAACTCGGTGAGCTTTTACCTCACTTCCCAACTTTATTATACACCCGACCACAATGGTTATACCATGCACCACCACGACATGGGAAGTCAACATGACCACCAACCAACCAACCCGGGTAGCACACAATTCAGGTGGTATAGGTATATACATTACCGCATGGAGAAATGGTTCGTGTGTGGCCACAGCCACTACGTGGAGAAACATTAAAAAAAATAGGTTGGAAAATCATGGTTGGGGTGGGTGGCTCAACAACCACCTGCCAAATATTAAGGCTCCCTCCCTTGCATGTAAATCAACTCTTGCTGGGCCGCTTATAACATTTATTCACTTAGATCTTGCGAATCATAATCTTCACACAGTCGGCCTGCTGTTTTGGGTTCTGTCCTGGCCGCATGAATTCATTGTGGTGGTTGTAGAAGAAGTTACAGTCCAGTGTACAGACTGGTTACCCAGCCATGGCCACGCGTGGACAGAGGATGGTGATTAGAGATGAAGCTACAGCTAGAGAAGCAGGCGTGAAAATGGTTTTACTCGGCCCTGACCGCGCGAGCAAGAAGGGAGGGAGAAGAAGAAGCTACGGGCAAGGGCGCAGGCGGGGTACCTCCATTTTCACTGGGTGCTGCGAGGTGTGTTCTTGCCGGGATCCATGGCCACGGCCTGCACAGGGAGATGGCCAAGTCGCAGCAACAACACAAAGCCCCCTTTTCTTTTTATTTCTTCGAGCGCTCAAAACCAGCAGGTTGACCATTTATGTTGTTATCTGTTCAGTATTGAAAGCATCTTCGAATTCAGGATATGCCTCCATGATATTTTAATCAAAATCGATTAAAGGGACAGTGAGAGTGTCATAAGGAGAACAGAAGAAGCTTATTACAGCGATTTTCTATAGTGATCTTACCAGTTTTAAGGTGGAGCTCGTGGGGGAGAAACTCCATATAGGCGGATCTGTTCCATATCAGAATATTCATGAAGTAGTTTGCTTTGCAAATTAGTGAGAACGTTTCAGGGTAGAGGTGGGTCCATTTCACATCAGAATATTCTTGAAGCACAGGCTGCTTGCAATTTATATGAGCATTTTTGCGTGTATTTTATTACAGTCTTAATACACGATGATTATACAGAGATGTATCATCATCTAAATTATTTTATATTACATGCATGCATGATTTTATATGTATCCTAGCACTATTTGTTTGGCATTGGTATGAACTTTTTAAGACCTTGGGAAGCGCCGTAAAACACTAATACATACGCAGGTTCCTTTGCTTATATTTAATTAATATTATGTCTTGGCTGAAGTTTATAATAATATTCTTTGTTAATATAAAGGGAATACTAATAGTATATTGTTATAAATAGAGTTTAATAATAGTAAATCCATTAGTTTTAATAACACTTAAATATGAATAATATTTAGAATATTAGTTTCCTTATTACCGAAATGTGGGTAATGAACTAAATAAGCTTGGAACCTTTACATTAAAATCTCTTTCTACATCTTTTAATAGGGGCATTTGTATCGGATTTCAAGTAGATTTGATCTCCTTTCCCTTACTAATTTGTAAATAATTTTACAATGAATTCTTAAATGAAGATAAACAAAATAGAGCTAGGACATAATTTGCTTTATTTGCATATTGGAAACTAATTAAAACTTAAGTCTTTCCATCCACAATACAAGAAGAGAATATGCACTAATATTCTCACTTTTCAATACATCTTTTTTTTAAGCAACAAAATGAAATCTAATATGTATATTTTTTGTAAATTTCCTATCATTCCACAAAAGAGTCCAACAATATTTCCATTAAGTTTTAAAACAAGAACTACTAACATTTCAACAAGATCCACACATTCATAAGAGGTTCCAAGCCAAGTTAAAGGAGAATAAATAGATTGTCTTTCTTGCAACTTTTAATTCCATCCACATTGCAACCTTACTAATGAATTTCAATACAATTTTCCTTCAACATCTTGTTACAACATCTTCCACTTAATGTGGGAACAAAATCTACAATAATGGAAACTAAAATACAAAGCAATATTACATTTTTCCTCCACTCAAGGTGGGTAAAAATACATGGTGGTTTCACATTGTCATCAACAAGGTTCCAATGCTCCAAATATCAACAAGGTGGCTCCTCCATAGTTTGCTTGATTCACAACAAAATAAGGGGAGAGGCAACGCTCTCCTCCCAACCAAGATACCCAATGGAGAAGAGAATCCATCCTCTCCATTGGCCCCCGAGCCCCAACCACATTACAATGGGAGAAAATCCAACTCATGGAAACTACTAGCTTCCACATAACTCAACATAAAATTTCACATTCATTCCATAATCCTTCAAACAAGATCTACAACACAACAAGAGGGAAAACAATCACAACAAGTCACAAGGATTATCAAGAAAGCCATAAGAGTAAGACCTATGGGGAGGCCACTTATGCCTCCCAATGGGAATGGGTGCCACCTAAAAACCTCCAATGCAAAACACAATACCCCTAACAACTCTTATGCCTCCCTCAAGTACCCCTTATCCCTCCATCCACTCTTATGCCTCCCTCAACTCTTATGGCTCCCTCAAAGTAAAAACAAGAAGAAAATGCAAACATTTCTCTTACTAGGTGGGCACCCAACCCAAACTCCCTCCTCAAGAAAATGATCTCTTATGCCTCCCTCAATTTAAACTCCCCATAGTCTCCTCCCACTCCCAACTTAGGCATTCTACCCATTCCCAACAAGCATTGCAAACAACAATATTCAACACAACAAATGCACTCATTCATATAACAAAAAGAAGAAAACATAATATAAACAAAGGTGAAGCTCCTACCTTTCCATGGTAGAGCTTGTTCCAAGCATGAAGTCTCAAATCCCTCCAAAGATCAAGCAAGCATCCACAAGCTCCAACAAAATTCCCACAAGTATCAACAAGTTCCAAAAATCCACAAACTCCTTCAAATTCCTCTCCTCTCCAAAATACAAAAGACTAAAAAAATGAAACTTCCAACCCCCAAAACAAACAAGAGGATCAAATAAATAGAGAAAAGAGAGGGAGGGATGATGTGGCTCCAAGTAGGATGCCACCTCCTTTCCCTCCACTCCACATCATTTGGTCAACTTCATATTCCAATGCACCATTAATAAGTGGTTGAAAGAAAGGCAAGCACCTTACACACTCCAACTAAGTCCACTCCCCCAAAGGACAAAATTAAATTTTGAAAGAAAGTGCAATTAATATTTTAGCCTTTTATCCCTCCCAAAACACCTAAAAGACCCTAAATTTGGCCTTCCAACCCATAGGTAGGGTTGGCATGGGGTTTTAAGAGGAGTGGGACAAGTTTGACTTGTCCCACAAGCTTCCAAATTTGGCCTCTAAGGCCAAATTCGAGTTTCCCAAGTGGGGGTAGAGTGTGCTACACTCAAAACTCAAACACACATCAATCCACACAAAATCCAAAGTAAATCAAGCCTAATAAATGAACTTTCTTTGGTCATATCCTTTAATTAGTTTAGGACAAAATTCAAATTAACTTAATTAAGACACTACAACCCATGACTAATAAAGGGGTAAACTCCAATCCAAAGAACATGAATAATAACACAAGTAAAATTTCACTTACTAAGAGCAACACATACTAACATAATAGAAAGGGAAAATTAAAACAAAACAACACATGACCCCTAGGTCACAATTTTCCCCTAACCAAATAATTCAGACACACACACAATTACTTGTTGCCATGGTGACCTTAGCTGGATTCTTCTTGAATTCCGATGTGGTTGGTCTCCACTCCCCAATATTGTTGTGAATACAATATACCTGCAGAACAGAGAATACCTCCTTCGGCCTGTTGGCCGCATTAAAACATTCATGCCAAATATACAATATAATCTAAAATAAACGACACATGATTTACTATCATCTATGCAAGTACGATATCACTTACACTTTCTAGCACATTTCTATTCCACATTTCATTTATATCAAAACGATCATCACATTAGTCCAATTATCAAGTTCTACTCCATATGATTAAACATATCACATGTCATAATTAAAGATAAATAACAATGTCAAAAGTATACGAATATCATCATCATGTGTCCACCAGTAGACCATATGCATCATATAAAGATCAATTCAATAACAGTCCAGTGTCTATGATATCTACCAACATGCTAAATCAAGAAGCCATAATAAATCCATAAGTGAAGTATCCAGTCTCGAAAACAACAAAATGAAAATGGTGTTGAAGGGAAGCGGGCACTACAAACCCCCCCATTAGGATTAGGGGCTTCTATTTGGGGAGTCGTACTGGTTTTACTGGTCTTTCTAGACACCATCTGACTCTTTTGATTATCATTTACTTTGGGGATTATTGAAAACCCCTCACCATGCCCTCTACTATTATTATTACTATGAGCCTATTTTTAGATTGGAACGCTCCTGAAGCAGGTGTTAATGGGGTTTCTATTTTTGTGACCTTTTTGAATATGGTAAGCACTCAAGACGTTAGTTTGTGTGGATAACTATATGGCTTAATTTTGAGGCACTACTTAGACCTTCGAATCAGTTAAAGTAATATTGGATACATCGAACTCTCATGAATGTGTACATTCTTCAAGTTTGATTGACATGTGATGGCCCTCAAGCAGATGAATTCAAACAATGCTTGAAATATGAGATTTTAAATTTATCCTATACTTTGACTTCAAAGCTTGTTGAAATGCTTTTTGGTAGGAAAACAGATGAATAGGGAAGTTATGAGAACTACCCTAAAATGGATTCATACACAGCCTTAAGTAAAGGTGACAACTACCATAATGGGACTGTACATACCATATATGACAGTAAGGATAGAAGTCGACCTGAAATTATTTAACTTCATTATATAGAACAATAATTAATACCCATAAATTGGGGTATGCAAGTGGAGGTTGAATTATATAACATGATATATTATGTTATCAGGTAACCAGTAAGGATAAATATGTTATTCCAATACTTGGTTAATGAGTGGAATATTTTCTGGCATTTACGATGACTATTATGTTAGCTAAAAATTGATACTTGCATCTCAATTGGGAGTTGAGATAATGTCGATACTTGTATTTATAGTGGCTTGGACCATGCTTACATATCTTAGCTAGTCGGATGTATCTTTGACATATTAGCAAAATATGATAATATTGTTGATCATGACTCATTCCAACAAGTTGGACTCTTATACTAATAGAAACATATAAAGACATGGTAATAAGCAACCAAAAGGATATCTAAATAATATATGAACTCGTGGATTGGTGGAATATTTGTTAACATAAGTATATTCTTAAAATTGTGAGGTAAATATCAAAATTATACTTACATATAATCATTGATTATCTATGAAGGTTTGATACTTGAGTAATATCGATGAATAATATAAGATTGATACTTGTATTTATTATAGAAACTTAACGTCATTGGTGCTTTTATTTAATTAAAAGATAATATTATTGGATACATATACAGGAGAAGTAGATTGAAGGTATAAAGTGAGCGATATTATTACTACTGTAATTTAAGTATGATTAATTGCATGGTTAAGGTTGTATATCTAGCCACTTGGAATTTTGTTCACATGTAAGAAAATCTTAGGGGAGTGAACATTAATGAGTATGAAATGTATTATCATGAGATGTGCAGTTAAGATTTGAATACATGATTAGAAATTATTTTATAGGGAGTATTGCAAACTTTCATTTATTTAAATGCTAGATGGCATAAGTTATTAGATGAGGTTTATATCTTATCATGCTCAGTTCTAGCGAACTGACTCTAGTAAATATTTCTGTAGATGGATTATGCGAGAAGATTAAAGGAAAAGAGTGTAAAAGTTTCATCAGTTCAAATTATGTTCAGTTCTTTGTAGAAAGTTCAATGCGTTGTAAATTTTGTAACATTGCTTGCAAAGGAGTTTAGAAGATCTCTTGTCTTGATATGTTCGGAAAACTACGTGGTGAAGTGTTCTTTCCCTTTTGTTGTTAGACTAGTAACTTACCTTGGTGAGAAATGATATTCAATCATTACATTGGCATAAGTATTGTAAAACCTTGATTTTTGAGAATAAAGTGTTAAGTCAAAACTTTCTAACACCTTGTAATGATGTGTTATAAGTAAAATTAAATGGAGTGGTTAACCCTTATAGAAGTTAACTAAATATATATATTCAAATAAATTAATGTAGAGATGAATTACTTGAGAACAAGAGATTCCTGAAGTAATCAAAGGTGAAACTGTCCTTGGTTAAGTAAAATTATATAGCATGTTATCCCTAACTACACTAGCGAACATTATACTTTTTATGGTGAAATTCGTAAAAAAATTCTAAGGTAAAATAAATTGATAGTTGTTAGAAGATAATAAGATTTAATAAGTAGGGGGAAACAATATAGAAACCACGAAATTTATCTCTCAGCCTTTTTGGAAAGTGAATAGTTCCTTTTGTAAAGCTCTTTCTATGAAGCCTAAGTAAAATCCTTAGTATTTCTGGATAAAACCTCAAGCTCCAATTAAATCTTGGTAATAACTAACGATGTCTCAAGGATGAACTCAATTGAACTTCTTCCTTTAACTTTATCCAAAGTGCCTTGTAATTCTCCCTTAAGTTTTTTGAACGCGAACCAATGTTGTCATAAGGGTATGAATGAGTTTTAGTAGCGTAAGTGTGAAAAGATGGCCTAGTGAAATTAAATTATCACCTTTATCATATAAATAAATAAAATAACTAATTGTCATAAAGGGAAGACTTTAAGTGAACTTCTCTATAATGTATAAGAAAATAATTCAGTTTGGTAAGACGAATTATGCGACTCATATCTTGAATCTCTCTAAAAACATAAGTCATGAGTAAAAGGGTGTTTTATCAAAATAAATAACCTTTAATCACTTCTTACTGTGGCTTGCCCTAGCTGTGAGAGTGTCATGTGGTTGGACTTCTATGTTGTTCTGTCAAAAAGAAAAGCGTATTATCCTTTTGGGTGTGAACGTTTCCGTACTAACCTTGTGGTCATCCTCGTAACAAGTGGTTCCCAGAGTTGGTTGTAACCCTGTGACGACATGTTGTGTCATGTTATGTGTCGAAGCAAGTCAAAAAAAAATTATCCTGTGTTTTTCTATGTAGTCTTGTGTGCCTTTTTTTTGTGGGCGATACAATGCTCGTTACACACAACACAGCAAAGGCTCCAAGTATAGAAACTCGACTCGCATATGACAATCACATAAGTCATCGACTCACATAGACACATGAAAACAACATAGGCATGTCGATGCCACACTTTTCCCAATGAATGGTTACTAGTAATGGCCCAACCACAAGAAACATGACTTCAGGAATGGCGAACCCACAACACAACATTTCTTTAATTGTATTTTAATTACGATTAACATTCCAAGAACATTATTGTGCAAGGATGAATTTCTCGTTTTTCCACCTACGGAATCTTAAGTTCATCCCGTGGTTAAAATATCGTTCGACCTTTCTGAGTTGGCTTCATGTTCTTTACAAAATTTTCCATAACTTGCATAATTATTTGGCATAATTCAAATGCATAAAAATTACTTAATTATCTTACTCTTATGTTAAAAATCTTCTTCTCGAACATACATTCAATGTCTAGCTTTTTACTCTTACCACTCAAGTGTATGTGACTTGGTGTCCATATAGCATTATTAGGTTTTAACAGAGATTTAGATGCGAGATAGCTTTTTACCGAAAACATACCTCGATCACAGTTAGTTATTTCCCTACCAAAGTTATTCCAATTTAATGACTTGAGGAATTCCATTTTGATTTATATATGTATTTTGTTTTCTCGAAGGTTGAACACACCAAGGCAATTCATATTTTTTGAAACATAAAAATATATTTAATTGCGTTGTAAGGTCTGCAAGAGTGGCATTATTCCAAACCTCAAATATCATTTTTTACTCTTATATGCTTTATTTTCTATGTCACGTTATGGCCTTATTATTAGCATTGTCTTGTGAAAGGAGTTACGAAATGTTTGTCTAACCTCTTGAAGACATAAATGATTAGGAGACTTGAAGCTACACACGAACTCTAAGTTAAAATCAGAATTCAACTGAGTTTTAGATTAATTCCAACTTCACCTAAGGGTCTACCCCTCAACTATAAATGCGTTTTTAAGCGAGAGGACACACTTATGCTAAACCACCTTCCAGAAAGGACCAAGGTGTTATGTTGAGAGAAATCAAAGTAACACATTTAGCTGAGCAGAGCTAAGGAGTTCATTAACAAGAGTTTAAGACCTAGAACAACTAAGTCACAACCTCCATCTATGTCGTCTGGATCCAACAGGGATTTCACTCAATGAAGAACTTTAAACTTAAATCTATCTTCGGAGAACAAGGTAATCCAATAGGCTCCGAAATAGGAGTTAGCTCTACATACTCCAAATACAGTTTTGACTGTGTCGCTCCTATCTACCAGGTTTATGACAATTTCACTAACCATACTGAGTAAGACAATAAACCCATTCTTGGACTCTTGTTTACTCAAACTAGGAGGTTCCATCAAGTGCAGGGTTTAAGTTCACTCTAAATTTTTTAATGTCTTCTATAGTAAGGAGTATCACACATGAAAACAAGTTGTGCTCCGATATCGAACAGGGGTAGAGTGTTTCATTTAAATCTCTTTATTACATTTACAAAGTATGAAAGCACAAGATGACTCATTAATCATTTATGGAACACTAAACATGCATTACAAGATATTACTTCAAATTTATTTACCTTATATAAGTATCAAACCCTTTTACCACGTGTACTATAAATCAAAATTGAACCTAAGATTAAATGCACATTTCCTAAATGTCCTTGAAACCGGCATCTCATACATATCAACAAATTATCAAATATAACAGTTTATAACATGAGACAACATTATACACTTATTCATTTAACAATGAACTATATAAATTACAAAGATAAATAAATGAATTACACATTGCCTTTTTGTCGTCATTCTTTCATCCTGCAAAACCACGTGAGCATGATATCAGCGATAAATAGCTGGCATGGCATCCACCCTAACCTAACATAATTATCATTTTTCAGTTTCCCATTTACATATGATAATAATTACAATTTGCAATCGAAATTAAAAGCTTTAGAGACATGTATTCATTAGATTTCATTTTACTTCTTTTGTAACCTAGGAGAGAGAAAAAGAAGGGAAGAGAGAGAAAACACCATTTGTCATGAGTTCTATTTGACACAACAACTTACACTATAGAGTTTTAAAATAGTTATTTGCATGTGTTAAAAGTTTCCAGGGTGGTTTGGTAACCCTACGAGGGTCCCAAAGCTTTCTATTTTTACATTTTCTCACTAGCTACAAAACGTTCAAAATGGGCTCAGAGGCTAAGAAACCACTTCCAAAACTTGTCTTCCGATGAGAACACACACCACGATTAACTTTCTATGTTTCGCCAGATATACCAAGAGTTCATAGCAACTGACGGAATTGGGAAAAAGTGAATGGTTTGTGTTTGGCGGCTAGTTTTCTAGGGCTACTGGTCGTAGCTGACCCAGTTGCAAATGAACAAAATTTAGCTCGAGGGCTCAGAAAACTACGTCCATAACTGACGTTCGATGGATGAGCACGCAACAAGACACTTCCTACAAGTTCCCCTATATAAGGAGAATTCATCAGAGTCGACGGGACTGAGAACTAGAAAACCATTTTCAAATGGCGACAAGTTTTCTAGAGCGACAAGTCGAAATTGGTCCAGTTTGACCTCGTCAAACTACGACCAGAGGCCTACAAAATGGCTTTACCAAACTATCCAGAAAAGTGTTTTTCCCTAAACTGAATGTTCCATGCAATTTTCTATTATAAACACTAGAGGTTTGCGAAGATGGGAAATAATTTCTCTATCCAGGTTTCAAATGGCGGTTCAAAATGAAAGCCAACTTTATAGTTTTAACAGCGTTCTACTACTGTGAAACAGTGTAACAGTGCTCCTATAAGAGCGTCAAAAAGATCACATAGTTCGTTCGGGGTCAATCCAAAGGTCTAGGTGACTCCTCACATAACAAGATACATGAATGAAGCTTAACATCTCATTTTCAGAGTTACAAAAGGTACTTAATGAGTCTCCAAAAAGTGTAAAAATTAACTATTTATACTGGGAGATGATCTACGCTATTACTGGAAAGTCAATTTCGTCTGGTCGATAAAACAATGTTGTAGCGATCCAGTTGGGTAGGAATTTTTCTACATCACCTCAATAATGAGGGTGGAAGTTCATGTTTTAATGCAAACGAGTTATTTTGACTTTGTGAGTTACGACACGACATTTCATTGTTTTTGCAACGAGTTGAAATAAACATTTAAATGGTATTAAAATCCTAATATTTTAAAATTATATTAAGTTGCAAAAGAGAACTAAAACATGAGAATTATGAGAGGTAAGGGAAGATGAACCATGCCTAGAAGTGAATCCGGAATTAGCCAAACCCATAGGAATTCGGTTCAGCATCTCCCTTGGGCACATTCATACATACCACTACACTGTTCAACACACACCGTCCACCACTTGGGGCATCCACGTCTATCAAGGAATTTGTCCACTGTAGATTTGACAATCATGACGAGGGTACTCTTTACAGTCTGAAGGATAAGGCCATAATGTGTTCCAAAACTCGCATCTGGCACCATGACGGGAGATCCTTTGCTCAAAGGTTCCTTCATTTTTGCTTTAGGTCCTATCAATGTACGGCATCAATCCACTACAATTTCTAGAGCCTTCCTCTTACAATCCATTTGTGCATATGTTGGAAGTACGTTGGCAAATGTAAGCTGATCCTCTTGGATGCCTTGCTTGTAGCATACGATGAAACAACGCGACTGTCTCCTAAGAAATACCCATGTCCTTTGTACACTGTCATAACCTATTCCAGGCGAAGCTGTCTCGTTCTTTCATTTGGTCAAACATTGTAACAAGCCTACCAGTGCATTTATAACTACAATAGTTGACAAAACCCCTCTATTTTGTTTTTCTTTGATAGAAGTCCATGCAGGTAAAAGAGTTCATGTTTGTCACAGCCTAAGAGGATGCTGGCATAGGCTGTTGTCTTCACTTTACATGATGACAGAAAAAATAAATCCATAATTAACCTAATCAGATCGCTGTAGATAGGAAGAGCACATGGCACCATGGAACTGTAACAACAAAATAGAAGCTTAGGCACAACCATCCAATGAGCCCCTAAGGAGGCGGGTTTGAAGGATGGAGTCGCTTGAGCAAGAGGGGCTAGCAGAATGCAAACATGGGGTATGCGCTACCTGTGGAAGCCCCTACTATTTCAATAGCCCATGAAATTCATCCTTGTTTCACCACATTCCCCACGTACGTCACCATATCTCTTAATCTGAATAGCTCACATTTTCCAAGAACTACACTTTTAGCCAAGGCAGAAAGGTAGTTTGGAACAAGTGAAGACATCCATCGAGTATAAGCTGAAAACATAGGCATTTTCAGGAGTTGTGGATGAAAATGTGGAGGGAGAAAACACAATGCACATGTTTCAGGTGATCTATAGAAATGGACCATCCAGATCTACATTTCTAGCTTACACATAGCCAAGTAGGAATCCAATGAGACATCAGTAACCAATATTTTGAGTAAAGTGACCTCTAGGGCACAGAAAAGTCTTGTGTTTTACATGTCAGTTTTCTTTTAACAAAGAAACCTTCCATGTAAAAATGCCCAAGAAAAGGACTGCCATTCATTCCATGCCATTTATGGCATAAATAAACAACAATGAAACTAATAGGCGGCCATCTAAAATCCACGCACCCACTTTAATATGACTACCACGTGAAAAACGGAAATCCCATGTCTTCTGTATGCTAAGCAGAGGAATCACATTGACTATGAGAAGCTATTTTTTTATTTTATCTGGTCAACCATACTAACAACATCCACCAAATCCTTTGCAAATGCATTTCAGTCTGCAAAAATGCCCAACAGTTGTCAAATCTGATTAGTTTGCCTTTACCATCACATAGCCAGTGCTAGCAGGGAGTTTTGACAATGGTATAGACATCCTCCATCAACAAGAAACTAGAGAACGGGTAGAGATAACGTCCCAGCTACTGAAACACTACGTCTAGCCCCCATAAGGGTTCCGAGCCACCACAAGAACCAACACATGGTATTTACAGGCTGTAAAAAACCTAGCAGAAAACAAGGGACAACAATCTAAAGGAAGTGGTTAGAGCATTAGAAATGTGTTCCATTTGTTGAATTATGAGAGTACCAAAAACTACTTTTGCTGCAACGATGACAAGATTTTCCTTTAAAAGGGGAAAAATGAACTCGATGATGCGGGTCTAATAATAGAAAACATCGACACCGACACAAGCAGGCACGATGAAAAGGGGGATAATTGATTATCCTCCGCAACGAGGTAAAGCCCCTAATGTTTAACAGAAGTGCAACGGCATTCGACACTTAGCAACATGGTCGTCGAAGAAGAAAAAGAGCAACGATGAAGAGGCATTACATTCTCCTCCCCTTAAGAAAGCATCGTCCTCAATGTGACATAACGCAGAGGAAAAGAAATGGTATGCAGCAAAGAACAATTATGGGTGAAGGTACGCTCTAAGGTTAAGATTTTAGACACAAAATCATGGCCACGGGGTGGCCCTAGGAACATCTGGTAGAGATTCTAACTTTCAAGGTTCTTTGAAGATTGGTAGTTTAATTTTACCTTATTACTTAGTTAGCATTTTCTTTTACAGTATTTCTTATCTCAAGATTATAATATTCATTGTTTAGAAATTTCAGTTTATTCATTCATGTGGGTTCCCATCATGAACTATAGTCACAACACCCTACCAGGGTCATATACAACACTAAAATTTCACGAGACATCTTGCTACAAAATTTCAAGGCTGTAACACATCACAAGACCTTTAATTCCCCCATGGAATGACAACAAGTAGTCCACATAGCAAAGAATTTCAAACAATTACATCCTAGACATAGATCTAGTACACACATATGACTGGCAGAGATAATTATTGCATTGATACATAGACAATGAGTATCACAAGACCCAAAAATCCATGACTATAATAATGTAGTGCCAAGAAAATATCCAATAGTCCATACCAACCAAGGAAAGAGTGAAGCCTAAAACATAACAAGGTGTCAAAAAGACTCACAAAGGTACACATAACTCACTATACCAACTCCACACATCTCAAAATATCAAGAAATAACTCCATATATCTCCTGAAGCATCATAAAAAAACTCCATATACCTCCCAAACCATCACCAAATAACTCCATATACGTCCTAAGGAGAAATAATCATAGTGCCAAAAACCAAGTCGGGTCTCACTCAACCATAGAGCCCCATCAAGAATATCAGGTCACTCCACCATAGAGTTCCATAAAGAATAACATGTCACTTAACCATAGAGGCCCATCTCCTTTGTCCTTTTAATGAGGTCAGGTCACCCTATGGCCTTGGGCACATAGAGCCTCGTCACCCCCAACCTAAGTGGCATAATAACTCGTGGTTCAACAACCCACTAGTTATCTGTAACTCCTTGGGTCGTACCCCCATACAATGAAGCGGGTCCATAGGTTCAACTACTCCATGGTGAATCCCATGACCCTATTCTAACACATTACGACATTACAACCAGCATAACAATCCATTCAAATGCAAAGTGGCAAAATCAAAAGCCTTGGGCTAGGCTACAAAAATTTTAAATATGACAAGAAAGTTTTAAAACTAAGAAAAAAAAATGGCTAATTATCCATGGTTAGTGCAAAATCCAAATGTTAATGCAACACAAAAATAAATGCCCAAAATATAAGAACCTGTCAATCAAGAAAAATAGATGGTTCTAGCTAAAAAACATAATGATCAATTTACGAATAAAAATACATATGGAGAAATAGCACATTGCAATCACTACGTGGCCTCATACCACCACCAAAGGGGTACTCATCAAGTTGCTGGCACTCAGACATCGAGCCTCAGTTCATAAACATATACATGTAACCAGAAATGAGTATATCAAATAATGTAACTATCATCATATCTTCCTGAATCATCCCTCCATACTCCCACAAGGATCAACACTGTCAAAATCACATAGGATTATTCAATGAACAATCCAATAGAAAAGATCAGGGGACACAAGGTTGCATAATTTGAGCCTAAGGTGGTGCATACCCACAATATACTGAGCAGGCTTGAAGTATACTAAACAAATAGAAGTGGGTTTTTTCAAGATATATAAGACTCCACTTTCTCACTCGTACTCGGCTCAAGATTATGAAAACCTAGTCCATGCCTCCTCTCTCCACACATACACTCTTGACAATTTTCTCCCCTTAGGGTTGTCTAGTGTAGGGGTTCACAACATACACATAATACATCACTATCACAATGGTGATTCACACAATGTAACCATAGCGTCTTACGCATGGTATTTATATACAGGGTATAACACAATAATTACTTCACGGGTCATGATACATCACATTACCAAATCTTGCACCCAAAGTGAAATCATTGTAGACTAGGGATCATACTCACCATATGCCCCTAATCTCATGACATGAACCATCACATATTACATGAATTTATACGTATGAGGAATCATAATGTCTAAAATTATGACATATAGTCAATTGTAATACAACACGAAGATGCACACAACTCAACACAATACGGTGAAGACATCACGATAAAATTCCATTCACTTTACATCAATTTTGTCATGCAATACATCAATACACCTTCACATCACATAATGCCAAAATGTTCTAACCCTCAGCAATCCACGATAACATTCCGTTCACAAAAAACAAGGTAGTAAATTACACATGGATTCCTTATTGAATCAACAACATAGAGAGTGAATACTCTCATCACAAAGCACATCAATATGATAACAAATACGCACTAAGTGACATGCACCACATGTGCTTCCATAAGGTCACAATTATGACATAGTTCACATAACAACATATATCACATTACTCTTCCAATATCCACCACCATCATGCAACACCATCACAACTCTAATCCATCCCAGAGGTTCGAGAGCATGAACCTCCACTCTGATACCATATTTAATGCCCAAATTTTACACACACAATGTTAACAGTAAAATACCAAGATAATTTTTTTTTTGACTTACATTTCTCACTACACGCAACACAGCAAGGGCTCCAAGTATAGAAACTCGACTCGCATACGACAATAACATAAGTCATCGACTCACATAGGCAAATGAAGACAACATAGGCATATCGATGCCACACTTTTCCCAATGAATGGTTACTAGTAATGACCCAACCACAAGAAAAAAGACTCAGGAATGGGAACCCACAACACATCATTTCTTTAATTGTATTTTAGTTCCGATTAACATTCCAAGAAAATTATTGTGTAAGGAATAAATTTTTCATTTTTCCACCGACAGAAACTCTTAAGTTCATTCCACATTTAAATTATTGTTTAACCCTTCTAAGTTGGCTTCATATTCTTTACAAAACTTTCCATAACTTGCATACTTATTTGGGCATATTTAAATGCATATAAAAGTACTTAATTATCTTGTTCTTATGTTAAAAATCTTCTTCTCGAACATACATTCAATGTCTACCTTTTTACTCCTACAACTCAAGTGTATGTGACTTGGTGTCCATATAGACGTTATTAGGATTTAACGGAGATTTAATTGCAAGATAGATTTTTACCACAAAACATTCCTCCAATCACAGTAATGGTTATTTTCCTACCATAGTTATTCTAAGTCAATGTCTTAATGACTTCCTTTATATATATATATATTATATATATATATATATATATATATGTGATATTTAATTTAGTTATAAGGTATCCAAGAGTGGTAGTATCCCTAACCTCATTCATCAGTTTGTTTTATATATGTATTTTACTTTCTCAAAGGTGGAATACACCAAGGCAATTCATATTCTTTGAAACAAAAGAGATATTTAATTTCGAGTTATAAGGTCTCCAAGAGTGGCAGTATTCCTAACCTCGATTCTCATGTTTACTCTTATATGCTTTATTTTCTACACCACATTATGGCCTTATTTTTAGCATTTTCTTGTAAAAGGAGATACAAAGTGTTTGTCCAACCTCTTGAAGACATATATGATTTAGAAGACTTGATAGCTTCACATGAACCCTAAGCTTAACATCTGAATTCAACTGAGTTTTAGATTAATTCCAACTTCACCTAAGGGTCTACACCCTCAACTATAAATGAGGTTTTAAGAGAGAGGACAAATTATGCTAAACCAATTTCAGAAGGGGCCAAGGTGTTATGTTGAGAGGAACCAAGGTAACACATTTGATTGAGCGGAGCTAAGGGGTTCATTAACAAGAGTTTAATACCCGGAACAACTAAGTCTACAACCTCCTTCCATGTCGTCTATATCCAATAGTGTTTTCACTCAATGAGAGAACTTTAATTTTAAATCTATCTTCGGCAGACAAGGTAGTCGGCTAGGATACAAAGGAGGAGTTAGCTCTACATACTCTAAGTGAAATTTTATTGTGTTGCTCCTATCTGATAGATTTAAGACAATGGAACTAAACATACTGACTAAGATTGTAAACCCATTCTCGGGTTCTTGTTTACTCAAACTAGAATATTTCCATCGAGGGCAGGGTTTAAGTTCACTCTATGGTTTTCAATTTCTTCTACGGTAAGGAGTATCACACATGAAAATAAGTTGTGCTTCGATATTGAACAAGGGTAGATTGTTTTGATTAAATATCTCTTATTACATTTACAAAGTATGAATGCACATAGATGAATGCATTACATTATTACTTAGTTACATTGTTACTTAGTATGAATGCACAAGTTCTCTTTTACATTGTTACTTAGTCTTTCTTTTTAGAAGTATGACTAAAACCCATGGTATGCTAATATTCATTGAACTTAAGGTTTTAATTGATTTGTTTTTTTTTGGGTCCCAATAGAAACTCAAGACATCAAGATGTCACACAAAACTTAACACAAAAACCCAACGATGACATCTTGCTACAAAATTTCAAGGTTGTAACATTGATCACAAGACCTTTAATTCCCCCATGGAATGACAACAAGTAGTCTCAAATACAAAGAATTTCTAACAATTACATCCTAGACATTAGATCTAGTACACACATATGACTGTGCAAAGATAATCATTGCACTGATACATAGACAACGAGTATCATTTAAAAAATCCATGACTGATAACGAATGTAGTGCCAAGAAAATATCCAATAGTCCATACCAACCAAGGAAAGAGTCAAGCCTCAAACATAACAATGTGTCAAGAAGACTCACAAAGGTACACATAACTCACTATATCAACTCCACACATCTCAAAATATCAAGAAATAACTCCATATATCTCCTGAAGCATCATAAAAATACTCCATATACCTCCCTAACCCTGTCACCAAATAACTCCATATACCTCCCAAGGAGAAATAATCATAGTGCCAAAACCAAGTCAGGCCACTTAACCATAGAGCCCCATCAAGAATATCATGTCACTCCACCATAGAGTGCCAAAAAGAATAATAGGTCACTACACCATAGAGGCACGTCTCCTTTCTCCTTTTAATGAGGTTGGGGCCACCCTATGGCCCTGGTGCACATAGATCCCTGTCACCCCCCAACACAAGTGACATAATAACTCGTGGTTCAACAACCCACTAGTTATCTGTAACTCCTTATAGTGTACCCCTATACAACGAAGTGGGTCCATAGGTTTAACCACTCCATGGTTAATCCCATGACCATATTCCAACACATTATGACATTACAATTAGCATAACAATCCATTCAAATGCCAAGTGGAAAAAATCAAAAGCCTTGGGCTAGGCTACAAAAACTTTTAAATATGACAAGAAAGTTTTAAAACTAAGAAAAACAAATGGGTAATTAGTCATGGGAGTGTAAAATCCAAATGTTAATAAAACAAAAAAAATAAATGCCCAAAATATAAGAACATGTCAATCAAGAAAAACAACTGGTTCTAGCTAAAAGAGATAATGATCAATTTATGAATAAAAATTCCTATGGAGAAATAACACATTACAATCACTATGTGGCCTCATAACCGCCACCAAAGGGGTACTCATCGAGCCTCAGCTCATAAACATATACATGTAACCAGAAATGAGTATATCAAATAATGTAACTCTCATCATCTCTTCTTGAATCATCCCTCCATACTCCCACAAGGATCAACACATTCAAAATCACATAGGATTATTCAATGAGCAATCCAATAGGAAAGAGCAGGGGACACAAGGTTGCATAAGTTGAGCCTAAGGTGGTGCGCACCCACAATATACTGAGCAAGCTTGAAGTATACTAAATAGATAGAAGTGGGTTTTTTAGTCTATCTAAGGACTCCACTTCCTCACTCATACTCAAGGCTCAAGATTATGAAAACCTAGTCCACGTAGACATCCCCCTCTCCACACATACACTCTTGACAATTTTCTCCCCTAAGGGTCATCTAGTGTAGGGTTCACAACATACACATAATAATCACTATCACAATGGTGATTCACACAATGTAACCATATCGTCTTACACATGGTATTTATATATAGGGTATAACACAATGATTGACTTTCACAGGTCACGATACATCACATTACCACATCTTGCAGCCAAAGTGCAATCACTGTACACTAGGGATCATACTCACCATATGCCCCTAATCTCACGAAATGAACCATCACATATTACATGAATTATACGTATGAAGAATCACAATGTCTAACATTACAACATATATTCAATTACAATACAACACGACGATGCACACAGCTTAACACAATACAATAATTGACATCATGATAAAATTCCATTCACTTTACATCAATTTTGTCACGCGATACATCAATACACCTTCACATCACATAATGCCCAAAATTTTCTAACCCTCAACAATCCACAATAACATTCCATTCAAAAACAAGAAGGTCCAGTACATTACACATGGATTCCTCATTGAATCAACAACATGGAGAGTCAATACTCTCATCACAAACACATCAATATGATAAAAAATACGTACTAAGTGACATGCACCACATGTGCTTCCATAACGTCAAAATTACGACATAGTTCACATAACAACATATATCACATTAATATTCCAATATCCACCACCATCATGCAACACCATCACAACTCTAATCCATCCCAAAGGTTCGATAGCATGAACCTCCGCTCTGATACCATATGTAAAGTTGACATTTTACACACACAATGTCAATAGTAAAATACAAGGATAATTTTTTTTTTTGACTTACATTGCTCACTACACACAACATAGCAAGGGCTCCAAGTACATAAACTCGACTCGCATATGACAATCACATAAGTCATTGACTCACATAGACACATGAAAACACCATAGGCATGTCGATGCCACACTTTTCCTAATGAATGGTTACTAGTAATGACCCAACCACAAGAAAAATGACTTCAGGAATGGTGAACCCACAACACATCATTTCTTTAATTGTATTTTAGTTCTGATTAACATTCCAAGAACATTATTGTGCAAGGAATAAATTTCTCATTTGTCCACCCACAGATTCTTAAGTTCATACCGTGGTTAAATTATCGTTCGACCCTTCTAAGTTGGCTTCATATTCTTTACAAAATTTTCCATAACTTGCATACTTATTTGACATAATTCAAATGCATAAAAAGTACTTAATTATCTTGTTCTTATGTTAAAAATATTCTTCTCGAACATACATTCAATGTCTACCTTTTTACTCTTACAACTCATGTGAATGTGACTTGATGTCCATATAGCGATATTAGGATTTAACGGAGATTTAATTGCAAGATATATTTTTACCACAAAACATTCTTTGATCACGAAAAAAATATTTTCCTACCATAGTTATTCTAAGTCAATGACTTAACGACTTCCTTTTTATATTTATATATATCTTTTGTTTTCTCGTAGTTTGATCACAACAATGCAATACATATTCTTAGAAACACATAAAGATATTTAATTGAGTTATAAGGTCTCCAAGAGTGGCAGTATCCTTAACCTCAATTCTCATTTTTACTCTTATATGCTTTATTTTCTACGTCACATTATGGCCTTATTTTTAGCATTGTCTTGTAAAAGGAGTTACGAAAGTGTTTGTCTAACCTCTTGAAGACATATATGATTAAAAGACTTGAAGCTACACACAAACCCTAAGTTAACATCCAAATCAACTGAGGTTTAGATTAATTCGCAACTTCACCTAAGGGTCTACCCCTCAAATATATATGAGGTTTTAAGCGAGAGGAAAAAATTATGCTAAACCACCTTCTAGAAGGGGCCAAGGTGTTATGTTGAGAGGAACCAAGGTAACACATTTAGACTGAGTGGAGCTAAGGGGTTCATTAACAAGAGTTTAAGCCTAGAACAACTAAGTCACAACCTCCATCAATGTCATCTGGATCCAACAGGGTTTTTATTTGATGAAGAATTTTAATTTTAAATCTATCTTCGGCAAACAAGGTAGTCCGCTAGGATACGAAGGAGGAGTTAGCTCTACATACTCCAAGTGAAGTTTGACTGTGTCACTCCTATCAGACAAGTTTAAGAAAATGTCACTAAACATACTGACTAAGATGATAAGCCCATTCTTGGGCTCTTGTTTACTCAAACTAGGAGATTTCCATCAAGTGCAGGTTTAAGTTCACTCTATGGTTTTCAATGTCTTCTACGGTAAGGAGTATCACACATGAAAACAAGTTATGCTCCAATATTGAACAAGGGTAGAGTGTTTTGATTAAATCTCTTTATTACATTTACAAGGTATGAATGCACAAGATGACTCATTAATCATTTATTGAACACAAAATATGCACTGCAAGATATTACTTCAAATTTATTTACCTTATATAAATATCAAACCCTTTTACCATGTGTACTATAAATCAAAACTGAACCTATGATTAAATGCACATTTCCTAGATGTCCTTGAAACTAGCATCTCATACATATCAACAAATTATCAAATATAACCTTCTGTAACATGAGACTACATTATACATTTATTCATTTAACAATGAACTATATAAATTACAATGATAATTAATGAATTACACATCACCTTTTCGTCATCATTCTTTCATCCTGTAAAAACCACGTGAGCATGATATCAACGATAAATCACTGGCATGGCATCCACCCTAATCTAACATAATTATCATTTTTTAGTTTCCCATTTACATATGATAATAATTACAATTTGCAATCGAAATAAAAGGGTTCAGAGACATGTATTCATTTCACTTCATTTTGTAACCCGGGAGAGAGAAAAAGAAGGGGAGAGAGAGGAAAACACCATTTTGTCAAAAGTTCTTTTTCACACAACAAGTTACACTATAGAGTTTTAAAACAGTTATTTACATGTGTTAAAAGTTTCCACGGTGGTTTGGCAACCCGATGAGGGTCCCACAACTTTCTATTTTTACATTTTCTTACTAGCTACAAAACGTTCAAAATGGGCTCAGAGGCTAAGAAACCACTTCCAAAAGTTATCTTCTGATGAGAACACACACCACGATTAACTTTCTACGTGTCCCCAAATATACCAAGAGTTCATAGTAACTGACAGAATTGGGAAAAAGTGAACGGTTTACGTTTGGCGGCTAGTTTTCTGGGGCCACTGGTCGTAGTTGGCCCAGTTGCAAATGAACAAAAGTTAGCTCGAGGGCTCATAAAACCACATCCAAAACTAACATTTTATGGATGAGCATGCAACAAGACACTTCCTACAAGTTCCCCTATATAAGGAGAATTCATCAGAGTCGACGGGACTGAGAACTAGAAAACCATTTTCAAACGGTGACAAGTTTTCTGGAGCGACAAGTCGAAATTGGTCTAGTTTGACCTCGTCAAACTGCGACCAGAGGCCTACAAAATGTCTTTGCCAAACTATCCAGAAAAGTGTTTTTCCCTAAACTGAAGGTTCCAAGCAATTGTCTAGTAAAAATACTATAGTTTTGCAAGACAGGGAAATAATTTCTCTATCCAGGTTTCAAATGGCAGTTCAAAACAAAAGCCAACTTTCTAGATTTAACAACTTTCTACTACTGTAAAATAGTGTAACAAGGCTCCTATAAGAGCGTCAAAAATATCTCATATGTTTGTCTGGGGTCCATCCAAAGGTCAAGGTGACTCTTCACATACCAAGGTACATGAATGAAGCTTAACATCTCGTTTTCAAAGTTACAAAGGGTACTTAATGAGTCTCTGAAAAATACAAAAATTAACTATTTAAACAGGGAGAAGGTCAACATTATTACTAGGAAGTCAATCTCATCTTGTCGATAAACCAATATTGTAGTGATCTAGATGGGTAGGAAGTTTTCTAAATCACCTCAGAATGAGGGTGGAAGTTCATGTTTTAATGCAATGAGTTATTTTGACTTCGTGAGTTACGACACAACATTTCATTGTTTTGCTATGAGTTGATAAAAAACATTTTATTAAAATCCTAATATTTTAAAATTCTATTACCCTGTGTAAAAGAGAACTAAAACATGAGAATTATGAGAGGTAAGGGAAGATGAACCATTGCAAGGAATGGATCCAACATCAGTGGGCTTCAACAGCCAGATCTATACAATGGGCACTAAAAAAATAGGATCAAGAGCATCCATAGTGCTCTGACCATAAATGTTGATAGAGACAATTAAAATGTAACTACAGATTTAAAACCATTCCACCACTGGTCATACTCAATGATGTCACATAATGTAGCACCAAAACTTACATGCACACAATGCTAGCAAAGGTTATCGACCACCAGCTTTAGATCTGCTAGTTAGTTTCTCCTACAGGCACTTGACAATAGACCGATCGATCTTGGCTTTAATCATTTGGAGAGTTACAATGAAGAATGTAATGGCGGTGGCTTGGGATGGATCTTGCTTTGCAAATCCACCTTGGAAATTGCAAGATATCTGTTATACTTGGAATACCCAAATGTCCTCAGTAATACCGCTGAGACTGCAAAAACTATGCATGTGATGTTGGTCTCGATGAAATTGGAGCAGATGCTTTGTAAGAGCTGAGAGGATAACAGTCATTTCTAACTACAATACATCTGCCAAAACCCCTAGCATTCTGAGATAGCAGCTTCTTGATAGAAACTTCACGCAGGTAATATCTTCATCTTTGGCATCAGTTTGGGAGTTTCCTTTTTGCCCTAATTGTTTATCCATATCCCTAATAAAACAATGTGACTCTTAAGGTCCTGCATCTCCTTTTCCATATTTTCTACTCTGACCAAGCAAGTCTTCATCTTTAGGCTTATCCATCCAGATTACTAATGTGCAGTTTGAAATTCACAACAAGCTCCAAGTCTTTATGACTTCTAAGAACAAAAGCCTTTGAGAATATCATGAACCTTAGTTTTCATCTCTTTCCTTTTCCTACTAGGTGGTAGCTGAACCCTATCAAATCCCTTTCCTATCAGGAAGGGGGGAGATAGAGGCAGGGGGAGGACTAGTGAAGTCAAATGAGTGGGGGCAAGCTGAAAATGCAGTGGCGATCCTTCCCATGAGTAGTATTAACCCTTGATGAAGGGGAACAACCCTAGTGTAGTTTTGCACTTCTAAAAACCAGATTTTTCCAGTGAATTCAGGCGTTTCAAGTAATGAGGAAAGTTACATGGTGAGGTCTCTACAAGAAAGTGATTAGCAGGAAGATCAAATGTGAACATTGGGAAATAGTGACAAATCTCCCTTCTAAGGTAACATACCTTACCACCATCCCCACTGCGATCTCAGCAAAAACCAGCTCTGGAACATAAGAAATTTTGATGTTTGCCATCAAAAAATCTAGATTCTTGCCCTCATCCAGAAACTTCTTGAGCCAGGTCCACCTCTCTGTCAACTCATTGTTTGAGCAATGAGTTGCCAATAAATAATTAACTGCGTATTATAATCCTAATAACAAAGATAAAATTGTATTAAATTACAAATGAAAAACTAAAATACGAGAGTTATGAAAGATGAGGGGAGGTTAACCATGCCTGGGACACTGAAGCTAGTTGAAACCATGGAATTTAGGTTCAAACATCTCCCTTAAGCATTTTGTCAAATCGATCATGAGCATCCGCATAATTTTTACCATTTCACCTTTGCTCAAAATAGCTTGCAAGATTTTCCAATGAACCCATATTGCATGAAACCAAAAATAAAATCATATGTTTAAATGGTGTCAATGGCCAAATTTACAATTTGCAGCTCCCTCAATATAGCCAGCATGTTTGGGTATATTCCAAATGACCAGCAGATTGGTGTCTAACCTGCTTAGCCCACCTTTCAGCTGTAGCAAAGAAGCTTGAACAAGATTTTCATGCAACACGTGGGAGAGTAATACCATAGGTAGGTGAACTACCTGAACAAAGTACCTCAAACAGATGTGGTGAAAGTAGATGTCACAATAGGGATGGGCACAACAAGACCAACAACCAAACAAAACGACCCAGATACAACATGACCAACTAACCACTGCTCCATAAGGAATTATCAGTAGAGGTTTGACTTTACAGCTTCAGAGTATAGACTGTTATCATCAAATGAAGAACCACCCTCCACAAGAGTTTCAAGCCACCACAAAACCATATGCATGGTGTTTGCAGGCTGAAGAGAAAGCCCACGCAACAAAAAGAGGGGAAAAACAACAACATTCACTTTAAGTACAAATTCGATCATTTTTTAGAGCTAATGAAATTTTGTTTTGAGTGTCCGATTAAATACCTCCCAAAACTAAACTAGGTGTTCAAGTTGACCTGAATAATCTAGGGGACAATACTTCGATTAAGTTTTCCTACCTACTTCCTTGAAACTCTCCCAAAATCATTTATGTTAATATCCAATGGCTACGTAATCTGTGTGTAACTGCGCAGAGCAGTGAAGCTCCTCTAATTGCACATCTCCTATGCAACTTCATAGCTTAAAAGGAATTTATCTTCTGGAGCTTTTTCGGAGCCCAAATTACATCAGTAATGAGCTTAGTAAACCTCTAGATTGTGAGTTGTGCTCTTGGAAATTTATTATCTTCCACTATCGGAACATCCCCAGAAAATTTATGTGCACTTCAAGCTGGCTTGCACCATCTGACTAGATCATTCTAGACTGGAAGCATCACAGTCAACTTCCTTTGTTTGATGCTCCACTCGATTGGAACACGCTGTGGTAGTGCTTGACACCAAGGACTTCTTAGGCATCACTCAGCTTGATTGGTCCACCTGAGTTGAGGTAGAGCACCGAGGATACATCCCCACACACTTCTCCTTTGTGCACCTGTGCAACTTGCGCACTGCAGTTCATTTGTGTCACACATCCTGCAGAGTGTGCATAAGTCTCAAAAAACCTTTACGCATCATCGTGCACACTTCTCCTCTACATGGAGTCACTTGTGCCTTGAGGAATGATTGCATTACCTCTCCTTTTTCAAAGAGCCACTTGAACCTTGAAGAATATAGTGGCATCTCATGCCCCACACAGGGCTTGCCTAAACTACTCCAATGCACACACTTGCTTCGCAACATTTGTAGCTTCCACCATCTCATGAAATCATACCACATACACTTCTCTTTCTTTCCTCTCAATCTGTGTCAAATATAGTGGCTTCACAAGAATTCATAGTAAACCATGGATGTCTTTATACTAATTTGGATGAGACTAATTACAGGCTTCCATCACGAGCCAGGGAGGAAGGAGAAACAATGATCCAAAGAAAAAAGGATAGTACATTAGCAACTGCATTTCAGACTGAACAAAAATGAGGCACCAATCCAAAATGCACACATCCTCCTAGAGCAGTCCTTCATCCAAAGCACCATGTAACCAGGGAAAATTTCGTACCCAGCTACCAAAAAGAGATTTACAGATTAGACATATTCTTAGTTTCATTAATACATGCCTCATGGGAAGAGGGAAAATAGTGGCTAGCTCCCCTACCAACTAGAGCCCAACACGCAATGCCATGGAGGAGACATGACGGGATGGCAGGTGTTCCACCTCCCAATCGCATGCAACCAAAGACCAGGTCTTTTCAATAATAAAAAAATAAATAATTAAAATAAAATAAGGGTATTATAGCCAGTATGGGAAGAAGAAATGGTGGGGTGGGTGGATACCTCAACAAATTTATAAATAAATGTTTTATCAGCAAAATTGGTATTTACAGGCTTACAACGACACCTCAATGGTGAAAGAGGAATGTTAAACACTAACATGAACACCACTCCCTAATCAAAGGAACCACCAACAAAAAGCTTCTCCTTTTATGTGACTCGAGGAATAATCGACTGAAAAGATAAAATAAAATAACATAAGGATAAACAATATTAATGTTGATAACATTCGACGATAGAATATTAATAAAACCAAATAGTCGATCGACATACAAAATAAATATAATAATGTCGTTATTATTATTAATTTTACCGCACACAAATTTACTAACCATATTAATAATGATCGCCCGTCAACAAAGAGTAAAATAAAAAAACAAATCAACAATTCAATATAATAATTATTAGGTAGATGTTCCTTCTAGTTAGACACACCCTAACAACATCAAGACATCATTAAAACCACCTATAGAATCTGAGAATGATATTTTTGCTTAGCAAGGTAATTGAAAAGGCAAAGTCAACAAGAATCAGTAGGAGCACAACAATGTTAAATGCCTAGCAACACAGTCATCGAAGAAGAAAAAAGAAGAACGAGGGATGGGGCACTACATTCTCCTCCCCTTAAGAAAGCATCATCCTCGATGTGACATATAATGAATAAGGAGAAATGGTAAGCAACAAGTAATGAATATGGGCGAAGGTACGCTCTAAGTTTAAGATTTCAGACCCAAAATCATGGTCACGGGGTGGCCCTAGGAACATCAGGTAGAAAATTTAACTTTCAAGGTTTTGTGAAGATTGGTAGTTCCATTTTACCTTATTACTTAGTTAGTATTTTTCTTTTACAGTATTTCTTATCTCAAGATTATAATATTCATTGTTTAGAATTTTTTTTCGGTTGTCTTAAGTTCGTGGGTGCCCCAACAACAAATAACATCAAGATGTCATGCAAGACTCAACACAACACAAACAACCCATGAGACATCTTGCTACCTACCTTCATGACTGTATCATAACACAAGGTATTTTAATTCCTCCATGGAATGAAAACAAGTAGACCACATAGCATATAATTTTTGACAATTATGTCCTAGACATAGATCCAGTACACACATGTGACTGAAAAACAGAATGATCATGCTGATACATATACAACAGGCATCACATGACACAAAATCCATGACTATACCAACATAGTGCCAAGACAATATCCAATAGTCCATACCAACCAAGGGAAGAGTCAATCCTCAAACATAACAAGGTGTCAAAAAGACTCACACGGGTACACATAACTCACTATACCAATCTCCACACATCCCAAAATATCAAGAAATAAATCCATATAACTCCTGAAGTATCATAAAACAACTCCATATACCTCCCAAACCATCATCAGATAATCTCCATATACCTCTCAAACCATCACCAAAAGAATCATAGTGCCAAAACCAAGTCGGGTCACTCAACCATAGAGCCCCATCAAGAATATTAGGTCACTCAACCATAGAGTGCTATAAAGAATATCAGGTCACTCAACCATAGAGGCCCATCTCCTTTCTCCTTTTAATGAGGCCGAGTCACCCTATGGCCCTGGCACATAGAGCCTCGTCACCCCCAACCCAAGTGACATAATAACACGTGGTTCAACAACCCACTAGTTATCTGTAACTCCTTGGGGTGTACCCCTATACAAAAAAGTGGGTCCATACTTTCAACCACTCCATGGTTAATCCCATGACCCTATTCCAACACATTACGACATTAGAACCAACATAACAATCTAGTCAAATGCCAAGTGGAAAAATCAAAAGCCTTGGGCTAGGCTACAAAACTTTTAAATATGAAAAGAAAGTTTTAAAATCTAAGAAAAACAAATGGCTAATTAGCCATGGTTAGTGCAAAATCCAAATGTTAATGCAATAATCAAATAAATTCCAAAAATATAAGAACATGTCAATCAAGAAAATAGCCGGTTCTAGCTAAAAGAGATAATGATCAATTCACCAATAAAATACGTAATGAGAAAATAACACATTATAATCACTATGTGGCCTCATACTGCCACCAAAAGGGGTACTCATCGAGTTGCTCACACTTGGACATCGAGCCTCATCTCATAAAAATATACATGTAACCAGAAATGACTATATCAAATAATTTAACTATAATCATCTCTAACTGAATCATTCCTCCATACTCCCACAAGGATCAACATAGTCAAAATCACATAGGATTATTCAATGAACAATCTAATAGGAAAGAGCAGGGAACTCTAGTTGCATAAGTTGAGCCTAAGGTGGTGTGCACCCACAATATACTGAGCAATCTCGAAGTATACTAAATAGATAGAAGTGGGTTTTCAGTGTATATAAGACTCCACTTCCTCACTCATACTTGGCTCAAGATTATGAAAACCTGGTCCATGCCTCCTCTCTCCACACATACGCTCTTGACAGTTTATCCCCATAGATTCATCTAGTGTAAGGTTCACAACATACACATAACTACATCACAAACACAATGGTGATTCACGCACATTAACCATAACGTCTTACACATGGTATTTATATACAGGTTATAACCCAATCACCACTTTCATGGGTTACGATACATCACATTACCACATCCTGCACCCAAATTGCAATCATTGTACACTAGGGATCATACACACCATATGCCCCTAAATCATGACATGAACCATCACATATTACATTAATTATACATATGAGGGACACAATGTCTAACCTTACTACATATAGTTAATTGCAATATAACATTACGATGCACACAACTCAACACAATACAGTGATGACATCATGATAAAATTTCATTCACTTTACATCAATTTTGTCATGCAATACATCAATACACCTTCGTATCACATAAATAAAAAAAAATTTAACCTCTGCAATCCACAGTAGCATTCTGTTCACAAACAACAAGGCAGCACATCACACACGGATTCCTCATTGAATCCATGAAAAGGAGAGTCAATACTCTCATCACAAGCACATCAATATTATAAACAGATACACACTAAGTGACATGCATCACATGTGCTTCCATAAGGTCACAATTACAGCATGGTTCACATTACAACATATATCACATTACTCTTTGAATATCCACCACCATCATGCAGAATCATCACAACTCCAATCCATCCCAGAGGTTTGAGAGCATGAACCTCCGCTTTGATACCATATGTAGTGCCCACATTTTACACACACAATTACAACAGTAAAATACCAGGATAATTTTTTCTTTTCACTTACAATGCTCGTTACACGCAACACATCAAAGGCTCCAAGTATAGAAACTCGACTCGCATATGACAATCACATAAGTCATCGACTCACATAGACACGTAAAAAAAACATAGGCATGTCGATGCCACACTTTTCCCAATGAATGGTTACTAGTAATGGCCCAACCACAAGAAACATGACTTTAGGAATGGCAAACCCACAACACAACATTTCTTTAATTGTATTTTACTTACGATTAACATTCCAAGAACATTATTGTGCAAGGATGAATTTCTCATTTGTCCACCTACAGACTCTTAAGTTCATCCCACGGTTAAAGTACCGTTCGACCCTTCTAAGTGGGCTTCATGTTCTTTACAAAATTTTCCATAACTTGCATAATTATTTGCCATAATTCATATGCATAAAAATTACTTAATTATCTCACTCTTATGTTAAACATATTCTTCTCGTACATACATCCAATGTCTACCTTTTTACTCTTACCACTCAAGTGTATGTGACTTGGTGTCCATATAGCATTATTAGGTTTTAATGGAGATTTAGATGCGAGATAGCTTTTTACCGAAAACATACCCCGATCACAGTTAGTTATTTCCCTACCATAGTTATTCCAATTCAATGACTTGAGGAATTTCATTTTGATTTATATATGTATTTTGTTTTCTCGAAGGTTGAACACGCCAAAGCAATTCTTATTTTTTGAAACATAAAAATATATTTAAGAGAAATCAAAGTAACACATTTAGCTTAGCAGAGCTAAGGAGTTCATTAACAAGAGTTTAAGACCTAGAACAACTACGTTACAACCTCCATCTATGTCATCTGGATTCAACAGGGATTTCATTCGATGAAGAACTTTAAATTTAAATCTATCTTCAGAGAACAAGGTAATCCACTAGGCTCCGAAAGAGGAGTTCGCTCTACATACTCCAAATACAGTTTTGACTCCTATCTACCAAGTTTATGACAATTTCACTAACCATACTGAGTAAGACAATAAACCCATTCTTGGACTCTTGTTTACTCAAACAAGGAGGTTCCATCGAGTACAGGGTTTAATTTCACTCTAAGGTTTTCAATGTCTTCTACAGTAAGGAGTATCACACATGAAAACAAGTTGTGCTCCGATATCGAACAGGGGTAGAGTATTTTATTTAAATCTCTTTATTACATTTACAAAGTATGAAAGCACAAGATGACTCATTAATCTTTTATGGAACACTAAACATGCACTACAAGATATTCCTTCAAATTTATTTACCTTATATAAGTATCAAACCCTTTTACCATGTGTACTATAAATCAAAATTGAACCTAAGATTAAATGCACATTTCCTAAATGTCCTTGAAACCGGCATCTCATATATATCAACAAATTATCAAATATAACAGTCTGTAACATGAGACAACATTATACACTTATTCATTTAACAATGAACTATATAAATTACAAAGATAAATAAATGAATTACACATCACCTTTTCGTCATCATTCTTTCATCCTGTAAAACCACATGAGCATGATATCAGCGATAAATCGTTGGCATGGCATCCACCCTAACCTAACATAATTATCATTTTTCAGTTTCCCATTTACATATGATAATAATTACAATTTGCAATCGAAATTAAAAGGTTTAGAGACATGTATTCATTACATTTCATTTTACTTCTTTTTGTAACCTAGGAGAGAGAAAGAGAAGGGAAGAGAGAGAAAACACCATTTTTCGTAAGTTCTATTCGACACAACAACTTACACTATAGATTTTTAAAACAGTTATTTGCATGTGTTAAAAGTTTCAGGGTGGTTTGGCAACCCTATGAGGATCCTGCAACTTTCTATTTTTAAATTTTCTCACTAGCTACAAAATGTTCAAAACGGGCTCGGAGGCTAAGAAATTACTTCCAAAAGTTGTTTTCTGATGAGAACACACACCACAATTAACTTTCTACGTGTCCCCAGATATACCAAGAGTTCATAGCAACTAACGAAATTGGGAAAAAGCGAACGGTTTGCGTTTGGCGGCTAGTTTTTCGGGGCTACTAGTCGTAGCTAACCCAATTGCAAATGAACAAATGTTAGCTCGAGGGCCCAGAAAACCACATCCATAACTAACGTTTGATGGATGAGCATGCAACGAGACACTTCCTACAAGTTCCCCTATATAAGGAGAATTCATCAGAGTCGACGGAACTGAGAACTAGAAAACCATTTTCAAACGGCGACAAGTTTTCTGGAGCGAAAAGTTGAAATTGGTCTAGTTTGACCTCGTCAAACTACGACCGAAGGCCCACAAAATGGCTTTTCCAAACTATCTAGAAAAGTGTTTTTCCCTAAACGGAATGTTCCATGCAATTCTATATTATAAATAATAGAGGTTTGCGAAGACGGGAAATAATTTCTCTATCCAGATTTCAAATGGAGGTTCAAAATGAAAGCCAACTTTATAGTTTTAACATCTTTCTACTACTATGAAACAGTGTAACAGGGCTCCTATAAGAGCATCAAAAAGATCACATATGTTCGTTCGAGGTCAATCTAAAGGTCCAGGTGACTCCTCACATAACAAGGTACACGAATGAAGCTTAACATCTTGTTTTCAAAGTTACAAAGGGTACTTAATGAGTCTCTGAAAAGTGCAAAAATTAACTATTAAAACCAGGAGATGATCAGCGTTATTACTAGGAAGTCAATTTCGTCAAGTCGATAAAACAATGTTGTAGCGATTAAGTTCGGTAGGGAGGTTTTTTAAATCACCTAAGAATGAGGGTGGAAGTTCATGTTTTAATGCAAACGAGTTATTTGACTTCGTGAGTTACGATAGGACATTTTATTGTTTTTGCAACGAGTTGAAAAAAATATTTAACGATATTAAAATCCTAATATTTTAAAATTCTTTTAAGGTGTAAAAGAGAACTAAAACATGAGAATTATGAGAGATAAGGGAAGATGAACCATGCTTGGGAGGAACAGAGTCGGTCAAACCTGCAGGCTTTGGTACAGCATCTTGTTTGGGCACTTTGTCAACCGGTTCACGAGCATCCACAGCTCCACCATTTTGCATACACGTCTATCAAGGAATTTGTAACTATAGATTTGAAACCATTCCTCTACTCTTTATACTCTGAAGGATGTCCATAATGTGTTCCACAACTCGCATTTGGCACAGGACGGGAGATGATAGCAAAGGTTATGGAAACTGGCTTTAGATCTGCCAATTACGGTTTCTCATAAATTTCTACATCCTTTTCAACAACCCATTTGTGCATATGTTGGAAGTACGTTGGCAAATGTAAGCTGATTTGGTTGGAGCCTTGTTTGCAGCATATGGTGAAACAACGTGACTGTCTCCTGAGGAATATCCATGTCCTTTGTACATTGTCGTAACCTATTCCATGCGAAGCTGTCTCATTCTTTCATTTGGTCAAACATTGTAACAACGCCTACCAGCACATTTACAACTACAATATCTGACAAAACCCCTCTATTTTTTTTGCTTTGATAGAATTCCATGCAAGTAAAAGAGTTCGTGTTTGGCGCAGGCTGGGAGGATGCTGGCGTAGGCTGTTGTCTTCACCCAACAAAAGGACAAAAAAACAAAACAAAACAAAATAACCTGTTCAGATTACTGTAGATAGAAATACATGTGGCCCAAGGAAGGTAAAACAAAATAGAAGCTTAGGGACACATCCAACGAGGCAACAAGGAGGTGGGTTTGAAGGATGGAGTCGCATGAGCCAGAGGGGCTGTAAGTGCAAACATGGGGTATGCGCAATCTGTGGAAGCTGCAAACAAAATCCCATGAAACTCATCCTTTTTTCACCACCCCCACGCCATCACCAGGTGTCCAAATTTGAACAGCTCACATTTTCCAAGCACACCCACGTAACGAAGGCAGAAAGGTAGTTTTGAACAGTTGAAGACATCCATTGAGTATCAACTGAAAACGCAGGCATCACATGAGTTCTGGATGAAAACGTGGAGGGAAAAAAGACAAGGCACAAGCAGGGATCTGTAAAAATGGACTGTCCAGATCTCCATTTCTAGCATACACATAGCCAAGGAGGAAAACAAGGAGACATCAATCCAAAAGAAAGTGGTCAGAGCATAGAAAAGGTATTTTCAGTCAGCTCAAACGAGGCCCCCAATAAAAATAAAGAAAAGGACTGCCACCATCCCATGCCAAGTATGGCATAAATAAAAAACAATGAAACAAACAGGCGGCCATTAAAATCCACGCACCCACTTTCTGGGAACCAAGGAAACACGGAATCCCATATTTCCATGCTAAGCAAAGGAAAAATTGACCATACAGATTTACAATTTTGATGGGTGCGAAACGTCAAATAGCCAACAACTTGTAATAAAAGCATGCGTAGGGGCTTTAAAAGGCTCAATTAATTCAAAATAAAATTTTATTATTAATATACACATATAAAAAATATAATTGATACCCATTCATTTATTATTTATTTTTATTATGTGTTAAAACACCCTCACACCTAAAAGGTATTCGAATAATCCTTTAGGATCTAAACGATAGGGCCAAAACAAAATCACTTAATCGAGAGCTCAAGCATAAGAGCGATCAATAATAAAGTAAAATAGCTTGCAGGAAATCAATAACAATATTGATGAAAGAAATTGATACTAAAACAAATAATTGTCAATCGACAAATTACAATGTTATTTTTATCATTATATTTATGATTTTTAAGACTTTTTAAAAATAAAAAAACATTAATCATATTAATAGCGATCAACATGTAATCTCGACAAGGCGATGACAAGATTTTCCTTTAAAATGGGAAAAAATGAAATGGACGATGCGGGTCCAATAATAGAAAACATCGACACCGACACAAGCAAGCACGATGAAAAGGGGGACAATTGATTATCCTCCACGACGAGGCGAAGCCCCTAATGTTTAATGGAAGTGCAGCGACATTCGACACTTAACAATAATATTTACATGTACACATTAGAAATACCAATAAATTATGTATCATCCATACATCCATAAAGTTAAGATTATTTTCTAATTTTGTCTTGGGGTTTCATAACATGAACCTTCTTCTCTATCACATGTCACACCCAAAATTTTGATCTAGAAAACAAAACAAGGATAGTAAATTATTTTTGAATTTTTAAAAGATGATCGAAGTTCCATCATGCTAGTCTAAAACTACTCCAAAATAAACCAAAAATGCCACTTTCATTGATTGAACATAATTAACTAGTTTCGAACTCAACATGGCATATTCGAAGTTTACCAAGATCACTAACCTTACCATTATAGCCATAAGAAAATGTGAATGAGCTAGGTGGAAAATTTATCCAAAGGGGGTTTCAAAACTTATCAAAGTTCCCAGGCAATTCACCAAATTATTTAACCTAGGTCACCAATGACCCACTAAGTCAAAATGAAGGGTATTTTCATCAAACTAGAGGTATAAGTCCACTTTCAAATAAGGAACTCAAGTTTACAATATTTTGAGTTATATAACAATGGGGCTACGTTGGTCAAGAGACCCCTACAACAACACAATTCACATTTCAATTCCAAAGGTACATATGTCATCATCTATGGTAGAGTAACCAATTTCCACGTTCAGCATTTCGTAATGTAGAATCAAATAGTTTATTTAATAATAAGTTATGGGTGTTCTGACCTAGGTAAATTAGGGGCGGGGTGTATTGTGAGAAATGAGAAAGGGGAGGTGATTGTGGTTGGCTCTTTCCATTGAGTGATGGAACATGTAATCTCGCAAAATCTCAAGCTCTTTTGGAGGGTATCAAGTTGGTGGGCTCTTGTGGTTTTGATCGCCTTCAGGTGGAAGGAGACTCACAAGTTATTGTCCATGTGATAGCTAAGGGATCAGCTCGCTCGTGGCACCTTAATTTTTTATATTTCCAACATTCTTTTGTCATTCGGTAAAATTCAAAGTTGGAGCAGTAATCACGTCTTCATGGAAGAAAATTGTGCCTCCGATTTTCTTGCTAATGCGGCGATTGATGTGTTGGACGAAGCATTGATTTCGCATAATATGGAAGATTGACATGGTTTAATTGATATCATTTTCCACAAAGGAAAGCTCTAGCATTGATTGCACCTTTAATGGGGCCAACTTCTTATAGTTCATGATTTCTGTCATTCTTCCATCTTGTTGATTCAAGGCTGAAGCACCACGGTTTTCTTGGGATTTCCATTTCTCTCTCTGCGAGGCGACCGGTGGGAAATGGCTTTCTCCACGACTATCTCTCGTAGGTGCATACAAGAGGTTTTTCGCTATAGTTCAGCATCGAAGGCTGAAGCCATTCAATGTGCTTGGTGATACCTACATGCAGGAATCACATAGGGTGCATGCCAATTCGGATATTGCCATTGTTTTCATCTCCAATTGTCTTATGCTTCATCCGGTAAAGGCAGATGTCGAAGCCATGTCCGAACATTTTATTTATCTGGTCCACAGGGGCGGTTTGAGCGAGGAATGGGCCAGGTGTTGTATCCCTAATCCATTGTTATGGGTGGAAGAACTGGACGAATTGGCTATTGGTTATGGGCGTGGGGCTCATTGGCTTGGTGAGAAATACAAGGAACTTCTTCAAGCTGAGAATGTGCACGCCCTCTTATGGCATGATGGCCCAGACCCCAATTGTTTACCCCCTATGGACATCCGAAGCATGTTTTCCAATTGACTCGGCCATTGCCCATTTGAATGAGCTTCAAGATCGTGTCAGGGTGGCCTTCCAAATCTTGCTAGGAAAGATCAGGTTACTGGTTGGTGGCATTGTTGGTAGTGTCGGTTGTGGTGAGGGAGTTGTTAGGGGAGTAGCGGCAGTGGAGGAGCTCAGCGACTCGGATGGCTCAACTCGCGGGTCTCAGTAAGGGGTGGTGGTTCTTCTTGCAGTTGTTTGTATCTAGCTTTCGGTTCTATTTTGGTGTTGGTTTTGAGCTTCCATATTCTTTTTGAATTTTTCAATGGGCTCCATATGTGGAGTTTTGGTTCTTGTGTTTTGTTGTCCCTTTCCTGGGTTTTTATTGTATGTGTGGGGTCCCATAAACCTTTGGTTCTAAGCTCTGATCAAAAGTGTTTAAAAATTTAAAAAAAACGTTATGGGTATTTTTAAGGTAATAAATAACCTTATACATAGGTCTCATGAGCACATAGTAACCAATGAAAGGCCAAAAGTGTAAACCAACGTGTATTTGTATTATACGCTTTACATATGTATATAATTTTGTTATATCAAAATAAAATATGGGGAATGTATTAATCAATATTCGTACAACTAAAACTTAGTATGTAATTGAAATTGAAAGTTCACAATGTAATCAAAAATAATGGTAAATGCACATTTCAATTGGTCCAACACATTAAGATCATGTCTTTTCTAGATTTTAGGGGTATAAACAATAACTTTTCCCTACCACAAAGGTTGGTTATTTATACATTCTATAAGTTCTAAAATACATAATATTATCCAAATTTTATCCATAGTTATGAGCCACAAGTCATAAGTACACTTATAAAGGCAATTCTTGTAGTTTTTAGTTATTGCATTTTTCATTTGTAGCATCTCGTAAATTTGCGACGCCATGGACCAACACCACTGTTTGCATGAAATATTTCTCTACCATGTGAGCGAATGAATAACCATGCTAACATTTGCATAAGATGAGGTTACTATTTAAATCTCCATCATTGTCTATTTGCACATTGACTGTTGCTTAGGTTTAGTTAGGGATAGTTGAAATTAAATGTGCACGCATCACTATTGGCGGTTTACAAGGGAAACGCACAAGTTACTAATGTCTTTTTAAATCCTACATAAGTTGATACATACAAGTTACAGATTTTTTTTTTCAAACCTTGGAAGTTTCCTTGGCAAGAATTGGAGATGGTTTCCAAATCATATGGATACCAATCTCCCACTTCAACCAAATGAAGGGATAATAATATGAATCTCAACATGGCTTTCCCATCAAGCCTTGTGGGAGCAAGAGGGATTCTTCCCTCTTACCCAACACTCCAAAATATACTTCCCAAAGGGGGTGGATGTAAAAAAACAATAAGGAATCAAAATCAACTAAAACAAATGCAACATAGCATTCCGACACCCAAAAACAAGCAACATGGCAACAAAGATTTCATTATAAACAATAAGAAAATTAGGAGATGTGAGGCCTACCTCACAAGCAAGAGGTGACCAACACCAAAATGCAAGCCCAACCTCCAAAGGCTCTTTTCTCTTCCAAGCTCCCAAAAACGCCAAGTAAAAATTAATCCACAAGTCCTAACCCTCTCCAAAATGGAGGTTTAAATAAGAAAAGGGCTCAAAAACAACAATCCCTTCACAATTCCAAGTCATCCAAAGGTCTCTTTCATGAATAAAACAACAATGATAACTATAAGAGAATTTTTTAAAAACACAACAAAACAATAATGCATCCTCAAATCCCAAGTGGTACCCAAAATCAAAAAACATAATTGTTGATGGGGACAAGAGAGTCAAAAGAGAGGGAAAAAAACATTTTGAGCCTTGGGAAGAGTCCCCCTACCCATATGTATGGTCTATGGGGATCATTTTAAGGTAAGTGTGACCCCCAACTTTCCAAACACCCTTCCAAATTTTCACTTTTGCCCAAATTCAAGATTTGGGAAAAGTAGCTCATTAAGAGGAGTGGTGAGGCCCACCTAGTCCATGATTAGGTGGCCCAAAATCTTCTTAACCAAAGATAAACTAAATTAACCCTTCCCTAATAAAGCAATTAATATAAATAACACTAACTTAATTCATATGGAAACAAATAAGTCAAAGTGGCCAACCAAATGATTGATACACATGTCAAGATGATGGATTCCCTACTTCTATCCTTTGTCAATGACCTAATACACAAGGACGAACAAACAAGGGGGGAAATTTTGGCCCAAATTGTCTATTGTGCAACTTGGAGGTGGAACCCCTGAGTCTCACATTCTCTTATGATATGAACATGACACCTACAAACTCAATTGCAAACATCATACATGCTCGATAAAATATACTAAATAAAATAATCACACGCATTTCAAACAATGAAACTAGTCATACACAACTCACCAAATAGTTACAATTTTATTTGTCCATTATACAATATGTTAGAAATCGCAACAGTCAACCATGGCATGTTTCACCATCCGTTACAAGATACATGTGACTCTACAAATCCATCAAGATTCATAATCAACACCTCATAATTAGATGATAATGATAATACACATGAATTGGCCTCATGAGCCAAATATAACAACCAATCACGACAAGTTAACATAAACAAGATAATTTGACGATGAAATAATAATTATCCAAACCAAATATCCAAAATAAGTCCAGTGCCTCAATCATGATTATCATCACTAGTCAGTGTTATAGAAGAAAAGTAGAGCGGGAGACTAGTGGACATTACACCTTGTCCCGACTACATGTGTCCAACACTCTATACTATGATCACCTCAAAATCAAGAACTTCTTGTTTGGCCTTCTAATTTGTTTATTTCATTGATGGGCTTGCAACAACAGGTTGCTCGTTGTTGTTTCACCATATCTATTTTTGCAAATGTTGGGTTGAGGAATTCGCTCATAGAAGTAAATAAAAGTAAATAAAAGCGAAGAGACAAAACTTGAACGAATATAAAATGGCATACATCGTCAAATGATCAGATGACTCCCATACACTTGATAGTCTTGCATTGGACAGACAAACCCTCTATCATTGATGACTCTAGTATAAGGTGAATCTCCATGGGAATATATGCCTATTGAAATAATTAATAAAAAAAAAAGGAAGGTGGAGTATATAAATAATATAATATGACATCACTGATATGGTCATTTGAGCTACCTAAGAAAATTGAATATGGTCCATAATTCACCTTTGCCACATAAGCAATGATAGTATTTGTAATGCATGGGTACTTGGCAAGCAACATATGGAAAAAGTGTGGCATTTTTATATTCTCCTGGTAGAGCAAGATATTTCATTATATTCATGGATAACTACACCAAGAAGATATGTGTTTATCTTCTCAATTATAAGTTGAGATATTTTCTAAATTCAATGATAAAGCTTAAAATTTCTCAAATTAACCGAATCAAAAAATTGATAGATGTGACGGTGGAGTTGAGTACAAATCTAATAAAAACATCAAAGTTTGCAGCCATCATGGCATTAAACAATAATTTATTACACATTCTACAACAAAATGGTTCAATCAAAAGAAAGAATTACGTCATTGTGGAAATGGCACGGTGTTTGTTGAAATTTGAACGTATGTCTAATGGTTTTTGCAGTGAGATTAGCATTACAGTAGTTTTCTTGTAACAAAAACCTACTAAAGTTGTTTGAAATGTTGCCCGTCATCTTTGTGTTTTTGGATGCTTTACATATGCACATGATGGAAGAACGAAATTGGATACTAAAAGCAACCAATGCATTCTTTTTGGGTATGGTAATGATTCTAAAGCATATATGCTCTGGAATCCTTCTCAACACAAAATTGTAATTAGTATGAATGTCATATTTGATGAGTATGTTTTAGGGATTGTACAAATGGAAAATGATAAAAGCAAGAGTGGATCAAACAATGTGAAGAATGATAGTGAGGGAGAGAACAATTTGAGGTAGGCAAGAAGCGAATATGAAATGTCTTATTTTCCTCCTTTTACTCCAAATTCAAAGTTCTCTAATGGTACCTGAAAACCAAAAAATGCTCACATGTTGAAAACATAAACATCGATGAAGGTGTTTAAACAATAAGTATGCATAAGATTATCTATGCATTAATATATGATGCTTTAGTATTTGATTAACCAATGTGTGTAATGAGGCTCAAAATCAGCATTCAATGTCAAGAAACCATAAAATAAGTTTACTTATATCTTGAAGAATGAAGTTTGAGATATTGTTCCTCCAAATAAGAAACCAATTGGTTGTTAATGGGTTTATAGAGTTACGTTTAAATTTGATGGTTATATTGACAAGTACAATGCTTGACTTGTGGCTAAAGGCTATGCTCAAATTGAAAGTGAGAACTTCAATGAAGCCTTTCTCCAATTGTAAAGATGACTACAATCATATTTTTAATTGATCTAACAACACAATTTGGTTGGGAACTACATGAGATGAATGTAAAGTGTCTTTCTCAACAAAATTGTTGATGAAGTGGTCTACATGCAGCATTTAAAGGCTTTCTTCAAATTGGAAAAGAGCGTTGTGTTTATTGGCTTTAAAAAGTCGTTATATGGGTTAAAGCAAGCTCCAAGAACTTGGTATGCCAATATTGATAGGTACTTTGTTCCCCGTCGTTTCATTAAATATGAATCTATTCATTCATCGCATGTAAAACATAAGGATGGTGAGAGTATTATATTTTCACCATATGTAGATGATCTCGTCATTACTAGCAATGACACCAGTAAGATCAACCATCTCAAAAGGTAACTTTTCAAAGCCTTTCAAATACCGGATATAGGTCCTTAGTATTACTACTTAGGGATAAGTATATACAGGGATAAGTATATACAGGGAAGATACATATTTGTATCTAAAAGCTAAATATGCAATCTATTACGATGTTTTTATAAGGACTACAAATCCATGCATACTTTTATTGAAATCAGTAAAAAATTGACTGGTCATGATACCAATAGACTTCTTATTGATACATTACATTGCACTACCACTAGACTTGCTATCGGCTATGTTGTTATTGTATCACAGTTAATAAGTACTCCATCCACTACTCATTAAAAGTTGCAAATAGAATTTTGTGATATTTGAAAGGAACTCTCAAATCTGGAGTCCACTTCACTAGATACGATGAGTTCGAACATCGAGCTACATAGATTCAAAATGGACTTTTGACATTGACAACAAGAGGTGTACATCGGGCTATGCATTCACTTATGGTTTAAGTGTGACTTCTTGGTGCAATAAGAAACAACCAACCATGTCTTTGTCATCAATTGAAGCAGAATATAACGTGGCAGCTTTGGCTACATGTAAGGCAATTTGTTTAAGAAGAATTCTTAAAGTCACTTTGCGCTGCTGTAGGATGATCCTACACCATTGTTTTGTGATACAACTTTCATACAGCTTTGAAAAACCTTGTTCAAGTTACGATTAGGCATGTGGAAGTACATTACCATTCCCTTCGTGCAAGCGCAGATTAGAGCAGTTTAAGTATTTACATTCCAACTAAGGATTTAAGTAGCTGATATTTTCACTAAATCTTTATACACTGAGAAATTTGAGTAGTAAACAAAACTTCTTCATGTGAGAGATAATGAATCAAAAAGTATGGGAGAGTTGAGACATAATGTTTAATTCCTAATCTAAGAATGTTAATCCTAACATCCTAAGTACATACGGGTCTTAATGTTTTAATGTGGGACATGAGGGTGTGTGCAATATAGCTATTTCTTTTCTTTTGGGTTTGTTTTCCACTTGTGCCACGCCATCCCCTTGTAAGCCCATATTAAAGATCTACCATTTTCAGGGTCCATATTATAAGAAGAGACTAATAAAAACTATATGAACAATTTTTTGAATAACAATTTGGATCGCTCTATGATCAGCATCGCAATGAAAATATCTTTGATAATGGCAAACTTTTCGCACAATATTCCAGAATCTCTCATTCTTGTGTCAGAAATCTCTCAACTATATGGATATTCAAAAACGTCTCATGCATATAAGGGATTGCGACATCACATCAAAATGTCCATAGCGCATATAAAAGAGATTTAGTAATTCTTTTATTTTTATAATGGAATTGTATCAAAGCATGTTCCAAACTAATTTTGAATAAAACAATGGTTGATTATATTTCTTTCACAAACTAAAAAGTAATCTATTTTCATTTCCTAAAAAAAATTGACTTCCTCCCAAAATTTTATTAACATAATTAACTTCATACTGAAATCAATTCATGGAACAAAATCTTGAGAATTATGTACAAAACCCTATCTAATCATATATATTTATTTAACATTGTGACAATCTCATTGTATCTCCCGAAAAAGAAGAAAGCTTGCAAGTGGTAAGGGTTCTAGGATGCCCAGAGGATAAAACAATTCAAATATCAATTTAGATATGAAACCATGAAAATGTTCATTCTAGTTTGTACAGATGGATAGGATGTTGAGAATATATGATAATCAATGTCTGCATGCAACCATGAAAATATTCATGCTAGTTTGTAGATGGATAGGGTGTTAAGAATATATGATACATAGAAAATGACCGTGAATAGTATATCTCAAATTCTCGCTCAGACAGCAAGTTTAAGCATCATGGTAAGGAAAAGCAAGTAAAGTGATATTACAAATCCTAATTCATGTGTACAAGTCTCAACTTACTCTCAAAATAAGTATAATGCCATAAATCACATTGATAATGCCTCCATTACAGCTCTGATTTAGGAAACCAAAAAAAGAAAATATCCAATAAGGAACCTTGCCCTATCATTTGCCTATCTCATCTCAGCATTAGGAAAATTTGACCCCAGCAGCAGAGAGCAAGGAAGTGAGTTCTCCATTTTGGTGCAATTCCATTGTATCTAAAAAGCAATATAAAATTACTATCAGGATATCATTATTGATTTAGATAATATTTCATTCAACACTGTAATTTGAAATGGATAGAATAAAACACATGGTGCAACCCACGGGTGTGTATTCTATCAGCAAGCAGTGAAGTGATCAGGCTTGTATTAACGTAGAAACCCGGGTTCAAACCCATGTGGGCAAGGCTGTAAATAGATATTGTATATATACGAGGAAAAAAACACGTGGTGCAACAAGCAATGAAATAGTATATTCAGTAGAGAAGAATTAATTTGGCATAGGTAAACTTCAACTAGCACAAATAACAATTAAAATGGGCCAATAAATATGCTGAAGAATCTGAATCTCTAGTACTGAATAGCAAAAAATTGAAAAAAATGAATATAAAAATAATTTCTTCTAAAGGAATCATTGACAGGCATGGATCAAAGTCAAAAAACTGAAAACTTCAACTTACCACTGCAACCCCCAATGTGTTTTCCACCTGCTTAAAGAAACAAAAATTAGACTCTGAATATAGCTTGGACATGAGCTTTCAGTCTGTATAATTAGATTAAAGATACTATTCTACAGAGAAGTGAAGTGTGTTGCCATTAACCATTACAAGAAAACCAGTTTTAAGCTAAATTAAGAGCTCTAGAGCACACGCTCTATGAAATGTTTAAACAAGGAATCTTCATTGCTCAATTGTAAATAAAGAACAATATGTAAACATAACAGTGGCTTCCCCATCAATAAAAATTAGACTCTGAATATAGCTTGGACATGGGCTTTCAGAATGTATATTTAGATTGAGGATATTATTCTAAAGAAAAGAGGAGCGTGCTGTCATTAACAATTTAAATGTTAACCACTTCTAAGCTAAATTAAGAGCTCTAGAGCACACTCTCTTTGAAATGTTCAAACAAAGAATATTCATTGCTTAATTGTAAACAAAGAATAAGATACAAACATAACAGTTGCTTTCCCATCAATAGAAATGGTATGGTCAGGAGAAAATGGAAGACAATAAAGAAAACACGAGAAAGTAACCTAAAAGACCACCAATGGAACTTTTGGAAATGAAGCTTCTTCACCAGACAACCTGAAAGCTTTTCCACAGAACCATGGATGCCACAAGCTTCCCCTTTTCAGAGAGAAGTCAAAAGGCCAAAATGTTTGTTTAGACAGAGAGAAGTCAGATCCTGTAATCAGTTTGAATAATCTCCAGTGCAGTAAACCATCATGAACCTAGTTTACGCTTTTTGGGCTTTTAACCTTCGCAAGAGATTCTTTGGGTAATTCAATTAAAACATTGATACTGTAAGAGACATCAGTAATCCTTCTTGTGTAAAGGGTTTGTGCAAAAAAGATGAAAAAATGCCTTGGAGGGCCATGGTTCTTAAGAGGCCTAGCATTTGCACGAGGTTTTTGGATATGAATTTTGATCTTACAGAAGAATCAACCGCCTGGTCCCAATGTAGTTAAAAATTTCTAGCCTATGAAAGCCTGGAATGTGAATTCGTGATATTAGCAATGCATAGGGGACAATTGTATAAACTCAGAAATAATAATGCAGCAGAACAAGGTTGCTTTTGCACATATTTCATAAATGTCATCCTGGAGAAGCCTCCATCGGGATCAATGATCTCAATAGAACCTGGCTACTATACCACATATTTCATAAATGTCACCCCAACAACACCTCTATCGAAATCAATGACCTTCAATATGTGAGAATCCAGCTGGGAAAACCCCTTGATATAACGAATAGTCTTTCAACTATCAAGCTTGCCATGAATATAACCATCCTGCTAGAAATTTCCCTAGGTCACATAACCTTTGACGCACTGATTTGATGAAAACACCTTAGTTTGAAAGTAAACCCCTGGGTTGATCTAGACATTGTAGATCAGAACTGACCAACCACCTCAGCAAGGAAGGGAAGCCTTCAGGAGAGAGTACTAAAATTTATCCCGAAAACAAGGACAGTAAGGGCTATCTGTGATAAATATACTGAACAGGCCAATAATTTACCATCAGTGTTGGATAAAGAAAGAACACAAACTGCATTAGATGGGAGTTGAGCAATTTCTTGCAGGACTCCAAGGCATCAATGGGAAAGAAGAGAATACCACAGCCCAATCAACATCAGAAGTTGTTAAAAGAACTGGTCCTGAGGAAGTCAACCCTTGTAGAAGCTCCAGTTCTAGCAAGGGGAGTGAAAAATCTTTAAGTAAGAAAGTAAGAACTACAAGAAAAAATGCAGAGAAAATTCAATCTTGCAACAAGCAATTTTGATTTTGAGTTGATGATGCTCAGGGCTCAATGCTTGCATCAGCTTTTAACATCCTTCAATTTCGAACCTGGACCACTAGAGGGTCTCCCTGTGCTCACACCACAGTTCACCTACCCAATGTGCGCTAGCACGCTGGTTGCACCCAACCTGCATGCAATCCAGGGAACCCGGGGAATTCTCCACCCACCAACAAGAGTAGGGTTTCCAGTGCTAAAATAGTTACTCCAGTCTGTGAATGGTAAAGCCCAAATTCTGTCACCCCTGCATACCCAACAAGGGGTTTTGCCCTACATGACTAGGAGTTGGCTCAAACAAGCTAATCATGTTAATTGAAACTAGTAATTAGAGGTCAAATGTTGATCACATATTAGAAAAACGTGACAATGTATAGTTGGACACGCTATTTGGCAACTTAAAAGCAAACTTAAACATCTATTACTATTTTGACTACAAATCAAATTGTGGAGGCAGCAATTTCTAATAGATTATATGAGAGCTTTCTTAAAATCTATGTTGCCAAGAAACGGAAACGGGTACGAAACGTGGAAACAGAAATTTTCAAAAAACCTTGGATACGAAACATCGACGGAAACGTCTGTACAATATATATATATATATATATAGTACTCATTTTATAATTGTAGACCATAAGAGATAATTGATAAAGCACTCAAAATATTTTGAATTCGTTGAAATTTGAACTTCTAAGTTCTAAAGAGTCATCATTCAACATGGTTACAATTTCAATGATTCACATATACATAATAATAATCTAGATTCTAGAATATATCATCTAGATCTCCTCATAATCATCTCCATGAACAGCACTAGCACCGACATCTCCACTCCCACTAGCTCCACTCTCCCTCCCTTCTGCAAAAGATCCCGATTCTTCTTCATCAATGCCAAGCAGTGAAAGTTGGCTAAGAGTTGCAGCAGAAGCATCAAAGTCGCTAGTCTCAGGATCAATATCCCAAAGTTTGTTGGGACCTCTAACATGGGCTTCACTCTTGTGTGATAGAATGCGCAAATTGGAATGCACACACTAAATCCTCAGCCTTCTTGGATGCTAACTTGTTCCGTTTGGCTGAATGGATGAAGGAATAATTACTCCAATTCCGCTCTGCTGAAGAATTGCTAGCCACCTGTTACAAAAAAGAAGTTCGAAATTTTCAATTAGTAATACTAATAATATTAATTTACTAAGAAGTAAGAACATACATTTTTAATTAATAAACAAACTTTTGATTTCATTTTAATATTTGATACCTGTGAAAGGATTTTAATGGCAACAGGTCGCAGCCACTTGGCATCATGGCCATGTGCACACCACCACATACATGGGGTCATCTTTTACCTGTCAAGTGTTGCATCTATTTCACCCATGCTACTATTAGATAAAGGTACAAAGGGCATCATTTCACAGCGGACCACACTAGTTACATCTAGATTAGGAAAAAGCCTCTGGAATGTTGCCTTAGCTCCACTTGCAATTTCATGGTCATCATATGATTTTTGCCTACCAAGTAGTGCAAGTATTTCACTACTATAAAATTTGGGATTTAGGGCATACGCTAGGAGATGCAATGGGGTGGTCATTTTATTCCATCTTCTCATAATCACGTTCTTAACTTCACTGTAGAACTTTTCTTCAGGATCCTACTCTTTTTGTTGTATGATGTCTCTAATTTTTTCAAGCATAAAGTTAATGCCATCATAGATCTCCCCTATGCAAGCATTATCTATGTCTGCATATCTAATCATAGATAAAATAGGTACAGTAAAACTAAGCAAGTATGCAACCTTTGCCCACCAAATATCATCAAGTATCACTGATTTTACTTTGATGGCTCTTTCTGTGTTTGATCGCCTCCACATGGTCCAAACATCATCAATCATCATAAGCCTTAAGGTTTGCTTTACCTTCACAAGTCGTCTCAAGACAAGTGTGTGAGAGGCAAATCTTGTTTCAGCAACCTATTAAAATAAATCAAAGCAAATTAATAAAATATAAAATTAAATTTAAAAGAAATTCAATTGATAATTTGATATTTCATAAAAAGTTGGCAAATAAAAATTAGAAACTAGGAAATTGTTTGGTTACCTTCAGCAACTCCAATGTCGAGAACCTCCTAAAGTAGCCTGGGACATATGATGATTTGTGACAAACATTTGGATCTCATTTGCCTCTGTATAAACTTCCTCAATCCATGGTATTTTGCCAATCTTCTGCAGCATCAAATTCAAGGAGTGTACTGCACAAGGTGTCCAAAAAATGTGCTCATATCTCCCCTCAACAATCATCCCTACTGCTCTACAATTTTCTTGCAGGGCCCATTGACTCAATAGCCTCAATCAAAATATTAACAATAAATTGAGCATCTTTCACTTCACCCTCACAATCAACAGCCCTTAAGAACATTGCCCCTTTAGGGCACACTGCAACAATGTTGATTAGGGGTCTATTTCGGGCATCTTTCCATCCATCTGAAATGATAGATACCCCCGAGTCCTTCCATGAATTCCTAATTGGCTGCAAAGAAGTATGTACATGGGCCACTTCTTTCGCCAACAATGTGGTTCTCACCTTCTCATAACTAGGGCTTTTATACCCTTTCGGTGCATCATTAATACCTATCACCATTTGTTGCCAATAAGGTGAGCGCAACACATTAAAGGGCAGCCCACATGCATAAATGCATCGAGCAACCAACTCATCAACAACATCCCTTTTCTCATTTGCAAATGCTTGCTCTAATGGGCCTTTGGAAATTCTCTTTTGTGACAAACACTCTCCCTCTGTTGGAGTTTCAACTGCAACTTGGATGAAAGGATGGTTTGATGGGTTGGGTGGTTTTTGTGAACCCCTATTTTGCAAAGGAACAGTTTTAAATCTAGCTCTTGAAGCTTCTATATCAGCGTCCTCTTGCTCTTTCAGATATGCCAATATATGTTTCGGTTCAACCTTGCCACATTTTCTAATCCCCGTTCCTGATTTCCCCATTAAATGAGCTTTGAGTCGGGTATAAGAGGATTTAAATTGTATTTGGCAATGATTGCATACCCAAACTCGAGAGCCACCGCCAATAAGGTTCTCCACAACTTGCACATGTCTCCAAAGAAAAGCTCTAGGATCCACAGCCCCACTTTGGCTTTCTTCCCCTTCCCCATGCCCTCCCACTGAAGCTGAAATGGATGCCATTGAATCAAACATGCACTGAAAAATAAAAACATAAACTTAGATAACAATAAATTATTAAATAAAACCACACCCTACATATCCTATTCTGCTTTTGATCACCAAGGTCACCGTATAGGTGCTAGGTGAGAGCATACACAGAGTTTGGATTTTTTAATTTAAAAAAACAAAATAAACTTTTTTTAAAAAACAAAAAAGAATTAAATTTAAAAACCCTATACATCTTATTCTGCTTTTGATCACCAAGGTCACCGTATAGGTGCGAGGTGCGAGGTGAGAGCATACACAGAGTTCGGAATTTTTAATTTCAAAAAACAAAATAAACTTTTCTTAAAAAATAAAAAAGAATTAAATTTAAAAACCCTACACATCCTATTCTGTTTTTTATCACCAAGGTCACCGTATAAATGCGAGGTGAGAGCATACACAAAGTTTGAATTTTTTAATTTAAAAAAACAAAATAAACTTTTTTTAAAAAACAAAAAAGAATTAAATTTAAAAACCCTACACATCCTATTTTGCTTTTGATCACCAAGGTCACCATATAGGTGCGAGGTGAGAGCATACACAGAGTTTGAAAGAATATATGCTTTTTATATTAAAAACGCAAAGAAAATGTTACATTTTTTATTTTTTAAGCATAGAGTTTTAAAATTACTAAATTAAACCTACATATTGACATCATGATCAATGATCATGAATGATGTGTCATTTGTGATCATCATAGTTACCATGTTCGGAAAGTTCGGGTTGTTCGGACATGGGAAAAAGTTCGGAAGTTCGGAATTTTGCAAAAGTTCGGTTCGGTTCGGTTCGGTATTGTTCAAAAAAATATAAATTTTCAAAAAATATAAAACTAAATAATTATCCATACCTGCTTCAAAAAAATCAATCACACATACAAATAAATAAACATACAAGTATACTAAAGTCTTAAAACATATAAATGTATAGCAAAATCCATGGTAAACTTAAGACTTACAAGTTATATTTATGACAGACAATGAAAATTCATAGTTCATAAGTTCATACTTCATACTTCATAAGTTCATTGTTCATACATATTGATATAATATATAGCGATGAGAATTATCCATTGCTCAAACTTCAAAGTTTTGAGCATTAACCAAAAATAAAAATGCAATTTTAAACATTTGCAACATCAAATCCTGCTTCTACATCAAAAGTGTCACTAGCATCTTCATCTAATATTGCAGCAGTAGGGTCATCATCATCAACATTTTCTTCATCTCCAAAACATGCTTCTCCCAAGCGAGAGTTGTCATCTTCATTTGCAAGAGAGTGAGTAAGCAATCGTAAATTGCTATGCACAAAAACAAGATCAGAGAGTTTTTGAGCCCCTAATCGATTTCTCTTGTTTGTGTGGATTAAATCATGTGTACTCCAATTTCTTTCACAAGCAGAAGCACTAGAACACTGGCTGAAAATTCGCACGGCAAGCTTCTGCAAATGTGGAGTAGAAGACCCATAAGTTTGCCACCATTTAGATGGTTCCCATGTCATCCTACTTGCCCTTGCTTCTTTTTCACCGAACATTTTGAGTTGGTTCTTGAAAATAGTAAGTTGTTCTCTTGCTTTTTCCTTCTCATCCTCATCATGTACCAACCTGTCTATGGTTGCAAGTATACCTCTCTTTATCTCCTCATCTGCATCATGATCTACCTCTACTAATTTAGGATCCAAATAACAAGCTGCTGCATGTAGAGGACGGTGTAGCATGAACCATCGTTTGTCCACGATTTCCCAAATACGCTTGACTTCTTCAACATCATTTGCTAGTATCTTTTGGATTTCTTCTTTTGCTCTATCCATGCCCTCATATACAAAACCCATGCATGGCTGATTACCATCAACCATTCTCAAAATTCGAACAAGTGGCTCAAACACATTTACAACCTTCTTAGCACCATCCCAAAATGTGTCCCCTAAGATAATTTTTTCAATTTCTTTTGAATGGGTTTCCTTGGAAAGCTTTGACTCTGTCCATTCATCTGTAACCACCACTTTTCTTAATGCTGTCCTCTCCTCTACCTCCCTTTGCAAAGTAATGAAGTTGGTGGCAAATCTTGTTTCAGCAAGGGAAAGAAGCTCACGTTTTGCAAAAGAACGATACAAATTCAATGTCAACCGGTGATTGAGGATAAACTTAGAGATTTGTTTTCCTTCAATCACAATATTGCTTACCCATTCTATTTTTGATAGATCTTCAAGCAAAAGATCCAACACATGGGCTGCACAAGGTGTCCAAAAGATATGAGGAAATCTATCCATGAGTATCTCTCCTGCTCCTTTGCAATTGGCTGCATTATCCGTAATAACTTGAACAACATTATCTTCTCCTATCTCCAAAATAGCTGATTCAATGCATTTGGAAATGAAAAGCGAAGTTTTTTGCTCATTACTTGTATCAATAGATTTTATAAACATTGCACCTTGAGGAGATATTGCCAAAAGATTTAGGAGCGGCCTTCGCCTTGAATCTGACCATCCATCACTCACTATTGTGCAACCTGTTCTTTTCCAACTTTTTTTCATTTCATCTAGCTCACTAGCTATAGATGACACCTCCTCTTCAAGAAGACTAGTTCTTAGTCTTTCATAACAAGGCAATGTGTAACCCTTGCCAAACTCAATTGCTGCATCTATAAAAGACTTGAAATGTGGGGAACGAATTACATTGAAAGGGATGGCCTCTGCATAAAACAATCTAGCTGCCAACCTGTCTACCTCATGTTTGTGTTGTGGCCTCCAAATGGACTTCAATGAACCTTGTGACTTTTCCACTTTGCTTGCACTTCCATTTCCTTCTGATAATGGTGATGGAGACCGATTTGAACTGTTGAAGGAGCCCATTTGTGAGATAGAGTGTTGGATTTTAGCCTTCTTTGCTTCTGAAGCTAATGCTCCAACACGACTCACATTAAATTTAGCTTGAACTCGATGTATGAAATCTTTGTATTCACCTTCCTCTGAATTCACATTTGCTATTGGACACTGTTTGACATCTTTGGATCCTCCCAAGTAATGGTACCGAACTCTAGTTATACTGCCTGTAATATTCCCATTGCACAAGGTGCATCTCATATGTATTTTATTACCATCTCTTAGGACGATGTATTTCATCTCCACAGAACGATTGCTGCTAGACATCTTGACCCACTTTTCTTTTCCTTTACCTTCCAATTTCCAACTGTTCTCTGAACCTGCAAAAACATATATTAGGACAATATTTTTTAATTTCTTTACATACTAACAATATTTCGAAAACCATATTTGCACTGAACCATATTCCATTGGACCATTCCATAATTCCAATCGCAGTTAATATTTTTTTTTTGGCAAATTTGCACTGAACCGAGAATAATGATTTCGCGTTTTTTAGTTTTGAGCTTTTGCAGGGTTCGAGGCTCGAGCACTTACCAGTTACTAGAATGCGCTCGTGCCGACCTCGTGGAGACCTCCAATGGCTGCGTTCGGGACTGTTTTGCGGCCGCTTTGCGCGTTCGGGCCTGTTTTACTTTCGCCGAGACTGTTTCGCGTTTTTTCGCTTTGCGTTTTTTTTGCGTACGCTTTTAGGGTTTCGGCTTACGTTTTTACTATTTTATGGATTCCGCATACGTTTTTAGTGATTCCGCGTCCGTTTTTAGGGATTCCGCGTCCGTTTTTAGGTTAAAACGTTTTAATTTTTCAACTAAAAAACAGGTCAGTCAATCCTCCGAACCGGCGAATATTACAAACCGAACAAGTTCGTTTTTTATGAAAAGTTCGCTCCGAACCGAATTTTGCCCGTGTTCGGGCGAATATGGTAACTATGGTGATCATTGATCAAATTAACATTTTCTTTAGCAAAAAAAACAAAACTTGAAAAATACCTAGTTTTTCCTCCTTGAAGTCAATCCCACCTTCCAAATCTGATTTGAAATTCCTCCTTGAAGCCTTTAGCTCTTAGCAACACGTCCTAAACTCTTTCTTCAAGCTGCTCCCTGATGTCTCTTTGCTCTTCACAATGCTAAATGCTAGTTTAATGAAAATTGTATTTAGCAAGAGAAAAATGAGAGTGATTTAGAATGGACCCAAGAGGTCATTATATAGCTTTTAGGAAGTGTGTTTAGGAAGTCTAGGTAGTTATATTAGGGTTAGGGTTCATTTAATGCAAAAAAAATTCATTTTTAAAAAAGTAAAGTCGTTTTTAAAAAGTAAAAAGCGCAGGATTCAACAAAAACGTTTCCAGAAACGGCACAGGCGTTTCCGGAAACGTTTTTGCCGTTTCTCCCCCGTTTCCTTTGCTCGAAACGCTTCAGAAACGTTTCTAAGGGGAAATGGGGCCCCCCCCAGGCATTTCCTAGCATCACAGCTTCAAATCATCCGTGGACATATAGACGCACTTTGGATATTATTATGTCATATAAGCATTCATTGTGATCTTCAAGAAGACATTCAGCCTCCTCTTTTTCATGTAAACATCATAGAAAACTGGAGACACGCATGTTGGTATAAGGGGCACATCTCAGGTATGGAGGCGGGACAGGGATGTCTCTCAAAGACTTCGTTTAGAGTCCTCCAAAAAAATCACATCTTCTGCCTTATTAAAAAAAATTATTTTTCCTTTTTTTAACATTAAAGCTTAAACAATAAAACATAAACATTGAGTTCAATTAAAAAACCTTAAAAAATATCCTACAGCAGCTCCATTCATCTCATTGTTGATTTGCAGCCAGAAATAAAGAAAAGTAAAACAGAGTAGGAGACATATCACTGTACTGAATTTGATGTATTTCAGTTTTCAGAAATTTAAGTATAATATTATTATTTTATTTCGTATGCTGTCTCTGAGTACCCCCCCGTACTCAATGTCTGCAAATTAGCATCCCCATCTCCTGGTGACTATGGTAAACATCTACAAATTATAAGGTCTTAGTCTTACCATCAACTTCAACATGATTTTTAAATCTAATTATCTACTCTAATAGTGCGCTCTAGGCCTAGACCACATAGATGATGACCATTTTATTCCAGTTTGAATACATGTTGCTATTAAAATTTAGCGTGTAACTAACGTGCATAACATAAAGAGTGTGCGCTACATGGGAGCTTCCTATGACGTCCTTCAAAACGTGTACCACACCTAAAGTTTTCCTTTACACTATAGCAGGGATATTATCTTAGTTGTTTATATGCTATAACTGCGCCAAGAAGGGATCAAAACATATCCTTGTTGATAAGACTGTATGACATTTGATGATGGTTGTATTTTCCTCTAAACATATGCTAGTTTAAGACTATGGTACCAAAGGGAAAAGGGAGACCCCAAGGTACTCTTGAAGGAAGAAAGAAAAAAGTAAAGCAACGACCAAGCAGAAACATGGAAGATCAAAGACCTTGAAACATAGAAAACAAAAGACCTTGAAGAGGTAATATCCAAAGTCTTGAGGCTTGAACTCAAGAATGGCTCAGCAAGCCGAAGGGTACAGAGTTAAACAGAAACTCCACAAATTAAACAATGGTTAAAATATTGAAAATGTCACAAAAAGGGTATATTTTTCACTTAGCAACAATCAAATTCATGGACATCACAAAAACATAATGTCATGTCAAATATAATTATTTTCGAAGGTCTCCAATTCATAGATGTGTCTTGTACCAAAAACAAAATAAATAAAGATTTTCTACATGATTTCCTTTATGCTTTATATGGTCAAGAGTTGCTGTCACACTAGTCAACTTTGGGGAAACCAGTTGAGATTGACCAAGTATGGGCCAAGCAAGTTGACACTGTTTGGTTTTCTTAGTGAGCTGATTCAAACTCACGAGTACTTGACCACTTAAGATGAGTACTGTAACAATGGTGCCATCATGTAATAACTTTATAAGGACAGTCCATCAGTAGAGAAAATTTGTTCTACCCAACAATTCCAACAAATATATGTACTATGTAGGTCGAACTATGGTCCTGTCTAGAATAAAGGTTGTACTACGATTTAAAACATATTACAAAGCTCACTCACGTAACGAAGCCTTAAAGGGGTAGTCAGACGTATAAAGATGCAGATATAAAGACAAAAAACTTGAAATAGACAACATTAGAACCCTACTTAAGCACTAATGACCTTAAAAAAGGGTGTTTCCTTGAATGTAAATTATTTTAGCTTAAATACCATTAATCATCATCTAAATTATGCTGAGTGAAAATCTCCTCTTAGAATTGAAAACAAACCTTGTGATCCAAAATCTAGTTCAAAGTATGATTAACTAAGGTCTTCTCAAGTTAAAAGGCCAACAAGAATCCTTATGATCACAAAACTATAACTTCCAATTGCCATGACAGAAATAAAAAACAAAGATATTATATTAATGTCCACATATGACCACAACAAGCCAAAGGCACTCAATAGTATAGCCAAGAAACATAGGAATGAAAGATGTGAAGCTAGGAAACACCTAGGCCCCTCCCTTTTCACCTCTGAAACGTTTGCGATACGGAAACGCCAGTGAAACGTTTGACATGTTTCTGGAAAAGTCTCAAACGTTTCCTCCGGTTTTTTCATTTTTGAAGCTTCATAATTTAAAAATAAATTAAAAAATAACTACTTTTATTACACCTAAACATAATCTACCTACCTAAGCATGCTAAAAACACTTCCTAAAAGCTATATAATGACATCTTTGGTCCACTCTAAATCACTGTCTTTTTTGTCTTGCAAAATTCAGTTTTCATTAGACTAACATTTAGCATTGTGAAGAGCAAAGAGACATCAAGGAGAAGCTTGAAGGAAGAGTTTAGGAGGTGCTACTAAGAGCTAAAAGCATCAAGGAGGAATTTCAAAGCAGATTTGGAAGGAGGAAACAACTTCAAGGAGGAAAAACCAGGTATTTTAAAGTTTTTTTTTAAGAAAATGTTAATGTGATCAATGATCATGAATGATGTGTGCATAATCAAAGAGGAATTTCAAAGCAGATTTGGAAGGAGGAATCAACTTCAAGGAGGAAAAACTAGGTATTTTAAAGTTTTTTTTAAAAGAAAATGTTAATGTGATCAATGATCATGATGTGTGCATAATGCACACATCATTCATGATCATTGATCATGATATCAATATGTATTTTTCATTTAATAATTTTTAAACTCTATGCTAAAAAAATGTAACATTTCCTTTGCGTTTTTAAAATAAAAAGTATATGTTTTTTTTTAAATCAAATATATCATCCAAACTCTGTGTATGCTCTAACCTCGCACCTATACGGTGAACTTGGTGATCAAAAGCAGAATAGGATGTGTACGGTTTAAAACTTTAATTCTTTTTGCTTTTTTTAAAAGTTTTTGTATTTTTAAATTTAAAAATACGAACACTATGTATACCCTCACCTCGCGTCTGAACGGTGAACTTGGTGATCAAAAGCAGAATAGCATATGTAGTGTGTAGTTCTATTTATTATTATCTATGTTTATGTTTTTATTTTTCATTTTAAGTTTGATTCTTTGAGATGTAAAAACATAAATGGCATCCAGTTTAGCTTCAGGGGGAGGGCATGGGGAAGCAAGCCAAATTCGGGGTGTGGATCCCAAAGCTCCTCTTTGGAGAAGTGTAAGTGGTAGAGAACCTTGTTGGCGATGGCTCTCGAGTTTGGATATGCCATCATTGGAATATACAATTCATATCCTCATATACCCGACTCAAAGTTCATTTAATGGGGCAAACGGGAATGGGGATTAGAAATTGTTTCAAAGTTGAAAGGAAACATATTTTGGCATATATGAAAGAGCATGAGGAGGCTGATTTGCGAGCTTCAAGAGCTAGATTTAAAACCGTTCTTTTGCACAATAGGGGTTCAAAAAACCACCCACCCCATCAAACCATCATTTTATCCAACCTCCAACACAACCACTTGAAGATGAAACTCCATTAGAGGAAGAGAGTTTGTCACGATAGAGAACCAAAGGTCCATTAGACCAAGCATTTTCAAATGAGAAAAAGGACATTGCTGATGAGTTGGTTACTCGATGCATTTATGCATGTGGGCTGCCCTTCAATGTGTTGCGGTCACCATATTGGCAACAAATGGTGAGAGGTATTAATGATGCACCACAAGGGTAAAAAAACCCTAGTTATGAGAAGGTGAGAACATCATTGTTGGCGAAAGAAGTGGCCCATGTACATACCTCTTTACAGCCAATTAAGGATTCATGGAAGAACTCAGAGGAATCTATTATTTCAGATGGATGGAAAGATGCCCAAAATAGACCACTAATCAACATTGTTGCATTGTGCCCTAAACGGGCAATGTTCTTAAGGGTTATTGATTGTGAGGGTGAAGTGAAAGATGCTCAATTTATTGCTAATATTTTGATTGAGGCTATTGAGTCAGTGGGCCCTCAAAACATTGTCCAAGTCATCACGGACAATGCCAAAAATTGTAGAGCAACAGGGATGATTGTAGAGGGGAGATATGAGCACATATTTTGGACACCTTGTGCAGTACACTCCTTGAATTTGATGCTACAAAAGATTGGCTAAATACCATGGATAGAGAAAATCTATACAGAGGCAAATGAGATTCAAATGTTTGTCACAAATCATCATATGTCCTAAGCTATCTTTAGGAGGTTCTCAAGGTTGGAGGTGTTGAAGGTAAGGGAACAATTTACTAGTTTCTAATTATTATTAGCTAACTTTCTATGATATATCAAATTATCAATTGAATTTCTTTTAAATTTAATTTTATATTTTATTAACTTGTTTTAATTTATTTTAATAGGTTGTTGAAACAAGATTTGTCTCTCACATGCTCCTCTTGAGACGACTTGGGAAAGTAAAAATGGCCTAATGCAATATTGTGATTGATGAAGTTTGGTATGTGTGGAGGCAAGCAAACACAGAACAAGCCGTCAAAATAAAATCATTGATACTTGATGATGATTGGTGGGCAAAGGTTACATACTTGCTCAGTTTTACTAAGCCTATTTTATCCATGATTATATATGCAGACAAAGATCACACTTGCATAGGTGAGATCTATGATGGCATTGATTCTATGCTTGAAAAAATTAGAGACATCATACAAAAAATAGCAAGATCCTGAATAAAACTTCTACAATAAAGTTAAGAGCGTGATCATGAGAAGGTGGAATAAAATGACCACCCCATTGCATCTCCTTGCCTATGCCCTGAATCCCAAATATTATAGCAGTGAAATACTTGGGCTACCTGATAGGCAACCACCATATAATGACCAAGAAGTTGCAAACGGAACTAAGGCAGCATTTCAAAGGCTTTTTCCTGATCCAACTATAGCTAGTGCGGTCCACTATGAAATGGGGGTCTTTGTCTCTTCATCTAATGGTAGCATGGGTGAAATGGACGCATTATGTGACACGTACAACCTAACCCCAATCATGTGGTGGTATGTACATGGCCATGATGTCAAGTACGTACGACCTGTTGCCACTAAAATCCTTTCACAGATATAAAATATTAAAATGAAATCAAAAGTTTGTTTATTAATTAAAATATTTAAAAAGTATGTTAGCCAACATTCACTACTTGGTATCGATGAAGAAGAACCGGGATCTTTTGCACAAGAGATCGATAGTGGAGCTAGTGGGAGTGGAGCTGCCAGTGGTGTTCATGGGGATGATTACGAGGAAATTCTAGATGATATATTCTGGAATCTAGATTATTATCATGTATATGTGAATCATTGAAATTGTAACCATGTTGAATGATGTATCTTTAGAACTTCAAATTTCAATGAATACAAAATATTTTGAGTGCTTTATCAATTATCTCTTATGGTCCATGGAGTACAATTATAAAATGAGTATCATGCATATATATATATATATATATATATATATATATTGTACGGACGTTTCCTGTAACGTTTCGTACCCAAGGTTTTTTGAAAATTAGTGTTTCCGCATTTCGTACTTCTACCCATACTCGTTTCCATTTCCTGACAACATAGAATGAAAGGAATGTCTAAAGCAGATGTTGCCTAAATAAGTAAAACCAACAAATCAAGATAAGGGTAATCTCTAAAAAAGTGTAAAGATAAGTATGAAATACAAGTCCATTTGAAAATACAGTACATTGCAAGTAAACACAACCGTGTTTTTTTTGCCTGGAAACGTTCTTAGTACAATTTGTAGGTACGTAATACCACAAAAACATACCCAAAATGCTTAGATTTCCCAGGCACATATCGTAAATGGTGCAGAAGTTGCAATGTCATTTCCATACCATTTTCCGGCATGTACCTTAGCATTTCCAATCCATTTTGGGCAGGACAGGTCTTTATAACAGCCCCCAAAAAAATTAAAAATAAAACATTTACCAAAACCCTAGACTTCTAGAACGCATTACGTTAAACCTATACAAACAAACTACATGCAATGACAAATCACACTCACATTTATGATTTGATTGTTATTTTTAACAAGAGCAAGGAAGAATTTAGGAGGTCGACATTACAACAGAGTGTAGCAAGGAGTTTGAAAGCAAGAACAAGGAGGAATTTAGCAGAAGCCTAAAAGAGGAATTTAGAAGCAAGGAGCAATGTCAAGGAGAAATATAGGTTTTTCTCACTTTATACATCCTTTTATTTCATTTTTAACTATTCTTTAATGCGATCATGAATGATGGGTGCATTCTTGAATGCAAGTTGGAGGAAATAATTAGAAATGGTGGGCCAAGGTTTACTACTTCCTTAGTTTTACAAAGCACATTCTATGTAATGATCAATTATAAAGATACAAATGATGCTTGCATAAAAGAAATTTATGATGGAATTGACTTCATGCTCGAAAGTATGAAAAAGATCATACAAACAAAGTAACATCCTAAGTAAACATTCACAATGAAGTTAAAAGTGTGGTCATAAAGAGGTGGAATAAAATGACCACCCCATAGCATTTCCTTGCCTATGCTCTAAATCCAAAATATTATAGGAATAAAACACTTTGGTAACCTGATAGGCAACAACCATATGATGACTCAAAAATTGCAAATAGAACTAGGGCAGCTTTCAAAATACTTTTTTCTTACCCATTTATGGCTAGTGTGGACTGTAATGAAATGCAAATGCTTGTAGCTTCAAAAGGTAGCATGGGAGAAATTGAGGCTCTTTTAAACAAGTATAGCATTACTTCAACCAAGTGGTGGTATGTACATGGCCATGATGCTAAATGCCTACGACCTATTGCCATAAAAATTCTCACATGTACAAAATTATATCAAAAATTTCATGTTTATCAATTAAAATTGAATAGTCATATGATATTTCTCTACTATATTATTAACATATATTTTTGTGAATCATTACTAATTTGAACTTTCCAATAACAGGTGGCAACCTAATAATCCTCCTCCACCTCCAGCGGTTGCCATGTTCATTGTTGTTGGCGAGTGCCATGTGCCTTGTTTGTGTGGTTGTCCCCTTGATTTTATAGTTTTTTTTTATTGAACAACACTATTTAATTATATGTAATTGATACAATAAATTTAATGATGTAGATTTTTCAATGATCGTATAGCTTGATTTGACTTGCATTCTAGGGAGTGATTCCATTCCAACCATTTTTTGTACGATTAGCATTGTATTTTTATGTATTATTAATATAAGTGCATTTTTCAACCAAAAAAATACCAACAATATTTTTTGGTAACAAACAGCTAGTATTTCTTCAGCAAAGCAAATGTTGGATATTTACTTACTACATCATAGTAAATAACTAGTAAGCAATTAGTTTGCCAGTAAGTTAATTATTTGAATTTGTTATCTATATCTGTCCCACAAATCCACCCCCTCCCCCCTCCTTCCCGCCCGCATTCTATATAGTTTGTGAGAGCATATTTTAGAATAGCCCGCCCATAACAAACTTGATTATATGTAACATAGTATTGTTACATATGAACCTGTATAAATGTGTAAGCATGTTTTTGCATTCTTTAATTCGATTTGTATCAGATCAAGAAAATCAAAGCGAAAAGAGATTGAGAGAAGAAAAGAAAGAGGAGCACCATTGCACTCAAATTCATTTTCTTACCTTTGCAAGCTTCAAGCGGAAAGTATTTTCTTTCCATTCTTTCTTTTTCTTTTATGAAGCCTAATAGCTAGAGCAAATAGATATCTTTCCATCTTAACAAAGAGAATATATATAAATATATGTTTTATAATACATTGTTTGAGAAAAATAAGTTGAAGAAGAGCATGCACTAGCATAGGAACAACCCTACATCCCAAAAGATCTGTCTCATATGTGAGAAGACAGGCCATTAACTCGAGGATTGTCTATTTAACGTATTCACCAATGGCTTATCCAGCAATAAGAAGTCAACATCAAATCCATCAGGATCAAAGAAGAAGCCCCAAAACTGATGCAAGTGTAAGAAGAAGCCTTCTAAACAGCAGCAGCATGGCAATATTGCCAAAGAAGGCAATCATTATGACGAGAGGACCATGTATATGCTGCAAAAACCAATTAGGAAACCATTCTTCAATATTCTGTCTGGTACGTGGACTACAGGGAAAATCAGTATATGACAGGAAGAGAAGATTTGTTCACCAATATAATCCATACACTTGATCGGGGCCAAGTGTCTTTGGGTGATGATCCATCATATCATGTCCAAGGTACAAGTGATATCTCTTTACCTCTTGGTAAGAATGCATGTAAAATAATTTAAGTCACATATGTTCCAAGACTAACAAAACAAAAATTGTTTGTAAGTCAACTACTTGCACAAAACCTTAAGGTTGATTTTGATTGTAGAGGAGATCAAAAGATGCGTCTCATTCAAGATAGGTCCAAGTCCAGAAACTCGAAAATTGTTGCACAAGACAAAAACATTAAACTTAAATTTGTTCACAAAACCAATCAAGTTGTTGTTAAAGATACAAATCTTTCACAACCCTGGCAACATAGATACGACAGCCTAAGCATTGGGTATTTGCTTGCACTCCATAGGCATCATATGGTGAGAGGCCTTCCTTCACTAAAAAATTCAAATGATCTTTCTCCAGCTGCTTAGCTGGGAAACAATATAGAGCCCCTTTTGGTACAAGGTGCTCAGCAGACAAATGGTCCTTTAGATCTGGTGCATACCGATTTGTGTGGTCCCGTGAGATTAAGTGCCAATGGCTTCAAATATTTTGAGCTCTTAGTTGACAATTATTCGCATAAGATGTGGGTAAATTGCTTGAAGACAAAGGATAAAGCATTTAAACACTTCAAAGAATTCAAAGCTTGTATGGAATGAAAATCTAGTCATCGTATGCATGTCCTCTGCTCAGATCAAGGAGTGGATTCACTATCAATGAGTTCTTATTAGTATATCTAATAGAGCAAGGTGTTTGTTGGCAATTGGCTGCCCCTTACATGCCATAGCAAAGTGGTGTTGCAAAAACAGAGGATCATACCATCATGGAGATGATCCATAGTATGATTTAGGACTCGGGTTAGACCGGTCATATTGGGCAAAACTTGTTTGCATTGCAGTTTACTTGTTGAACCATGCACCCACCAAAGCTCTCAACGGGATCGCACCACAAGAAGAATGGAGTGGGTATAAGACTTCTATCTCTCATCTTCATGTTTCTTGATGTAAAGAGATGATAAATCCTTGTCATACATTTTTCTTGGCTACAGTGAAGAGTTGAAGACCTACCAACTCATGGATCCAAAAAATTTAAAAACACACATCAACAGAGATGTATTTTATGAGAAGGGTGAGTCTAATCCAACCTTCACACAGTCACCGCATACAGGCATTGATCCTGCAAACATTTCAAAAGATGATGGTAGCAATGATGGAGATGATGGTGATGATTAGCTAAGTCCCTCAACTCCACCATCCACAAGTATTACGCAACAAATACCCAAGTGGTATTACCTGTACACTCTGAGATACAAAATTGGATAGTCCCAGACACTTCCAATTTAGGACCAAGGATTCGTAGCATGGCTCGTGAAGAGGTGAGTTTGACCCTTATGAGCACAGAAGCAAAATTTTTTGAGCCCTCCATGATTCATGAAGCCCAAGAGTCAACCTTGGAAGGATGCCATGGATGTTGAATATCTGTCACTGATGAAGAACAATACATGACAGCATGTTGATCTCCCAACAGAAAAAAGCCTATTGGTTACAAATGGGTCTTCAAGACCAAATACAAAGCGAATGGCAGTATTGGCAAGTACAAGGCAAGACTTGTATTAAAGGGCTATGCATAGAAAGAAGGGATTGACTATGAGGAGACTTTTTCTCCCACAACCAAGATAATGACTATCAAAATGATTTTTGCTATGGTTGCACAATTTGGATGCAGAGTCCATTAGATGGACGTGAAAAGTGTCTTCCTGAATGGAGATTTGCAAGAGGAAGTGTACATGACCCAACTAGAGGATTTTTTACACCTAGTCAAGAACAAAAGGTGTGAAGACTTGTGAAATCTTTGTATGGTCTTAAGCAAGCTCTTTGATCCTAGTACATCAAGATTGATGAGCATCTCATATAGCATGAATTCCAATGGAATCCATATGATCCAAACCTCTACCTCAAAAATAAAAGGAGGAGGTGGTAATACTCATTATGTATGTTGACAATCTAGTCATCACTGCTAGCTAAGTGAAGACGATTGATGCAACAAAAAATGATCACAAAATATCATTCACCATGACAAACCTCAAGCTTTTACACTATTGTCTTGGTTTGGAGGTATGGAAAATGAGACACTGCATTTTTGTGTCTCAAATGAAGTATGCCAAGACTATGCTCAAGAAATTCCAAATAATGGATTGAAAGCCTTGCAACACCCATGGAGACAAGACTCCAATCATCTTGTTTTGATCCATCACCAATAGTAAATTCTACTCTTTATCGACAATTATTTAGGCATCTCATTTACTTGACTTATTCTAAGCCAAATATTAGCTATGTTGTTAGCTATCTTTCACTATTCATGCAGGAACCAAAGGTGAGTCGCCAGAAAGTAGCAAATCAAATAATGAGATATATTTGAGGTTCTATGGAGTATGGTCTACCATATAAGAAAAATGATCACTTCTTCACGAGATACACAGACTCAAATCATACAAGTTCTATTAATGACAAAAAATTAAAAAAATTGATTTGTTTTCTTTCTGGGATCTAGTCCTCTAATAAGGGAACAAGAAACAAAACTTTATTTCTCGATCTTCCACTGAGGCAAAACACTTTGTAACAAGAGTTGTCTATGAAAGGTTATGGCTACATTGCATACTTGTAGGATTGGGAGTACCATAAAAACAACGAACGACTTGTACTGTGACAATGAAGATGTTCTAAAACTTGTTTGCAATCCAATGTTTCTTGAACCCAAAAAGCACATTGAGGTTCAAAACCCCTTCATATGTGAACATGTTCAACAACACAACATCTAGCTCCAATTAAGCCAACTGAAGATCAATGTGCATGTCTTCACCAAGTCACTTGCACAAGTTAAGTTTGGGGCATTTTATAGTTTTTTCCCGTGCATTCTTTAGACTATGATGTATTGGGGACAGCAGGGATGTTGGATATTTGCTTACTACATAATAGAAAACAACTAGTAATTAGTTTTTTAGTAAGTTAATTATTTAAGTTTGTTGTCATTTCAAATAGTTTGTTATAGAGGATATTTTAGAATAGCTCATTCATAACAACCTTGTTTATATATAACAAGTTATTATTACATATGAACCTGTATAAATGTGTAAGCATGTTTTTGCATTCTTTAATTCAATCTCTAAATTCAATTGTGGAACTAGAGTGCATATGCATTTATGCACTCAGCTAAACCAAACAACTTGGCATCAAAGAAGGCTAAGGATTTGATATTTGTGCATTCCAATTTGCACGTCCTATCACACAAGACTGGTGACCATACTGAACGACCTAACATACTTTGGGATGTTCATCTAGAGACTACTAAGTTGATGCTTTTGCAGCTACTCTCATCCACCTTTCATTACCAGGTGTCGAAGATGAAAATCAAGGGAGTTCTACACAAGTGGTGGGGAGTGAAGCTAGTGGGAGTGGCATTCATGTAGCTGCTGATTTTGATGAGAATCTAGATGATTTATTCTAGATTATAATCATTTGCATTTACATTTCGCCTGTGAAGTTTGAACCTGTACTATAACACATGACATGTCACATGATTTATGAACATGTGAAATTTTAAGCATGTTGAATGTTTTGAAATTCAATGATTATTATATTATTTAAGTGTTTTATCTTTTATGGACTGAAAATGAGTTAAATATATAATATATACATATGTGGACGATTCGTGTCGTTTTGTACCCAAGGGTTTTTGAAAATCCGCGTTTCTGATCCATTTCTATTTCCTGGCAGTGTAGAAAATGCCTAAAAGAGTTGCTCTAAAGGAGCAAGGAGAAACCCCTATCTTCACCATTATCAAAGGGAGGGTCACTCTCACAACCCATCTGACAATTGGGCAGAAAGACTTTATTTAATTACATAACTATAATGTGGAGACAATTTAATCACTGTGTTGATTAATTTTGTTTAGAACGAAAATTATTGCATTAATTAAGTGGTTCAGTTATATCAGATTTGTTAAATACTTGTTGAATTGCATTTATTGTATCGTGATTAATAAACTTTATTTAATTTTAGTCTTTCATGTTTTGTCAACTCGGACTAATTGCTTTGTGTTTATCTGAGGATGGGGGACAATACTCCTCTCACCATCACGAGTCCTTGTGGTGGCAGATCTGAGTGTGCAATTACTATTGTTTTGCTTGGGTTGTCACAACAAGTTTTGCATTATAGTCTTTGTCATGCATTATGCTCATTATACAGCCACATATAGAGCATATGTTATTGGGTCGATTGCTTTTGTCTTTCATCCTAAGTTTTGGTTTTCTAGACTATTTTGCATCTTGTCTAAGGGGCTACGACCGCAATGTGAGCTTGAATATTTGCATGTGTTTTTGGACTTAGCTAGACCCTTGCTATTTCCATACAACTGGATCAGGTCTCTTTACTTGCTCCTTATGCTATTTTGAACTAGACTGCACGGATACGGATACGGGTACGGGTGCGGGTATGGTACGCTGATACGGCAAATTTTTAAAAATCTTGGGTACGGTACGCTTTTGGGTACGTTTTATGTGTGTGTGTGTGTGTGTGTATAAATATATAAATTATAAATTTAAAGAAGCATTTGCATACTTATTGAAATTTAATTCTCATACATTGCATACTTATTGAAATTTAATTCTCATACATTGCATACTTATTGAAATTTAATACTCATAGAGTCATACAACTTAAAATCATTCATAGAATACAAAAACAAAATTGAAATTTCCAATACTTTGAGAATTGAGACTTGAGTTTGTATTGATTCATAATGACATAATGTTCAAAACATGATAGTAAATAACATAATACATTCAAGTTCTCAACTTCTAAGTTCTAGAGCATATCATCTAGATGATCGTCAAAATCATCTTCATGGATGCCACTTGCAGCTCCACCCCCACTAGCTCCACTTTTGAACCCTTGTGAAGGGCTCTCTAGAAGTTCCTCATCGTCACCAAGAAGTGAAACATTGGCCAAACAAGCAGCAGAAGCTTCAAAGTCCGTGTTTTTAGGTTGGAGGTCCCAAAGCTTGTTAGGACCACTAGTATACTCTTGTGTCTTGTGGGTTAAGAGGCGCAAGTTGGAATGAACATATACTAGATCTTCAGTCTTCTTCGATGCCAACATGGTGCGTTTGGCTGAGTGGATGAAGCCATAAGTACTCCAGTTGCGCTCTGCAGAAGAATTACTAGCCACCTGTCACAAAAAACAAAGTATTAATATTATTAATTAAAAAAAAGAATGATATCATTTTGAATTTTAATTTGTAATTGGTAATTAAAATATCAAATGACAAGTTACAAATTTTATACCTGTGAGAGCAATTTGATCACAACTGGTCATAAGAACTTGGCATCATGGCCATGACAAGTCCACCACGTGATTGGATCCATGGTGGGTTTGTCACAAATAACCTCTATCTCACCCATGCAACCTTGTCCATTTACAAACATCGACATCTCCTAGCGGACTGCAAGTGATGTAGCTGGATCAGGAAACAACCTCCTGAATGCTGACCTCGTCCCATTTGCAACCTCATGGTCATCATATGGTCGTTGTCTACCAGCTCTCCCAACTATTTCACTACTGTAATATTTGGGATTTAAAGCATAAGCAAGGAGATGCAATGGGGTGGTCATTTTGTTCCACCATCTCACGATCACATATTTAACTTCACTGTAAAAATTTTCCTCAGGGTCCTGCTCTTTGGCCTGTATGATATCATGGATTTTTTCAAGCATGGAGTCAATGCCATCATATATTTCTCCAATGCAAGTATTATCTTTGTCAACAAATCGTATCATACTCAAAATAGGCTCTGTGAAACTCAACAAATATTCAACTTTTTCCCACCAATGCTCATCAAGGATCCATGATTTTATTCTTTGGGCTCTTTCTGTTTGAGATTGCCTCCAGATGGTCCAAACATTATCAATCACCATCATGCTCAAAGCATGTCTCACCTTCACAAGTTGTCTCAAGACGAGTGTGTGAGAGGCAAACCTTGTCTCAACAACCTATTAAAAAAGAATGGAAACAATTCAATAACAACACAATTTGAAATTGATTTAAAAATTTAAAAGCAAATATTAAATATAAAATGAATTGTTCATTTACCTTCAACAACTCCAACTTTGAAAATCTTCTGAATATGGCTTGAGACATGTGATGGTTGGTGACAAACATCTGAATCTCGTTTGCCTCTGTGTATATTTGTTCAATCCATGCAATTTTCTCAATCTTCTGCATCATTAGATTCAAGGAGTGTATTGCACATGGTGTCCAAAATATGTGCTCATACCTACCATCTACTATCAATCCCGTTGCCTTGCAATTTTTGGCGTTGTCCGTGATGACTTGGACAACCCTCTGCGGACCCACTGACTCAATAGCCTCAATGAGAATATTGCAATGAATTGGTGTAATGTCCCCTCTTTCCGAATAAGCTTGGACGAAGACCTTTGGCCCTTTTTGTCTACCCGACGACCAAGGGGGGAGTTTCTAGGGTGACTAAGCCTTATTATTTTATTATATTGTGCTATTGTTTTTAAAATATATATATATTATGAAAAGCACATATAATAAATGATAAAGTTTAATAATAAATTAAAATGTCAACATCAAAATACAATTAAAAGTAATTGTATTAGAAAGAGGAAAGTGCGACTTGCCTTGGGAGGGATTTTTGGGAAATCGTGCCACTAAGCCCAAAAGAAGAAAATGCGACCAGCATAGAGGAGTGAAATAATTTGATTGGCTGGGTTGGAGGCGGTAGTTGGCCTGATTTCCCTTTAAATGAACAAGTCGACTTGTATGGAGGCATCCAGATTTTTATTATCATCTTTTTGCATTGTGAAGAGCTCTAGCTTTTATCAAAAATTCCAAGGACGAAAACCCTTGCGGATTTATCTCTTGTGCACGAAAACCCCAAGGGATTGAGAGGGGATTTCACTCAGAAATTTCCAATGTAGTAAATCAGATTTTCCGGATTCATTACAGCAATAAAGGTGACAGTTTGAAGGTATTTTCAATGTGTTTTGACCAGCAACTAGGCCGATCCATTGTGGACAGTTTGACAGCGATTTCAGAGGTATTTATCGACAAAAATACTTGACAAATATTCTCTGTACTTTTGTGAAATAAATCGCTGTATTTGCATCATATTCTGAAGTGAGTTTTGATGGTTTTCAGGCAGATTTTTATCAGACTTCAGATCTGATTTTCTGGGTTGTATCGGCTGTAATAAAGTCAGTTTTCTGTATAATTCAGTCTCTAATTATCTAGGCAATCATTAGAAATCAGAAATATTGCCATTGGGTGTTATTTATATTGATATCTCTATTAATAGCCTTCAGAAACATTGGCCAGATCTTTAGGGCATACTGCCATAATGTATGATGAGAGGTCTGTTTCTGGAGTCTGTTCCATCCATCTGAATATAATAGATACTCATGAATCAGTCCAAGAATTTTTAAGGCTGTAGAGATGTCTGAATGTGTTGCATCTTTTTTTGCCATCAGAGAAGTGCAATCCTTATTACCTAGAGGGCTTGTATACCCCCGTGGTTTGCCTCATTAATGCAGCTCTACAGAAGTCTGCTGCCACAAGGATGATCTCAAGACATTGAATGGTAGTCATATGCAAATATACACCGAGACACCAATCTCAATACTGCAAGTAGTCCTCGGAATCGATGGATAGATGCTTTTTCTAGATGGAGCACTTTTGTTCTCTTGCTTGATGGCCTTGAGCGTATCTGCATCAAAAGGGTCATCTTTTCAGCACGAGTCTCAATGATCGGATTCCCATCATGGTGTTGATGTTGGTGGTTTTCCATGAGTCCTTTGTTGTAACGAAACAATTGACTATGAGAGAGCTCTTGTTGCTTCAATGTTTGCATCCTCTGGCTCTTTTAGGTACATGGTTATGGTTTTCTTTTCCACCTTCCATAGCTAGTCTAATACCCGTCCCCGATGCCCCAGCCGAGATGAGCCTACAAAGGTGGGTAGTGTGAGGATTTAAATGTCGGCACGAGATGGGAGACACGTCCAGAGGACATGAGACACCACCAGGACTGCGGCAACGAGCCCTATGCACTTCCTACATGTCTCCATAAAGGAGGATTTGCCGATCCATTAGTTCACTGTCATACCAGCCGAAAGACATAGCCCCCCGCTTGTCAGGATGAATGTTGAACTGGTATGCTCATGATGAGTAGGATTAGTTTTAACCTAGACGACACGGATACAGATACGTCTATCCCCTACAGTTTCGGTACATTGAATGACAGATTTTTAAAAACCTTGGGTATGGTTAGCTTTTGGGTACGTTAGGCATAGCACATATATATATACACAGCACACACAGAGACATTGAAGCAGGTTACCAATAAAGTGAACATTTGCATACTTCGATGGAAATGGAAAGATTCAGTACCATTGCATGGATTAACAAGCTTGATACATACATACAACTCTAAAATCTATTCATAGAACATGAAAACAAATTTCCTATACTTTGAGAATCTGAGACTTGGAGGTTTTGATTGGCATTTGATTTTAATTTATCATGTTTGAAACGTTATCACACATTGTAGACATAACTTACTCAAATATCTATTATCAAAAAAACTATTAACTAAATAATATATGATTTTTAATAAAATAACAAAAATGTCGAATTAAGTAATACAAGGATTTTTAACAGCTAAAAAAGAGTGGGCAACCAAATTGAAAAATAAAAGATCTTACAAACCTAAACGTAAATCTAATGAGCAAAGGCCATTTAATTGAAGATGAGGTAAACCTATGGTGCCCGACTGAGACGTGTGCGTAATGGAGTCTTCATTGCGGGTCTGTATTTTCCAGGTTAAGAGGGTCTGGTCAAGTGACCTTAGGCAAATGACTAGTCATTCCATGATGCTATACGCGAATATATCATGCAGTCACAAGTTTGGATGGTCAACTCCAAAGCTTCATACGCGAGCCTACAACATGCAAAGACACTTCACACAGCTTCAAATCCGAATTCAACATTCCACTACTCATTGAAAGAAGCATGGTTCCCCCTTTTAGGATGAATCATGAATGATTTTTTTGGGTTGTCACAAAGATTGTAGGAAAAAAAAAACTTTGTTTACTTGGGGTATGTTGTGGGTACGTACCACATGAGGCCCCGGGTACAACTGCCTTTCCATACCCGCAACGTACCTTGGACCTGCAGGTTATGTACCCAGAACGTATCGAGGCATGATTCTTGTACCCATACACGGTACTGGAAACCCGTTTCCAGTGCCCCAGTATATGAGGGTGTCAAACTGTGCATTGAGGATTTAAATGTGGCGGCACAATGGGGACACATCCAAACATGAACACCACCACCAGCAACAAACTCTATCACTTCCACATATCTCCATAAAGGATAATTTGGATCCATTTTCACTGCCATGCCACCCGAAACATTATCCCCTCTTGCCCCACTGAAGCTGAAATGGATGCCATGATTGTAGGATTAATTCAATAACCTACAATAAGAGATATTTTTTAAAACATTGCTAAATATTAAAATAATTTAATTAAAAACAACAAATACAAATTAGAAAATTAATTTGTTGACCCACACACGTCATTCTCTGATTCTGATCACCAAGTTCGCCATAAATGGTGCGAGATGAGAGCATACACAGAGGGTAGACGTTTAATTAAATAAAACTTCACTATTAAACTTAAAATACAGAAAAATTAATTAATATATTATATTTTAATAACCGTAAAATAAATAAATTATTAACTATTAAAAATAAATTTAGATCATGATCAATAATCATGAATGATGTGTTTGAAACACATCATTCATGATATTGATCATTGATCATATTCATATACAAAACAATGAAACATTGGTCAAGAATCAAGAGTCAAAAGATTAAAAAAAAAATGCCTGAATGCATGTAAAATACCTGGAAAAATCCTCCTGGATGTTTGTAGATTTGCTTCTCCTTCTCTCTTTCTCCTTCAAGCTCAATCACTCCCTCCTCCAAGCTCTTTCTCTCCTCCAAGCTCTTTCTCCTTCAACCTCTCTTTCTCTCTCTCTCCTTCAAGCTCAAGCAAAATATCAAATATTGAGTGTGAGAAAAAAGTAGAGGGATTGGGTGTTTATATAAGTGTTTGGGGGGTAGTTTAGGGTTAGGTTAGATATAGAAACTTTTAAAATAAAATAAAAATGCATTTTTTTAACGTTTTGATGAGTTTCGGTTTTGAAAAAATGTATTAAAAAAGCTGGTACATTTGGAAATGTACCCACAGGGACAGAGTACGGTTCGGGTATGGTAAAACCGTACCCGGACCGTACCCTGTTCCTGTGGGTACGTTTCCAAATGTACCCACAGCGTTTCCAGTCCCGTACCAATACCTGGTACGTTTCCAGGCTAGTACAGGAGGGTACTTGGCGTTTCCGAGCAGCCTAGATTTTGAACATTGGGAATTACTTTAATCCAATTTTAGTTTTAAAATTAAAATTTTGTGATGGGTTTAGAGGCCTTACATTGGCTATTGGACTTAAAAACTTGAACAAGGATTGCCTTATTCGAATAAGGATCATTGTTGAACTGTGTTGCAAAAGGGCATCAAGCCATGGCTTGGACGTAGACAATATATTAGTTGCCTCCCTTATTATTCCATTAAGGTCTAAAACTTGTAGCATTTGTTAACCGTGGTTATCACACAAGTAACCCATGAGTACACAATCTGTTTAGGTCATTCACCCAATCACTTTGTTCGTTGTGATTTTGCATATTTGCTTTCTTCCTTAGAGAATTTCATGCCTGCAATGATGGAGATGCTAGGGTGCGATGTGGAGTGGGAGCTCCCTTCTATGCTTGTTTTGTTTTCGCAGTTTAGTTCATGCAAGTATCCTAGAAGGCTCTTCTTGTTGTTTATTGTTGGAACTCAAGGAGATGCCAGCAAAGATAGCTTTGCAGGGTTTTATTAAGGTTTACGTGGCCAGGATTTGGGGAGAAATTACTACACCACTTCCACTTCATGAGGGATAATTTATCCTTTCTGGAATGCAATGTTGAAAATAAATAATGAATCCATGAGTGTGCCTTGAACACAGTGGTGGCCTTAGCAGATCGACTTTGTATACTTTGAATGGAATATGAATTGTTATGGGTTCAAACTGTGGCAAAGAAGGTACACAGTTGGGGCTTGGTTTTCATCTATTTTACAGGCATGATTCTTTTCTTCTTAAACCTTCTCTGTCCTCTGTTTTTGAGAGATGTGCTTGAGTCGTTATGTTTGAATTGTGTTAGTTTTGGCAAAATGAAATGGCTGTAGCAAATGATGTTATCTTCCCTTGCTTAGCTCAATGCTTCACGGACTCATAACTGTGTAGAGTTTTATTTTGACCATTAACAGCCTGCACGCTCTTGGTTTGCAATTAGGATAACGGGATTTGAATGGGGATTCTTGGCTGTAATTAATATAGTGGTTTTGTTGGCCACCATAAACCATTACATGGTTGTAGCATTCTTTGTGGATTCGTCATAATCCGTTAAGCTTTACATGGCTGTAGTTTTCCTTGAATCTAAACAAAATTCTATGTTGGTTGTGATAAAAAATGTGGTTGTTGGCTGTAGCTATTATATATTCAACTGAATATATAATAGCTACAGCCAACAACCACATTTTTTATCACAACCAACATAGAATTTTGTTTAGATTCAAGGAAAACTACAGCCATGTAAAGCTTAACGGATTATGACGAATCCACAAAGAATGCTACAACCATGTAATGGTTTATGGTGCCCAACAAAACCACTATATTAATTACAACCAAGAATCCCCAATCAACCAACATAGAATATATATGGTTGTGATAAACAATGTGGTTGTTGGCTGTAACTATATCATTTCAACTGAATATATATATATATATATATATATATATATATATATATATATATATATATATATATATATATATTCATTCTTCTTTAAAATGCCCTTTGCATGGCCTGTTGGAATGCATTCTTGTGGTTGTTCAGGTTGTTCAAACAGTTAACACGCATGCAGAACTTGTAGATATGTATGCACTGTGGGAGAGAAATAGAGATAATATCTTGCATGTTGTTGCCATTGGACTTAATGATGAGAGGAGTTTGTTTTCTCTTGGACCATCATTGTCTGTTTTCAAAAGGAAATAACTAGGTCTAAATCAATATGATGGATCTAGTAGATTGTTGCCATATTACTATGTTTTCATCTCCTTTTTCTCCCTTGCACAGTTCAGCACCGTTGATGGGCATGATAGTCATAAGCTTTGGTAAGAGTGGTCAATCTCTAAACTCTAGGAGAAGCAAGTTTTAAAATGTTTTCTTATGTCCTTAGGAAATTAGTAAAACTATAAATATGAGTTGTTTTCTTATTTCCTTGTGGACTATAGACTTATCGGGAATCTTCTAGTCTTATGCCCTTGATATTTGAAAACAAGTTGATAACTGTTATGTAGGTGGAAAACTTTTGATTCGGCATACCTCAGGGCTAGTTCCCCATTTGAAGACATTGGCTGTGAAAGTTGAGTCTGCATTTGGATATACATTTAGATATGCACTTTGTGTGTGTGTGTGTGTCCTAAGAAAACTTTTAAATGTCTGTGAATCGGGAATGACATGAAATTGATGGGTATGCTCGCCGTTTTGTCTAAAGGAAGGGTATGCAGGTGTTGGCAGAGACAAAATGCTTTGATCCCTTTGACTCATCCAACGCCTACTAAACCCTTTTTGACCTTTGAATGGTTGCAACTTCGTTCTTTTCAAGAGTTTGGTTGAAACAATTATGGAAAACCTGAAATTTCACTTTTGTCAAAAAAAAATGTTGTGAACATCTGTACATCACTTCTTGGGACACTTGTCCACGAACTTGTTACAAATAGTTAGGAAAACTGCATGACATTGGTTCTGAACTGGCACATATGTAGGCTGCTCAAGTAAATGGGTCTGGGTTTAGGTTCCTAACTTATTCTTCCTTTCAGTTAGTTAAACTTTAAAATCACTGAATTTTGGAATGTGTGGATGAGATCTTGAATGAACTAAGATGGTTGTGTTAATGAATATTTGGGAACAAGGAAAATGTTAGGGGTGTACCTATGTTATCCTACGGTTCAACTATAATGAGCAGATAGTTCAGAGGTTTTGATGGAATCCCACGAGTCTTTGGACATAGCACATGGGTGAGTAATTCAAGGTGTTCCTATTCATTGTGATCTTCTGGTTATTCATGGTTGCCCTTACTTATATTGTTGATAGGGGTGATATTTAACCTGGTTCTGCATTATTGCAAAGGCTGCAAGTTGATAGTGATGACACTTAAAATACACATGATCCTTACTCTCTGATGATGAGGACGACGCCGCCGACGACGCCGACGTTGACGTTGACGATGATGATGACGACGATGACGATGACAATGACGATGACGATGATGACCTCTCCACCGCCCGCCCCCCCCAATGAGCTTCAGGTTATGAACTTAACTCTAGTGTGATTTTGCCTTGGGGATTTGCATATGGACAATTATGATGCCTTGAAGTTTCAGGCTGTAGTTGTACCAAACTTACAAAAGTTATTTAGACTACATAAGGCTGAATTGAGAAGTCAAGACTATTCACCCTTTCCTGATGTTATTAAATCATTGGTAAAAAAATTGTAGCATTATATGATTAAAATGAAATCTGATATGTAATGAATATTGATGAGATGTAGGCCTTTTGGCTATTTTATTTTCGCATGATAGACTTGAGGAGTTGAGACTTCTGTCACTTCTATGTTGTATTACATTATGATGAGGGACTGATATGTTATGAAGAAAGCTTCATTATAGGCTACTGCAGAATTTGATGTTGTTTTTTGGAAGTGTGTTCGCACTAGGCCAGTAGTTGTTTTTGTTAGTGTGTTAACACTAGGCTAGTAGTAGCTTTTTGTTAAGTAGCCTAGATTTGTTTGCACTAGAATAGAGTTAAGCTCGAATTAGTTCTAGTGGTTCAGTAGTTAGAATGTTTTAGAGTGGAAGTTGTTCATGGGCATGTAACTTTATTTGTCTTGTGTGCGCATATAACCACCTCCTCCAGCTACTACTTGTTGAAACAAACTCCCTTGATTGTTTAATGCAGGGAATCCATTGTACAATCAAGTAAAGTGTGTGTGCATAATGGAGAAATATACAGCAGTCTTCTGCTGCTCTCAAAGACATTGCTGTGTGTGTATATTGGCATAGTTTCTCTCACTGGTTTTTCCTGCATATTAATTGATCGTATGGACCAGTTCATAACTCCCATATGGTATCAGGAAAAGTAGATGCCAAAACTCCAAAAGAAGCACAGGAAAGGTTTGAGAAATTGTTTGATAAAGTCAACAAATTCAAAAAACTTCAACTAGACGTCTTCCCTCATGCCTAGTGACTTTCTTTCAATAGAAGAATTTACTGCCAAGTTCAAGTCCATACGCTCAAAATTGAAAGCTTGTGAAAAAAATAAAGGCGATAAAGAGATCATTTTCTTGATTGAATCCAAATTGAAGAGTCGTTTCCATGTCTTTCCATCTACTTTTTATTCTTCCATGTCTTTTCTTCTACTTTTTTTTCCACTGTGGATGCCTTAGGTGATCAATTTAAAATGCCCAGTTTCAAGTTCTTTTGCAAACATCTTACTAGGGAACAAACCAAGTTGATTTCTCTTGATGCTCTCCCTACTTCTATGAGTCGAGCATTAGTTGCTGATTTTTCTAAAAGTAAATCAAACCCGAAGCCAAAGACTAAGCCCTTCAATAAACCAACAGAGTCCTCCCTTGAGTCCTCTAAATCCACTAAGTCCTCTAAATACACTAACACTAATGAGTCATCTAAGCCTAAGAAGTCTTTTGAGCGTTGTTGCTTTTGTGAAAAGAAAAATCAAACTGAATCACAATGCTGGAAGAAAATGGAAGCCTTGGAAGAAGCAGCGAAAAAACACAAGATTATTATTCGTAATTCCTCCTCAAGAGGCAATGGAAAAGCATTATCTACTTAGGGGCATTGATTGCATTTCAAAACAGTTAGATTTCGATTCAAGTGCTACTCACCACCTAAAACATTCATGTGAGCTACTCAGATCTCTCGTAGATTGTAGTTGGAGATTCTTCACAAGTAGATGTTTTGGGTACAGGCACAGTTCATTTGTAAGATGGTTACATCATAACATACTCCTTGTCCCTAGGATTTCCAATAATCTTATTTCCGTATATCAAATATGCCATTTTGGGGATGGGAAGACTCTGGAGTTCACACCTCATAATGTTGTGATGAGGGAAATGCAGAATCCAAAGGATGTGGTTGCTACAGGTTTGGTAATCACAGCTTTGAAAGGTTTGCGTAGATTTCATGCTCTTCCCTTATTGCTTGTGTCAAGTGAGCAAACTAGCATGAACATACTGGGCATTTTAACTACATATATTTACAGCAGTTGAGTACAGAACTTAGTGATTGGCCTCCCTGAGGTGTCTTGAACTGATAAGTGTTTGTTGAGGTTGTATGCTTGGCAAACAACACCAAGACCCTTTTCCCAAAGGAATGGCTTCACTGGCCAAGGCTCCTCATGAGTTGGTATACGCTGACCTCATGTCATTTCCCACTCAATCATTTTCAAGGGCAGAGAATGTACTCACATTCATTGATGACTTCTCACATCAAGCATGAATGTACTTTCTAAAGTACAAGAGTTAAATCTTTAAGGACTTCAAAGCATTCAAGGCATTTGTTGATAAGCAGCCATCACTTCCACTCAAGAAGTTATGCAGAGACAGTGGGGGCATATGTCAATAAGGCATTTCAACAATTTTTTACTAAGCATGGTATACAACAACTCATAGTACCTTACACTCCTCAACAAAATAGTGTTGTTGAGAGGAATAACAAATGTTGAAAGAGATGGAAAAATCCACAACTCAGTACATGAACATGGCACCTGAAATTTGGCCTAAGGAAATCAATTGTGCAAATTACATCCAAGAACCGCATGCCCCACAAAGTTGTGCGGAATACGACACCTAAGAAGGCTCGGCCCCATGTCAAGCTTGATGTATCTGCATTTTAAGCTTTTAGGAATGTGACTTGGGCATTTGTTCCAAATGACAAAGTGCAAATCCATGTAAAAGAAGAGCCAGCCACTTTTTGCCATTGGCCATTGGAAGGATGTAAATGCTTATCGCTTATTTGTCTCAATCACTCATGATGTTCTGTTTCGATGGGATGTTAAGGTTGATGAGAACTTCATCCAACTTGAGCCCACATCTATAGCTTCTCCCTCCCTTACTCCTCTTGCATTTGATTTTGATGATGACATGTTGTTGCTCTTGTACCACCACCCCCACCTACTTGCCTACGTTTTCCCAATAAAGCGCACACTTCTCTACAAGCAACCGATCCTTTAGTAAGTGATCCTTTTGACCCTCATTGTTCTTGTTCTCAAACATCTGGAGTCAATCTTTTGAGTAATGTTGTTTCAGATTATCCCCAGATTTTTAAGAATGTGGCAAGTATACCTGAATGGGATGATGCAATGGCAGTAGAGTATTTTTCTAAGATGAAGAATAACACTTGGGGTTTGGTACCTCTTCCTAAGGGAAGAAAAATTGTGTGCTATAAGTGGGTTTACAGGACCAAGTATTTAGTGGATGGATATGTTGATAAGTATAAATCCCGTCTACTAGCTTACGGGATTTCCACAAATTGTAGGGATTGATTACTCTGAAAACTTTGCCCTTGTTACCAGTATTGTCTCCATTTGCCTTGTACCTTCTCTCAACGCATCACAGAATGGCCCGTGTACCAAATGAATGTGACAAGTGTGTATTTGCATGGTGATCTCAGGAAGAAATTTATTTGGAGCAACCAGCCAAATTCATACAAGATTGTAATGTCCCCTTCTCAAGATTAATCCTAGAGAAGACCCTTAGCCTATCCAATATTTTTCCATGGGCTAAATGGGTGGAGAAACAGGAAATAAATTAATAATTTAAGGTAAGTGCAAAAGTAACTATAATTATAAACACTTGTGTTTTATTATTCATTTAAACAATGACTTTATAGGATAAAGTTTAAAATAAAAAATAAAAAATAAAATAAAAACATTAAATTAAAGTATTACTTTATTTTAAATAAATTAAAATGCCAAAGTGTCGTGTTCCATTTGGGGGCTTTATGTTGAGATTTGAGTCATGAAAAAGCATAAAAGGAGGTCGTTTGGTGTCATTTGGGGAACTTTTGACTACATCTCTTTTCCATTTTGATTTGTTTGAGCTTTGTGCTTCAACTTCCGCATTTGACGATGAAAAACCTTCGTTGTATTAAAATTTGAGGACAAAAACTCTCCATTGTAGTCAAATTTGAGAACAAAAACCCTAAGTTGTATCAAATATGAGGATGAAAACCCTCTAACCTTCAAGGGTGACTCCATACAGGAGTTGTATTTGGGCATCCATTCAGAGTTTTGCAATCTCAAATCTAATTCAGCAGCTAGGGCACGTTTCAAATCAGTTTCCAAGATTTTATAGTTGAGGCATCACATTCTAGGTCATTTTTCATGATTATACAACTAGGGCATCAAATGACACCAGTTGGGACAAGTTTTGGGGTTTTTACCCTTATTTTGAACATATTTTAGGGATGGACGACCCCCATGAAGACTGTTGCAGTTGTGATTTGAAATGAGTTGGGTGTTAGTATTTGTATATAGTCAAATTCTACCCTAAAGCGCCATTTTCAATCAGTTGGAGCCATTCATTTGCAAGGTTTTACCAATAACGGTCAACTGTACTTTTTATTTATTTTTAGTTTGAAAATAAAAAAGAAGCAAATTCGATTTTGATGTAAATCTGATATTTTCAATCAAATCCATATTTTGGAGGTGTTATCAATGTTTTGCAATATCTAGGTTATTTTATTTTGAGGGCTTGCATTAATAAATCAAAGAAATTGGCCTACTATCTTTTTATCACAAGGGTTTACTGAAGAAAATTCATATTGTTGTTTTTTGTCATAAGAGTTTTCTAGAAAATCCAAATTTCATTAATTTATGCTCTTAAGGGACATTATAGTGGTATCAGAGTTGGTTTCCTTATGTTGGGAAACTTCATGCAAGGTAGTGACAACGAGTTCAGATGCTATCAGAGAGAGAAAAACAAGGGTTCAGAACAGCCAAAGGAAGGGTTTGAACAAATTGATCCAAGGCTTTGGAAAGGAGAATAGAAGGAAGATATGGCTGACAGGAATGCAAAGGATGTAACGATTGATAGGCTTGTCCAAGGGTAAGAGCAATTGGTTGATATGATGGCTCAGTTGGTTCATACCATGCAAAACATGCATGCACCCAGAAATCAGAATGGTGAAGGAAGGTCTTCGAGGGCAAACAACCATCAATGTCAAAGAACCATTATTGGTTATCCTGTTAGGCCTTTCCATCCTGATTTCATTCTGAGGGGGGAAGTTACTCCGAAGGAGGAAATTCAGCCCTCTATGGTAAATGACATTGTTGCCAACTATCTAGAATATAGAGCTCTTCCAATTGAGATCCGTGAAGCAATATCACTTGCAAACTTCATGGGGTTGAAGAAAAACCTAGTTGGACCTAGACCACAAGCTACATAGACTTTGAGAAAGTTAACACTTTCCACCTTTGATGGTTCCAATAAGGGTACAACTCGTGCATGGATACAAAAGCTAGATACTTATCTATCTCTTAGGCCAATGATGGAAGAGGAAGCTATCAAGTTTGCAACGCTTCATCTTGAGGGAATTGCATGTGATGGTGTTACCATGGGCTGATCACATAAGGGCATAATCTCATCAATTCCTATGATGAGTTTAGTAAGAGGTTGATTGAGAGATTTGATAGAATTGATCCCGAAGTTCACTTTCGGGAATTAGCACAACTAAAGCAAAGCAATGCAGTGGATGACTATGTGGTTGAATTGCAAAAGCTATCTGTGATGGTACCAGATGTGACAGAAAGGAGACTTGCGGTATTGTTCATTGAGGGGTTGCCTAAACCACCTAAGGGTTTCATAAAACCCTTTAACCCTCTTTCCCTTCAAGAGACAATTAAGAAGGTATTAGATTGGGAAACTTCAGCTCCAAAGGGAAAATTTTTGTCTCCAGTAAAGCCAAGGACAACAACAAGTGGGCAGCCTAGAACAACACTTTTTGGGCATCTTAGGACAGCACCTTATGATCAGCAAAGAAGGTCATTCCAGCCGGGAGGGTCTCAACAAAGAGAGTTGCCAAGAACAAGTACGGAGCTAGAAACAAGAAATGAGTTAAGAAGGAAGAACTTATGACTTCACATGTAAGGATCCATAGACACCTGGTCACCGTTGTCTAGGAAAAGGAAAATTTCACTACATAGAGGTGATATCAGATTGTGAATCTAAAGGAGAAGAATCTGAAATTGAAGAAGTAGCACAAGAACAAGAACCATAAAAAAAAGAGGTAGATGCTACGGGTGGCACTCTTGCCACATTGTCCAGGTGCTCCTAGATATCATCCCTTTAGAGTAAGAGGAGTCTTGCAAGGGTAAAAGGTCACAATGTTGATTGATAGTAGGGCAACCCATAATTTTATTGATGAAATCTTGGTGATAAAGATGGGGTTGAAAGCAGAAGATTTCAAAGGCTTCAATGTGACTAGTGTTGATGGCTTCACCATCCCATGCACCAAAAGAATCCAGCAACTCAATCTCACCTTGGGAAGGCACAAAGTAAGTGATGATTTCTATGTTGTTGGTATTGGTGAAATGGATTTAGTTCTTGGGGTATAATGATTGCATTCTTTGGGGGAATTCACGCAAAACTATCAAAAAATGGAACTGAAATTCAAAGTTGATGGTAAAGAGGTTGTGCTTCAAGGCATGGCAAATGGAACTCCTCAAGTGGTCACAGCAAAAAGGATGGAGAGAGATTTTAGAAGAGGGCAAGTCTCATGGGCAGCACATTGTTTGGTAAGTTCTACAACTTCCTTTTTAGAACAGCAGTCATATCATGAGGATATTCAGCCTATAATTGATAAGCATGCCTAAAGTTTTCATGCCAATGTAGTATACCCCATGGATGCTGCCACCGGATAGAAAATTTCAACACATTATCGAGCTAGAACCCGGTAACAAAGCAGTAATAACTACTCCTTACAGCCACCCAAAAGAATTCAAAGAGGAAATTGAAAATGGCAATCAAGGAGTTATTGGAGATGGGGCATATCAGGCCTAGTTCTAGTCATTTTGCTTCTTTAATTGTTCGAGTGAAGAGGAAGGATGGAACCATGAGGATGTGTATTGACTACTGGTTGTTGAACAAAAAGACCATCAAAAATAGGTATCCCATACCTAGGATTGATGAGTCAATTGATGAATTACATGGGGTTGTTTTCTTTTCCAAGATTGACTTGAGGACCGATTATCATCAAATCCAAGTAAAGTATGACGATGTTCACAAGAGACATCCTTTAAATGTCACTTTGGGCATTTTGAGTTTCTTGTTATGCCTTTTGGGTTAACCAATGCTCCGGCTACTTTCCAATCTTGTATGAATCATGTTTTTTGTAAGCATTTAAAGAAGTTTGTCTTGGTATTCTTTGATAATATATTGGTGTATAGTAGGACATGGGAAGAGCATTTGAAACACTTGGATACAGTGCTGGAAATTTTGGAACAACAAACTCTCTTTTGCTAAGGAATCCAAGTGCAAGTTTGGCATGAGTGAAATTCTATATCTTGGTCATGTCATCAATGCCCAAAGAGTTCATGTAGACCGACAGAATATCCAAGCCATATTGGATTGGCCTCCTCCTACCACAATGACACAACTGAGAGGATTTTTGGGACTTTGCAGTTACCATAGAAGAATTCTAAAGGGGTTTTCATAGCTAGCTGCCCCATTGACTGATTTAACAAAGAAGGGAGCTTTTAGTTGGTCCGAATCAGCCCAAACAGCCTTCGACAAACTCAAAAAGGTAATGAGCACATGTCCAATACTACTTGTTCTAGATTTTTCTATTTATTTTGTGTTGGAATGTGATGCATTAGGTGAAGGTATTGGGGCTATTTTGATGCAAAAAGGGCATCCCATAGCCTTTGAAAGCCAGAAACTCAAAGATATTGAGCTAGGATTCTCTATATATGACAAGGAAAGGTTGGCCGTCGTGCATGCATTGACCAAATTCAAGCAATACTTGGTTTGTGTCAGGTTTTTGTTCAAGATGGATCACAATAGTTTGAATTTTTTCTCAACCGAAGGGACTTGATAGACAACAAAAATGGGTAAGTAAGCTTCGGGCCATTGAATTTGACATTGAATATGTTACAGGAAAAACAACATTGTGTCAAATACTTTGTCACAGAAACCACATCTTTGCTCCATGACTGAGATTACAGCAGATTGGACGGTTTCTATAACAACCGAATATGCAAAGAATGAGTTTGTTAATACTATCCTTGAAGGGAAAAGTAGAGGATGAAAGGTACACGGTAGAAGATGAACTTGTTCTCTACAAAAATAGAATTTATTTGGTCCCAAAATCAAGCATGAAGCATAAGATTTTGAGAGCAATACATGACACACCGTTGGTTGGTCACCCGAGATATTTTAAGACATACAAGCACGAGATATGTTCTTTCGGAAAGGGCTCAAAGGAGAAGTCCTTCAATACTTCTAGGGAGTGCCTCATTTGCCAACTAAAATAAGTCTGAACAAGAGTTTCTCAATTAGGCTTGTTAGCATCCCTTGCCCATCCCAACTCATAAATGGGAAAGTATTTCAATGGATTTCATCACTAGACACTCCCCATGATTCAAGGTAAGAGTTGTATTTATGTGGTGGTTGACCAGCTCACTAAGTATGCTCACTTTTTCCCTCTTCTAACCAAGTTTGATGCACCATTGGTGGCTGATATATTTTTTAGATAGAAGTTTTCAAGACTTCATGGGCTTCCTAAGAATATTGTAAGTGAGAGGGACAATAGGTTCATGATTTTATTTTGGCAAGAACTCTTCCATCTAACAGGTACAAAATTGACTCCCAACACTAGTTATCATCCCCAGATGGATAGACAAACTAAAATCATGAATAAATGGATTGAGGTATACCTAAGGAACTATGTGGCGGGACAACAACTCAACTTGGATCAAATGACTCTACATGGGGAACATTTTTATAATACTTCTTATCATATGTCAATTGGTATGACTTCTTTCAAAGCATTGTATGGGTATGATGCTCTTTCCTTTGTTGATTTGTTCATTTTATATAGTAGAGTTCCATGAGCCAAGGATTTGGTCCAACAGAGTCAATGATATCATTAAGGTTCTAAAGGAAAATCTTCAACATGTACAAAAAACCAATAAAATTTGCATATGCAGATCGACATAGGATTAAGAGGAATTTAGAGGTGGGAGATATGGTTTTCTTGAGTTTGCAGCCATACAAACCAGTTTTCCCTTAAATAGAGTGGAGACTGAAACAGCTCAAACCAAGGTTACATGATCCATACATAGTGAAGAAAAGAGTGAGGAAAGTTTCTATATGAGCTAGATCTACTAGAGCATAGTTGGATACACAATGTGTTCCATATTTTGTGCCTCGTAAAGAGGCACTAGGAACAACATATCACTTCTTTTATTGAGTTACCTCCTTTGGATGATGAGAGTAAGCTAAATCTAGTTCTAGAAGCTATCATAGATGTCTGTGAGAAAAAACTAAGGAAGTAGGAGCATAAAAGACCTATTTGGTTTCATTGGAAGGATTTATTAGTTGAAGATGCTACATGCGAAGGTCCAACAATTTGGAGTATCCTAACTTGCAATTACTTGAGGACCAAAATTTTTGGGAGGGGAGGACTATAATATCCCCTTCCCAAGATTAATCTTGAAGAAGATCCTTAGCCTATCCAATATTTTCCCATGGGATAATGGGGTGGAAAAAGGGAAAATAAATTAATAATTTAATTTAAATACAACAAGTAACTTTAATTATAAACACTTGTGTTTTATTATTAATTTGAAAAAGTAAAATTTATAAGATAAAGTTTAAAATAATAACAATAAAAGCATTACTTTATTGAAATAAAATAAAGTATTACCTTTAAAAAAAATGTAAATGCCAAAGTGTGGTGTCCCATGTGGGGACTTTATGTTGAGATTTGAGCCATGAAAAAGCATAAAAGGAGGTCGTTTGGGGTCATTTGGGGAACTTTTGACTACATCTCTCTTCCATTTTGATGAGTTTGGGATTTGTGCTTCAACTTCTGTATTTGCTGTATTTGAGGACGAAAACCCTCCTTTGTAATCTACAACTGAGGATGAAAACCCACTAATCTTCAAGGGTGACTCCATACAAGAGTTGCATTTGGGCATCCATTTAAAGTTTTGTGATCTCATATCTGATTCAACAGTTAGGGCACGTTTCATATCAGTTTTCAGGATTTTACAGCTAAGGCTTCACATTACAGTTTAGATTTCATGATTTATACAACTAGGACATCAAAGACACCGATTGGGACAGCAAGTTTTAGGGTTATCCTTATTTTGGACAGATTTTAGGGTTGGACGACCCCCTATGAAGATTGTTGCAGTTGTGATTTGAAATGAGTTAGGTGTTAGGGTTTGCATATAGTTAGATTATGCCCTAGATGACCATCTTCAGTCAGTTAGAGCCATTCACTTGCAAGGTCTTACCAATAACGGTCAGCTGTACTTTTTATTTATTTCCAGTCTAAAAATAAAAAGAAGAAAATTCAGTTTTGATATAAATATAATATTTTCAATCAAATCCATATTTTGGAGGTGTTATCAATGTTTTCCAATATCTGGATAATTTTATTTTGAGGGTTTGCATTAATAAATCAAAGAAATCAAATTGTTGTCTTTTTATCATAAGGGTTTATTGAAGAAAAATCAGATTGTTGTTATTTTGTCATAAGGGTTTTCTAGGAAATCCAAATTTCATTAATTTATGCCCTTAAGGGACATTACAAGGACTCTTCACTTGTCTCCACACTAGAACGTTCCCTCTACGGGCATACTACAACATTCCCTCTAAGGTCTCAAACAAGCTCCAAGAGCTTAATACGAGAAAATGGGCAGTTTTTTTCTTGCTTCTACTTTTACCCATTGCCAATTGGACCCTACAACATACATCCAGAAGAAAGGGGACGACCTTTTGATACTTGTCCTCTATGTTGATCCAAGATGTTCAACATGGTTTGAAAGGATGTTCCCCTTCTATGATCCAAGATGTTCAACATAGTTTGATAGACCTGTTCGACATGATATATTTAGGACTTTTGCTCTACTTTCTTGAGTTATAGATCATCTAGTCACGTGATGGGACTCCATTATCCAACAAAAGTATTCTCACGATCTGATTCATCAGATTGGCATGGCTGATTGCAAGCCTCCCTCCACACCTTTTTAGTTAAGGGTTATATTGTCTACCAATTGCGCTTCACCCAAAGTTGATTCCATTTTCTATCAACAATTGGTGGGTAGTCTCTTATACCTAACACATTTGTCCTAACATCTCCTTTGCAGTTGGTCTTGTCTCTCGTTTCTCTCAAGACCCTCATGAGAGTCACTGGCAAGCAAACAAATGTACTCTAAGATACATCTAGAGCACTTTGCAGTTTGGGATACACAACACATCATAGGGTACTTCTCAGATTGTGGCTTCATTGACTCAAATTGGGCTAGTTATGTTGATAATCGAAAGTCCACCTTCCGATTCATCTATTTCCTTGGCTCCGGTCCAATCGCATGGGCTTGCAAGAAACAAATTGCTATTGCGTGATCATCCACTAAGGCAGAGAATCAATGTGTTGTTTTGGCTAGTCAAGAGGCATTTATAATTCGGCAGTTGCTAGCAGAGTTCAGTTTTCAATAGTATCATCCCATTAGTTTTTGGTGTGATAACCAAATTGCAATCCTATTTCTTGTGACTCAATGGAGCATCGACACACAAAGAACATTGAGTTCCACATGCACTTCATTTGACAACTCATCCGAGATGATATCCTCGGCTTAGAGTTCATGCCTAGTAAGGAAAAAGTTGCAAACATCTTCACTAAACCTTTGGCAGCGTCTCGCTATCTTTGGTTGTGATTGATTCTTGGGGTGAAGGAAAATGTACTTTGCGGGATCCATCACAAGTCCTTCCTCTTGTTTCAAATTGTACATAGGTAGTTGATGAGGCCTAGTTGTCGAGATCCATATCTAAGGATCTACCTCATTTCTTTCTCTTTTCTCTCTCCCTGACTTCCGTTTAAAGGTGGGTGTTGGTGTGTTCGTGCTAGGCTACTAGTTTTTGGTTAACTAATCTAAAATTGTCTTTGTTAACACTACAATGGGTTTAATCTCAAATTAGTTCAAGTGGATGAAAGGTCGGGATATTTTAGAGTGAAAGTTGTTAATGTGCATGTAACATCATTTGCCTTGTGTACACAGATAGCCACCTTCTCCAACTACTGGTTAAACAAACTATATTAACTATCTAATCAAGGGACTTTATTGTATAATCAAGTAAAACATGTGCATAATAGAGAAATATACAGTATAGTCTTTTGTTGTTCCCAAATACATTGTTGTGTATACTGGCATAAGTTCTCTCATTGTGGTCTTATCCTTCAGCTCAATTGATCATGTGGATCAGTTCTCAACTCCTATAGTTTTCATGTGTTGGTTAAATGGTTAATTATCTAGGGAGTTGATACGGATACAAATATGGGGACAGGAACCCAATACGCCGGTACGGAAATTTTTTTGGGGGGCTTTGTATGGCCGTACAAAAAATATATAAAATATAGCTAAATGAGCAAATTAACATTATAATATGCATAGAGTAAGCAAAATAAGCTAAATAACCACAATACATAATGATAATTCAATGTCAAATGTTATGACATTCACTGGTCGAACTTAGAATAAGTACATTGTGCAAATGTTACAATGTATACACAAAAATACGACAAATCAACATATTCATTATTTTCATAATCATAATGCTCTCCAGGGTATTAAGCGAAAGCATCATCAGAACCATCATGTGGTTCATTAGAAGTATGCAAATGTGAAGTAAATGTATTGTTGTTTAAAAAGAGCTTGGGGTTGTATTGTAAGGTTAGGGTTAGCTTTTTAGGTTTGAAAAGTCATATTTGACTCTTTTTTTATCAATTTTTTTTAAGGGGGGTGGTGTTCCAAATACTGATTCCCATACACAAACATCCCCCTCTCGAACCAGGGCATGTACCCATCCTTGGTACATACTGTACTCGAACCCTAATCCTGCAAGAGCATACACGACAACCCAATTAATCATCTTTGTTTGTTGTTTTGGACGCAAATGTGTTGTAATGATTGTTTACTTGGGAAAATAAGCTTGCTTAGTCCTAATTGATTTATTCACCAATCTGAAATTGATAACATCTTCCTTCTCAAAAGTATTACACTATTAGTATGTAGTACTTTTATAACATGATGCCTACGTGGATTAGTAACCATTATTGGATTACAAAAAGAGGCAGATGGCCTGACTCAGTAGAATTTTCTAAAGAAGTAGTTGATAAAGAGAAAATTTGGAGAGCAAAGTTCGGCTCAATACTCTAGCAAGAATATAGTGAGACAACCAAACCTCAAGACCGTGCTACCAAACAAAGGAACTAAATAACATGTTTTCTACAAAGTCTAACTGCTACTTTTGAGGACATTCAATGGCAAACAATCAAGAATCGAAAAAGTATATTTCCAATAGACTACAAGTAGGTCTCACAAAACTCCAAATAATCTACTAAACAGATAGGTCTACTCTTAAAGAAATAAGCCAGAGATTAGAAAGGGGCACCTCGATCCGAGATATATTGAGCCCATGAAGGATTTGTTGATCTTGACCCCACCCTGTATCTATATAGGCCACCATATAGATCTAAAGGGCATTTGTTGATCTGATCAAGTGCCCCATACCCCATGGAGTATATGGATTAGGTAGATCATACCTTGATGGATCTCCAACCAGCATACCCGAGCTTCTCTTCCTTATTACGTTTTCACTTTCCAGCTCTATCCATTTGGAATCTTTGGTGCCTCCATCTTTGTGCATAGGCAAATTCCCAAAGAAAAGGCAGATAGTCTTTTGATCAGTCTAAATGAGATACAACAGGAGCATAATGCAATCATCAATGACATGAGTACTAATCAATATGTTTCGTATGTATACCAAAAGTAGATTCTTGAAGTTCTTCAAGAAAAGTCAGACAAGATTATTTCCCAAATAAATAATCTCGTAGTAACAGATTTTCATTTCAAGAACACAATATTAAGGAACTTAAAGATAAGATTGCTAGTCTAGATAATGGCGTAGGAGTTGGGAAGAAGAGGCTTCTTCTTGCCAATGTAGACGATTTTCTTTGCAATTGGATGGTCACGGATCTAATATCCCAAATACTAGATTTTCGCAAGATTTATCCTTTTCAAAAGAATCATGTAGAACTTTAGGGGTATGTACAATTGTGGGAGAAGAAGTATCGGGTTCTTCTCATAAGGATTTTCGATTAAGCCTTTCTTGTTTTAAACCATAGTTTAGGCTTATTGCTCTATGTCCTATGGATTGGGACCTAAGGCATTCTCTTACTAGTTTAAGACGGATTGCTCTAGTAGGATGACCACCAAGATGGGTCAAGCAGATTCTATCTTATTGAAATACCAAAAGCACTATTTAACAATTTATCAGTTATAGGTATATGAAATTGTGGGAAACAAAAGCCGACTTTCTGGCCGACTTTCTGGCCTTTTGCAAGATTCGTGAAAAAAATGAATGATCATATCTTCAAGGTATGCCTTGTGTCAAGGAATAAGACTAGAGCAAAGGCTGGAATCCCACATCTGATGGTTGGAGCTATGCAAATCCTAAATCTTGAAAAATGCACAATGGAATTTTGTCTAGGAGTTCAGAGATTTTAACATAAGCTTGTCAAAAAGAGGTAAAGTGCAACATTGGATACCTTGGCAATATGCCTATACACATGACTTTTACAATGGTTTTGGTCTTAAGGACTCATTTGTTTGAACTCAAAAAACGACCATGGTATAGATAAAGATATAGATCTAAGGCTTTTAATGTAGGTAAAGCTAGATGTAGGATTGGTTGTTCAAAACAAGTGGCATCATCAGAGATGTTTGTAGAACTAAACTTGATCATTTGAGCCATTAAGAAAATTGTAAATGATGTTTCAAAATATAGATATTTTTCTTTAGTAATAGAAAAATGTTGCAGAGACTAGTGGATTGTTCCTGGTGTTCCTACACTCTTGAAGCTCTCAATGAACGAATTATCCTAAACACGGCCTACTACCTAACAAAAGCGCGTTCTCAAGTCCGACATAGGTTAATCAATTACTAGCTCTATAACTTAAGAAAACATTTATAAAATAGAAGAAAAATAGTTCACATACCATTAGAAATGGTGATGGCTTTGATACCAAATAATGGAGCTAACAAATTTTCTAAAATAGTGCCAAGGTTTTTGATCAAACGACAAACTTATATTAACTAATTGCTCAAGACATGAGTGATTTACATTACAATAAAGATTCCTAACTTTTTGATACTCTGAGTACCTATGGGATCAAAGTAGAGCATATTATTAGCTTAGTAAGAGGTACCTATACAATGAACCCAAAGCTCTTATTTATAGATAGAAAACCCGCACCCAAACGTCGCATTTCAAAATAGGCTATAGAGAGATAAGGCTACTCGCTCAAATGATAAGACTTTTGTGGGGAAAAAAATTTAGATAGTGGGTGCACCATTTGAAAAGCATTATCAACCACTCCAGTATCAGTCTCTTTTATAATCACAAGGACTACACAGTTTGTTGTCAAAGTTGTCAGAAGACCTATCTTCATCATGTAGGGCTTTGTTTATTTCTTGCAGTTGTCTCTCAATATCATCATAAGGATCTTGAGCATCTGGGAAACTTAGATGCTATAAGACAGTAGCAGATAACCCAAACCACTAGTTGTTAGCAGGCCTTTGCATAACTAGGCCTATTTCAAGAGTTGTTCTGTAGACAAAGGATCCCCAATTTACAACTGGTAGTTTTTCATCAAGCCAGACGCCTATAATTCGGTCAACTCCACTAAGGTTCCTATCAAGGCAAAGATGATTTACCATACCAAATGTATACATGGGATCCATTATTTCAAAATGTAGCCTTGACCAAGTTCCACAAACAATTGTGGGTGTGATTCTTTTGGAGTCATTGTGTGCAACCCAGACTGAGGGATTTCATCCAAGAGCCCACCTTTGTTGTTGGCAAATGGGGCGGATGTTGTTTATGTGGGGGATCTAGGATAGGAGATTCTAGATCCTATTATGTTCAGCTGTCAAAGCCTACAAAAGTAATGAAAATGTTAGTATACATACCTTCCACCATACTTTGATGCATAGTAGGCAAGGAAAGCCCACTATACTTCAAGAAACCACCTCCCGGATGTCTTCAATCAACGAGTAACTAACCTACTAATGCCAGTGATTAGTAGCGCCCAATCTAAATAAACAAGTCATCAACTCCTAAGAGTGGGTAAATCCATTGTAATGTCCCCTTTTTCAAATTAATTCATTTGAAGACTTCTTGCCCATTCCACTTCTCATGGGCAACTAGTTGGTGGACAAGGGAAGTCTTTGATTTATGGTTTTAGTCTTTATTTGCATTTTCTTTAGTGTTTTCCTTTATGAAGCAAGTCGGCTGGGTTGGAGGAACTCAATGGCAAATTAAAAGATAAAGCAAGCTTCTTATTGAGGTCGTTCATGGGGAATTCCCTCCATGGGGTTTTGGCACCACCTTATGGATATAAAAGGGGTCGCTTAAGCTCATTTTGGGCATGCTTCCCTATTATAAATTTATTCTACTTGGTTTTGGGGCTGATTGCTCTATTCCATTCCACTAGAAGGCGAAAATCTTCTGGTGTGGCAAGCAAGGAAGATGAAACCCTTCCTTGTTCAAGGTTGAAGAATGAAAACTCTCCAATTGGTGGTTCCAAGGGATTCAAAGAAGGTTATCTTGCTGGTTGGAAGCTAGGGTTTGAAGAAAAAAGAGATAGCAAGGTCTTCTACATCAATTTGGCACCCTCTCCTAGGGTGGCGACTTGGGTGGAGACGAGTTTGAGTGCCTTCTAGAGCACCAATTGACATTTTGTGTTGATATTCAGATTCCTCCTAATTTATAAGGTTGATTTCTCACTTCATTCGTATTTGTTGGGATTTGGAAACATAATTTCCAGCGCTTAATGTGGGTTGTACCTTTGCTGTCATTTAATTAATTTCCAGTTGTGTTTAGAGGTTGATTTATTGGGTGATAATTGTCCTAGAATATTCTTAAAGTGCCTCTATGTGTTTCAGATGATGTGAATGGTGACCATTTTGATGAATTATTGTTTTTTCCTTGCTGCTGTTGAAAAAATCAGATTGCTGGTCACTGTTCTATTTTCTAGTTGGCTGATATAAAAATCAGAATACTATTGTTTTGGGGTTTGTGATATTTCTTTATTTTTCAGTTCAGCCCTAGAAAGGGACATCCATCGAAGATGGGTTACTACTTCACTGGGATGTCTATAACCTATATGCTGGTCTATAAATATTTTACTTCATCAACCAGTCATAAGAAGTGTAGAATGTCGATCAATAGACTGCTAAGTTTTGGGAAAACTCAGAAACCGTTGCCCATTGGTATGACGCAGTTCTGGCAACACATGCCAGAAGTCTTCATTATTCAAGGTGGAGCTCTCTGGTCAAAGCATTGGCGAGTACAATTTTTCTTGCCAGGTACATGTATAATGTCAAAAGAGTATTCTATCAAGGTCTCACCTGCCACCTTAAAGTCTTCCAGAAGCTAGCTTTTTAGGATAAGGAGCTATTGTACATGAAGGTGGTTAAGCCTTCATTATTACGTTCGTTCAGTGAAATGGACTCCACTGAGAAACAATTAAAATTTCTTGATTCCTTTTCAAATGTGTTATAATTTTCTTCAGCTCCTTTGAATTTGCCACTGCAATAATTGCAAAGTTCTTCAGTGCTAGCATCAATCACTTTAATGAGACATGCTGCCCAAAATTTGTCAGAAGCATCAGTATTTAGAAATAATTTTTTTATCGGGAACCGGCATCTGTAATGCAGGGAGCTTTTTGCATTTTTCTTTTTTTTTTCTGGACAACACGAATTTCTACTGTAGTCCAGAATTTCTCATCCGTTCCTTTGAGTTGCTTCTGAAGGATACTTCTATGCTTAGCAAGAGCTTCATGTAAATATTCCAACATAATTAAGACATTCAAGAAATCTTTGCAAAAAATTCTTGTCAGTCATAACATCTGGGAATTTATATAATTTTGCGAAAGAGTGCTCTTACAACTTAAACCTTCCTTCAATGATATGAACACCAAGAAATTCAGTTTCTTTTTGACAGAGTTTCATCTCGGGTTCAATGATGACAATACCATGCTTTTTATCTATTCATAGAAAGCTGGTAAATCAACGGATGAAGTTGGGTCTTCATCTATGCTTCCTACAAGGGATGTCATCTATAACCTACACCAGTGCTGTTCAGATCTCTGAAGATTTTATCTATTCTTTGTTGGAAATATTCTGGTGCATTCTTCAAACCGAATGTCATCACAAGCCATTCATATTTTCCGAATGTTGGCTGAAAAGACTGCTAAGTTTCAGGGACATCCAATTCAGAAACCGTTGCCCATTGGTATGACGCAGTATCTGGTGAACACATGCCAGAAGTCTTGATTAGTTCGAAAGATGGAAAATACCTCTGAACTGAGCTGCAAAGCATTGGCTGAGATCAATTGCATTTTGTTTGCCAGGTATATGTAAGTAATGTCAAAAGGCTGTATGTGACTGCATTTGATTTCTTATAATCAATGACCATCCTTAAAGTCTTCCAGAAGCTAGCTTTTTAGGAAAGGAGCTTCACATGAAGGTGGTTAAGCCTTCATTATTAGTTCGTACAGTGAAATGGACTCCACTGAGAAACAATTAAAATTTCTTGATTCCTTTTCAAATGTGTTATAATTTTCTTCAGCTCCTTTGAATTTGCCACTGCAATAATTGCAAAGTTCTTCAGTGCTAGCATCAATCACTTTAATGAGACATGCTGCCCAAAATTTGTCAGAAGCATCAGTATTTAGAAATAATTTTTTTTATCGGGAACTGGCATCTGTAATGCAGGGAGCTTTTTGCATTTTTCTTTTTTTTTCTGGACAACACGAATTTCTTCTGTAGTCCAGAATTTCTCATCCGTTCCTTTGAGTTGCTTCTGAAGGATACTTCTATGCTTAGCAAGAGCTTCATAAAATATTCCAGCATAATTAAGACATTCAAGAAATCTTTGCAAAAAATTCTTGTCAGTCATAACATCTGGGAATTTATATAATTTTGCGAAAGAGTGCTCTTGCAACTTAAACCTTCCTTCAATGATATGAACACCAAGAAATTCAGTTTCTTTTTGACAGAGTTTCATCTCGGGTTCAATGATGACAATACCATGCTTTTTATCTATTCATAGAAAGCTGGTAAATCAACGGATGAGTTTCTTCATCTATGCTTCCTACAAGCATGTCATCTATAAATACACCAGTGCTGTTCAGATCTCTGAAGATTTTATCTATTCTTTGATGGAAATATTCTGGTGCATTCTTCAAACCGAATGTCATCACAAGCCATTCATATTTTCCGATGTTGGCTGAAAAGACTGTGTTTCAGACATCCAATTCTTTCATTTTTATCTGGTGAAAACCAGACTTGAAGTCAAAGATGGAAAATACCTTGAACTGAGCTGCTTGCTGGATCAATTGCATTTTGTTTGGAATGAAGTAATGAAAAGGCTGTGTGACTGCATTTGATTTCTTATAATCAATGACCATCCTTTTCTTACCTCTCTTTTCTTCACTGTGCTTTTCGACCATAATAGCAGGCCAGCTGAACTTACTATTTGATTCCCGTATCAGTTCTTGACTTAGAAGTTCAGCAATCTGATCATTCATAGCCTGGATATGTTTTTCACAAGGCCTGGTCTTTTCATATACATCTGCATTCTCAGTGATCAGATTAATTAATCTCTGCTATAGGAGAGTCCTTTTACCAGAATGTTAGAGGATCAAGATGACAACAGTCTTGAATCATCTTTTCTTTAAAAAAAATTAAGTTCTGGAACCAGAAATGACAGACAATAACTTCTGTCATATATGTATGTTTTTGTAAAATTTGTCATCCTCTTTGATCCAGGAGGTCTGACTGGGGTGTTTATTCTGTACTGCAATTGCTGTATTGTAGTATCCATTTCTGTTGATCAATCCACATTTCTCCTTCTCTCTTCTCTGGTGCTGGATTTTTAGGTGCAGTGGGTGGATGCCAGGGCAATACTTAACCTCTGTCGTAGCTTGACAATATTCTTTTACTTGCATATAAAAGCATCTTCGCCATCTCTCAGAGCTACATACATCTTGTCAATGGTGTGAGGGCCATATTTTTCTAGAAAATCTTCTCCGAACAGAATGTCTTCATCTTGCTTATCCTTCATATGAAGAGTACAGTAAAATTTATGCTCTAAAATATTTAATGGGAAGGAAGGAGCTTAATGAGTACAAGTGATTTTACCACCATTGGCTGCAAAGGCTGTCACTGGTTCAGGATTTCTTTCCCAAATATTTTATGGGAATCATTTCTTTTCTACATAAGCTAAGAAAACTGCCACCATCGAGGAAAGCATCTACTTTCATAGGATGGTATCTTTCTGGAGCAATCTCTTCTTCAATATAGACTGTTTTGTTAGATCTAACCAATCTCTGTACAAGGGCATGTGTAGAGATTTCTTCTTCTATTGGAAGAATGAATTCAGGAGGGAGTTCAAATTCAGGAATTTCTTCTACCTTCTCTTTTCCTTTGTAACTCTGACTGGTTTGTCTTGGTTTAGCCAGGCTTGGATGCTCATAGGTCCTTCTCTTGGTGTCCTGAGTCTGTAAATCCTTGGTGTATCTTCTCCACTACTGTAAGAAGCTTCATCACTTTCTGTGGATTCGAAAACACTAATATTTTCATCATCGATTACTTTATATCACTTTTGTAGTTCTGGATGATCTGGATTATTCATATGCAACTGAAATAATTCGTGGTGTAGTGGCATATCCCACCATGCTTCTGCATCTTTAGAGGCAAAGAATTGTTATATTCTTTTACGGGCCTTAGTGCAACTGTTGGCAAAATATTGTGTGCTTCCACAAATAAAGCACTGATTTTTGCCATTGTGATAGTCTGATCTGCTGGACTTTCTTTACTGCAGATAAGCTGTTTAGATTTTGGGTCAAACTATGCCGTCTGGAATTTGTATTTTCTTTTCTTCCAGGCAGGTCGCCACCAGGAGTGTTAGGGTAAACTTAGTTTACTAAGTTAATTTGTGCATTTACCTTAGTTAATTATTACATTATGGTAAGTTAGTTATAATTTGGTATTAACCATAAATTGTTTGTAATTGGGAACTGTATTCCCGTAGCAAGTTTATGTCATTATTGTAATTGTTATATGGTTATATATTGTTGAAACCATATATTTGGAGTTTTCTGTACACGGGATTATATTATTGTTGCTTAGTTGCAACTCCCTGTTTTGTCTGTACATGACTGTGCAATATCTATAAATATTGTAGGAAATTGATTATTAATAAAAGTGTGAGGCTTATGTCTCTCTTCTACACTTTCAGGGAGACCTTTCTATTTAATTAAGTGCTTCCAATTATGATTTTGTTTCTTGTGAGATCAGGAACATCCTTTGTGAGCAGGCTTGTAACCATAAAAACTCATGCCCGGTCGATTTTTAATAGGGGCACAAGAATGACAATTCTTGTCCCTTTTAATTGCCTACAATAGCCTCAATAAGAGATGGATCTTCTTTCTTACTACCAAAAGAAAATTCCAAATAAGAGATAACAAGAGGTAGTACTAGAATTTACTGAAGAAGCAGTTGATAAAGAGAAAATTTGGAGAGCAGAGTTCAGCTCAATACTCTGGCAAGAATATAGTGAGACAACCAGACCTCAAAACCGTGCTACCAAACAAAGGAACTGGATAATTTTTTTTTTTACAAAGCCTAACTGCCAATTTTGACAACTGTCAACAGAAGACAATCGAGGATCAAAAAAGTCTGTTTTTCCACATCAATAGACTACAAGTAGGTCTCACAGAACTCCAAATAGCCTACAAAACAGACAGGCCTACTCTTGAAGGTATAAGCCAGAAACAGTCTGTGCATAGGCAAATTATCAAAGAAAAGACTGACAGTCTTTTGATCAGTCTTAATAAGCTACAAAAGGACTATAGAGCAATCATCAATGACATGAGTACCGAGCAATTTGTTTCCTAGGAATTCCAACAGCAGATTCATGAAGTTCTTTGAGAAAAGTCAGACAAGATTACTTCGTAGCTAAATAATCTTAGTTACAGACTTTCATTTCAAGAACATAATATTAAGGAACTCAAGGATAAAGTTGCTAGTCTAGATAATGGCATAGGAGTTGGGTACAGTGTAACAGTTGCACTTTCCCAACAGTTGAAAGAACCGTCTCTTAAAGGTGCTTGACCCCTTGAAAGAACCGTCTCTTAAAGGTGCTTGACCCCCTGATCCTAAGCAAATATCTTTTGCTAAAGATAAACACCTAGTCACAGAAAGAAGACCCAAGTTTAAGAGACATGAAGAGGTAGTCACTAGCTTATACAAGTTTGTCAAAAAAAACTACAGCAAGAGGCACCTAGGTAAAGATGCTTAGAGCTATAGATAGTTCAAGAGAACTTCCCCCTCAATACAAGACATGGGGAGAACGTAGAAAATTTTTAAATCAAAGCCAACCTCCAGAAACTCAAAAGGAATTCATTACAGTTCATTCAATTTCTGAGTTATTCCAAGAACCTGAGCTAGTACTAGTCAAGTCCCGAGTCATTAGCAAGTTTCCTCTGGGCGGAATAGATCAGTATGAGACTGAGGAACATAAATATGAAGAAGAAGAATATGATGTCCCAGAATCATCCAATAGAAACACAAAATGTGATCTATTAGGAAGGTGAATTGTTCGTGTTTCTTAATCAGATTTTGGCTTTCCTGTTGGTTTTCATTAAGTGGGGCCTAGGGAATCAATTCGGGATATTGATTCCCAAACTCGATTGTGGAACTGGATCCACGTGTCAAAAAAAGGTTGTAACATGTTTTCTGGTGATTGACCGAGGGGTTGCTACAATGAATGATGCCAATCACAATGCAGTCACCAATAAGTCAGCTGAGGTCAATATCTAGAGACGGCTTAGATTGAAAAGAGCCTGAGGAGCTATCTGTGAACGCCTAATCACACTCCAGGATCCTCAATGAATACAAGGAAGCTCTCCTGACATCTAAGACTGGACATTTAGAAAGAGGTAAAAAACTTAAAAAGTTAAAAATATGGCTATCATACTGGTCTAGATGTTGGATAAGGAGAGCAACAGCACTAATTGTATGTCAAATACCAGATATAGTAAAGGGTTGGCCTCAAAGATCTGGCTTTGAGTCATTTTATGGCTTGTTAACACTGCTAATATGAATATTCAACATAAGCATTGAGCATTTGATGCCCCCACTAATCGAAACCAACATGAAGAACAACATAATTGATGATGAAATTCGATTGACTGATGTCTAGAGGTAACCATCTCTTTAAAGGACAAGGCCAAACAACTCTAGATCAAATGATGAAAAAACGTAGCTAAGGAACTCCTATAATCTCTCACAAGGAACCAGTATCCACCTCCAATCTCATTATAGGTTGTTCTAAAAATTGAACTCTTCTTGGTTTCTGCTTCCTGCAGAGAGCATAACCAGCAAATCATGTCCTTTGGGAGATTTGGAAATCAATCTTAAAATATGTTGACGTGTGGGCACTCTAATCTAATCTACTCCATAAGATGTGGCCGAAAAATAAGTCTGCCAAACATTTACAAGAAGACCTCAGCATAAAAGGTCATCATGAGGCTAAAAGGCTAAAAGGGGAGAACCAAGTTGCCTGGATAAACTATCAATAAATAGTTTCCGTATGATTGTATAAATATTAACTACTTACAGCAGACGATGAGGAGGAGCATATAAAGACTCAAGAGGTTATGCATTCACATGGGGATAAGAGGCTAAAAGTGGAGAACCAAGTTGCCTGAATAAACTATCAATAACTAGCTTCCATAATGTTTGAATGCTAGACTGCCAGTGTACAGGTACGGGTACAGGTTCAGTATGCTGAAACGGCAATTTTTTAAAAATTCCCGGGTATGATATGCTGCGGATATGTTTGTACAATATATTTTTAAAAACTAAAAAATATAAATATATACATGTTCTGCAAACCAGTCTGCAAATTTAAAATATAATTTGTGTTCTCCAAACAATTTTGAAAAAACGGTGGGTACACTGTGGGTACGTACCCACAGCGTACCAATACCGGTTTCCATACCAGGTACGTTTCAGACCTGGTACGGACCGGTACTGGGTGTTTCAGTGCAGTCTAGATTGTATGAATATCAACTACTTAAAGCAGAAGATGAGAGGCATCTAAAGACGCGGGAGGATATGCATTCAATATAAAATATTATGGACTTCACGAACCATAAGTAATGAAGGATCAAGGTACCAACATGTTCTCTAACCTCTTAGGGTCTAACATAGATGAGAAGTAAGCTCTATAATATGATATTACTATATTGCACAGTGAAAAGATAGCTCGACCAGAGATTTTGAATGGCAGCAGTAACCCAATCCAATCCAATGTGAACCAGGACACTGCAAATCTGGTATGACAATAACAATGCCAGGCTGAATATACCACAAGACAGAAATATGAAAGCAGAGCCACTACAAGGGGGCAACCTCTTAGAAGCAGGAATATAAATAATGAATAAGAGAGTTCCATACCCGGTGCCCTACAACAGACTACATAGCACCAATTTAGAGATAACATTAGGTTTGGGCATCCCCAAAGACCTAATGAAGGCAACTACATCGACAAAAAATAATGTAGAAACTGCTACTTGACAAGTCAAAGGTTATGTTCACCATAGGCCGGCTTCTCCAAAACCTGATATTATATGTGATAGCAAGTGAATGACTAGGGGTACAACACTCTACAGAAGAATTAAGAAACAAACAATCTTGCATGGCCAAAATAAGAAAACCCACAAATCAATCTATGAAGCAACTAAAGATGAGCCTCATAACAAATCTAATTTGTGAAGTATGTGTTACAAATTCAAATTCAATTCGTAAAGAATGAGTTCCTACTTCAGCCTAGACAACACACTACTAACAATTCACTTGCAACAAATAAGACATGTATGCATCATACTCTGCACCCTCCAAATATACTATAACAAACAAGCAAGCTATAGCCTCTTGAAGACATTAGCCAGGTAGTAAGCCTTGATAAAATGAAAAAGATGTGTCTTTCTCCATAAGTTATGACCCTTACATTAGGTATAAAGTGTAAAACCTAAGAAGCGTGTGTATGCCCCTGACCCATAGATACCCTATGTGGTACATATTGGGTACGGTACCTATATGTCCCGGGTATGTCCCAGATGTACCCGGGACATACCCTGTCAAAAGCATAATTCTTTGCAAATACTTATCTTCATAAACTACTGACTATTGAATTGATTCTAAGATTCGAAATTACCGAACTTGTAAGTATTTGGGAGTCCTATTTGAATGTGGCGCCAAAACAATGTTCATGGGATAACTGTATTTGTAGTTTAAATTGGCTTCATATAAAGGGAATGAATTCCAAGGGATGGAAAATTTAAGCTTCTCCAAACATTTTATAGCCTATTCCTATTTAGCTAATGTCTTTGTTATTTCTTCATGAAGGTATTAAAAAAAGATTAGACGGAATCCTGAAGTTTTTTAATGCAAAATAGAATAGGCGATAATGAGAAGAATGTTTTGATGAAATAGGAGGAAATCAGAAAACCAACATCCAAACAAAGATCTATTGTAAATAATCTTTCTCCTCTAAATAATTATTAATCTAAAGATCTATTGGTTTTGAGGAAAATTTGGATGATATATTCTAGAGTATTTGTAGTCATATTGTGTAATGTCCCCTCTTTCCGAATAAGCTTGGACGAAGACCTTTGGCCGTTTTTGTCTACCCAACGGCCAAGGGGGGAGTTTCTAGGGTGACTAAGCCTTATTATTTTATTATATTGTGCTATTGTTTTTAAAAATATATATATATTATGAAAAGCACATGTAATAAATAATAAATTAAAATGTCAACATCAAAATACAATGAAAAGTAATTGTATTAGAAAGGGGAAAGTGCGACTTGCCTTGGGAGTCATTTTTGGGAAATTGTGCCACTAAGCCCAAAAGAGGAAAATGCGACTAGCATAGGGGAGTGAAATAATTTGATTGGCTGGGTTGGAGGTGGTAGTTGGGCTGATTTCCCTTTAAATGAACAAGTCGACTTGTATGGAGGCATTGAGATTTTTATTATCATCTTTTTGCATTGTTAAGAGCTCTAGCTTTTATCAGAAATTCCAAGGACGAAAACCCTTGCAGACGAAAACCCCAAGGGATTGAGAGGGGATTTCACTCAGAAATTTCCATTGTGGTAAATCAGATTTTCCGGATTCATTACAGCAGTGAAGGTGATCACCAGTTTGAAGGTATTTTTAGTGTGTTTTGACTAGCAGCTTGGCCTATCCATTGTGGACAGTTTGACAGCGATTCCAGAGGTATTTATCCACAAAAATATTTGACAAATATTATCTGTACTTTTGTGAAATAAATTGCTGTATTTGCATCATATTCTGAAGTGAGTTTTGAGGGTTTTCAGGCAGATTTTTATCAGACTTCAGATCTGATTTTCTGGGTTGTATCGGCTGTAATAAAGTCAGTTTTCTGTATAATTCAATCTCTAATTATTTGGGCAATCATTAGAAATCAGAAATATTGCCATTGGGTGTTATTTATATTGATATCTCTATTAAACCCTAGTCGCATTTTCCAGATCTGCATTAGAGAAATTGCCATAATATATGTAAATCTGTATTTGCTGTTTTGTTTGAATTAAAAATTCATTGGAATTTAAGGAGGATCCATCTGGGGATCTTTCAGTGGTATCAGAGCATCAATCCTCCCACCTGGAGGGTTTGTTTTGGTTTGTTTTATGCAGCCTACAGAAGTTGGGCCACACCGATATTATACAAGGAGTCAGGCATGTATTCGAACAGATCTGAATACTGAAAGTAGTCCCGGAATCATGGATAGAGGAGAGGGAGCACACACTCCTCCACGACGTGAGCGACCTGACCCAGATGTTCTTTTCAGCGGAATGATCGATTCCCATCAGGAAATGATTCAGACCATGAGACAGCTGATGGAGAATTTGACTATGGATAGGGCAAGAAATCGGCATAATAGAAGGGAAAGATCTGCATCCATAGCTAGCAACCACAAAAGGCACAGCCGGGTACCTACAGAGGTGGGTAGCGTGAGGGGTTCCCCTCCACGAGATAGGAGATATACAGAGGAAAGGAGACCCACGAGGACTGCGGATCGACCTATGCAGCCTAGATTCCTACAAAGGGAGGAGCCGCCATTAGTTGAGGACCCACTTGAAGACATAGCCTTTCAGGATAATGTAATGGTAGCTCATGATGAGTGGAGAGCATTACCGGAAGAGGTACGGAACGCCTTTCCCCTCCACCAGTATTGTATGCAGAAAAGGGAGAGCTTGAGAGCTAGGCAAGCACAGAGGCCTAGGACCCAGCAAAACAGAGAATTGAAGCAGGTTACCAATAAGGTGACCCTTTCCACCTTCGATGGCAGTGGAAAGATTAGTGCCAGGGCATGGATTCACAAGCTTGATACATACCTCACTCTCAAACCTATGCAGGAACAGGAGGCTATTCAATTTGCTACTCTACACTTGGAGGGAGTGGCATATGATTGGTGGCACCATGGGCTTATCACACAGAGACATGACTTACTACGGTCATATAGGGAGTTTAGTGAGAAGTTGATTGCCAGATTTGACCGCAAAGATGTGGAACTATATTACAAGGATTTGGCATAGCTACGATAGAGTGGGCACGTTGATTCTTACATCAACGAATTTCAGCGGATTGCAGTAATGGTACCCGAGATGCCCGAGAGACGTGTGGTAATGCTTTTCATTGAGGGTCTGCATGACAGGTTAAGAGGGTTGGTCAAGGCCCTTAGGCCTACTACATTACATGATGCTATCCAGACAACATTAGATTTGGAGACAACTCCCACTTCTTACCAGCCTAGTAAGAAGCCCTTCACAAGCTCCAAGCCGATTCAACGTTCCACTACTCAGCAGAAGAGTGTTCCCCCTCCTAGGATGGATCAGGAGACTCGGAATGAGTTGAGGAGGAAGAAACTTTGTTTCCATTGCAAGGACCACTGGGAGCCTGGACACAACTGCCTTGGGAAAGGCAAGGTGCATCTTATTGAGGTTATCTCAGATGTAGAGGCAGATTCTTCAGCAGATACAGATGCAGAGGACAATGATCATGGTGCACATGAGGAGCAGCCCCAGTAGAGCTAGGAGATGGAGATACATCAGCCTCAGGTACTATTGCTTCGCTTTCTGGAGTCCCTAGGTATCATCCCTTTTGTTTGAAAGGAGTGCTTAAGGGCCAACGAGTTGTTTGCTTGATTGATAGTGGCGCTACACACAATTTCCTTGATGAGGGATTTGTGATGAAGCAGGGATTACAGGTTGAAGAATTTGAGGGGTTCAGTGTACAGAGTGGCAGATGGCTTTGCTCTAAGCTGCACTAGACGGATTCCACAGCTTAGTATCCAGCTAGGAGACTACACATTGACAGATGATTTTTACATAGTTGGACTTGGAGAGATAGATGCAGTTTTGGGAATTCAGTGGCTTCAGTCTCTGGGGAGATATATGTGCAGGATTTCAGACGAATGGAGCTAGAGTTTATGTCAGATGGGAAGAAGATTGTGCTACGAGCTCTTTCGGATGGTGGGCCTAGAGTTGTTTCAGCACATAGGATGGAGTCTATTATCAGTCATGGAGAGGTTGCATGGGCAGCCCAATGTTTCATTTCATCCAAATCTTCTTCAGATGGTGGACAGCAGTTGCATACAGATATTCAGACCATAATAGATAGGCATGGGCAGGTTTTTGGTGATATTCCTCCAGGAAGACTGCCAGACAGAGGGTTTGAGCATGTCATAGAGTTGGAGGAGGGTGCCAAGCAAGTGATCACTACACCCTATCGTCATCCTAAGAAATTTAAGGATGAGATAGAGAGGACCATTAGGGAGCTTCTTGATATGGGGCATATCCGTCCTAGTTCTAGCCCATTTGCTTCTTCGGTGGTGTTGGTTAAGAAGAAGGATGGGACGATGAGAATGTGTATCGACTACCGGGCCCTCAACAAGAAGACAATCAAAAACAGGTATCCCATCCCTCGTATTGATGAGCTTTTGGGATGAATTGCATGGGGCCATTTACTTTTCGAAGATTGATCTTCGATCAGGATACCATCAGATTCGGGTTCAAGAGGAGGACATCCTCAAGACAACATTCAGATGTCACTACGGGCATTATGAGTTCTTGGTGATGCCATTTGGTCTCACTAATGCACCTGCCACTTTCCAGTCATGCATGAACCATCTCTTCAACAAGCAGTTGAGGAAGTTCGTGCTAGTTTTCTTTGATGATATCTTGATCTACAGCAGGACATGGGAGGATCATTTGAGGCATTTAGATGAGGTACTTGGCATTATGGAGATTCAGTCTCTATTTGCTAAGATGTCCAAATGCGAGTTTGGACTTACTGAGATACTGTATCTGGGGCATGTCATTGGGGCCAATGGGGTCAAGGTCCATCAGGAGAAGATACAGGCTATGCAGGATTGGCCTTCACCTAGGAACATATCAGAGTTGCGGGGATTCCTAGGGCTATGCGGATATTACCGGAGATTTGTGAGGGGTTATTCAGATATTGCTGCACCATTGACAGATCTCACAAGGAAGGGGGCATTTAGATGGACATATGAGGCACATATAGTATTTGATGAGCTCAAGGTGGTGATGAGCACATGTCCAGTCCTTGCTCTCCCGGACTTCTCTAAGCCATTCATCTTAGAGTGTGATGCTTCGGGTTCAGGTATTGGTGCAGTTTTGATGCAGGACCGTCATCCCATTGCCTATGAGAGTAGGAAGTTGAGGGAGAACGAGAGGTTGTATTCCACCTATGACAAGGAGATGCTCGCCATCATGCATGCGTTGGCGAAGTTCAGACAGTATTTGGTGGGAGGGAAGTTCGTAGTGAGGACCGACCATAACAGCTTGAGGTACTTCTTGGAACAGAAGGAACTCAATGAGAGGCAGCAGAAGTGGGTCAGCAGGATTGAGGCCTATGATTTTGACATCGAGTATGTCAAAGGGAAGAAGAATGTTGTGGCTGATGCACTATCGAGGAGGCCCCATATTGCTGTCCTATATTCCATGAGTGAGATTTCTGCAGATTGGAAGTCTCAATTGTTGGTCGAGTATTCGAAGAACACCTTAGCATGTGAGATCATGGACGGCAAAATTCAGGATGGGCGCTACCAGGTAATTTCTGATTTGATTTATTATAAGGGTAGAATTTATTTGGTACCTGAATCTAAGCTTAAGGGAAAGATTCTACATGCACTCCATGATGCACCATTAGCAGGACATCCAGGTTATTTCAAGACATACAGGCAGGTTAGAGAGAGATTCTCTTGGAAGGGTCTCAAGGAGGATGTTCTACAATATATTCAAGAGTGTGACTTGTCAGCAAAACAAGTCCGAGCATACTTTCCCTGCAGACTTATTACAGCCCTTACCTATTCCAAAGCAGAGGTGGGAGAGTATATCTATGGATTTCATTACAGGACTACCAGTTGTGCAGGGCTATGATCGCATTTATGCGATAGTTGACAAGTTGACTAAGTATGGGCACTTATTTGCCATCCCCACGAGTTTTGAGGCACCACAGGTGGCTGATTTATTTTTTAGGGAGGTATTCAGGTTGCATGGGCTTCCTAAGAATATTGTCAGCGATAGGGACAGCAGGTTTATGAGCACATTTTGGCAGGAACTCTTCAAGTTGGCAGGCACTGAGTTGACTCCGAGCACTAGCTATCATCCGCAGACAGATGGGCAGACGGAGATTGTGAATAAGTGGATTGAGGGGTACCTGCGCAACTATGTTTCAGGGCAGCAGAGAGCATGGGTCAAGCAGCTTTATTTGTGCGAGTATTGTTACAATACTATGTACCACATGTCCATTGGGATGACCCCTTTTCGAGCTTTGTACGGTTATGACGCGAGATCCTTCGTGGATATGGCGTTTGGAGATAGTAGAGCTCCTAAGGCTCGAGAGTGTTTACAGGACAGCCAGGATATCCTTAAAACCCTTAAGGCTGATATGCAACATGCCCAAAATCAGCAGAAGGTGTATGCAAACAGTCACAGGATTGAGCGATCATTTGAGGTGGGGGATATGGTCTTTTTACGACGCCAGCTTTACAGACAGAGTACTCTTAAGAAGAGTGGAGCGGAGAAGCTTAAGCCTCGCTTCTATGGTCCATACAAGGTGGTGAGGAGAGTTGGACAGGTAGCTTATGAGTTGGAGTTACCTTCTGAAAGTAAGATACACAATGTTTTTCATGTATCTTGCTTAAAGAAGGCATTGGGGCAGCATGTGACCTCTTCAGTAGAGTTACCACCCTTGGATGATGAGGGAAGACTGGATTTGGTTCCTGAGGGGCTTCTGGATTGGAGGGAGAGAAGATTGCGGAACAAGGTGATACGGGAGTACCTGGTTCGTTGGAAAGATTTACCCTTGGAGGATGCCACTTGGGAGGGTGAGTCTATTCTTCAGCACCCCGCGTTGCTGCAGTTGCTTGTGGGCAAGCAACTCCGGGGAGGGAGGACTGTAATGTCCCCTCTTTCCGAATAAGCTTGGACGAAGACCTTTGGCCCTTTTTGTCTACCCGACGGCCAAGGGGGGAGTTTCTAGGGTGACTAAGCTTTATTATTTTATTATATTGTGCTATTGTTTTTAAAAAAATAATAATATTATGAAAAGCACATATAATAAATGATAAAGTTTAATAATAAATTAAAATGTCAACATCAAAATACAATTAAAAGTAATTGTATTAGAAAGGGGAAAGTGCGACTTGCCTTGGGAGGGATTTTTGGGAAATCGTGCCACTAAGCCCAAAAGAAGAAAATGCGACCAGCATAGGGGAGTGAAATAATTTGATTGGCTGGGTTGGAGGCGGTAGTTGGGCTGATTTCCCTTTAAATGAACAAGTCGACTTGTATGGAGGCATCCAGATTTTTATTATCATCTTTTTGCATTGTTAAGAGCTCTAGCTTTTATCAGAAATTCCAAGGACGAAAACCCTTGCGGATTTATCTCTTGCGGATGAAAACCCCAAGGGATTGAGAGGGGATTTCACTCAAAAATTTCCGATGTGATAAATCAAATTTTCCGGATTCATTACAGAAGTAAAGGTGACAGTTTGAAGGTATTTTCAGTGTGTTTTGACCAGCAGCTGGGCCGATCCATTGTGGACAATTTGACAGCGATTTCAGAGGTATTTATCCACAAAAATACTTGACAAATATTCTCTGTACGTTTGTGAAATAAATCGCTGTATTTGCATCATATTCTGAAGTGAGTTTTGAGGGTTTTCAGGCAGATTTTTATCAGACTTCAGATCTGATTTTCTAGGTTGTATCGGCTGTAATAAAGTCAGTTTTCTGTATAATTCAGTCTCTAATTATCTGGGCAATCATTAGAAATCAGAAATATTGCCATTGGGTGTTATTTATATTGATATCTCTATTAAACCCTAGTCGCATTTTCCAGATCTGCATTAGGGAAATTGCCATAATATATGTAAATCTGTATTTGCTGTTCTGTTTGAATTAAAAATTCATTGGAATTTAAGGAGGATCCATCTGGGGATCTTTCATATTGCCACATGATTCATGAAAATGTTAAATTTTAAGCATATTGAATGTTTTGAACCTTGATCCTACTATATTTTCAAATTTTGTATTTCTTATGGACTAAAAAACATAGTTACCTGAGACAGGGGGACGGGGTTTTCAGGACGGCAAAAAATTTCTAAATTTTGGGGACGGCGGGGGGACGGCTAATTAAAAAATATATAAATATTTAAAATATAAAGATATAGTGACTAAATTATATAAATAAGCTGAAATAAAACCATTTGAGATTTAAATAAGGTGAAACTTGAACTCATAAACATCAAATACATTCCTTAATACTCATGATTCTTTCAGAAGATTGCAAGAAGTGGCTTGGTCCAAAAAGGTGCAAAAATTGATTTTATGAAAATAAGAAAAATATTGCCATCAATGCGTAGAGCTCAAGAAAATATGCACTTTTAGAGAAAACGGCACCTGAAACGGAGCCACAAAATGAAAGTTATGGCACATGCAAGTTTTTGCTGCTACATCTTCCCGGACCCTTTCCAAAAATGGCAAATTTTTTTCTCTCGTGTTTTTTCACCAAAAATCCAAAAAATGACAAAAAAAGAAATAAATTCGTGGGGGACGTCTAGACGTCCCCCCCCATGTCCACCCCACGTTTCCCTGTCCCCAAGACGTTTCCCAACATTTTCAGACGTCCCCAGGACGTTTCCCAGGTAAAAAAAAAAGGGAAACATGGGGGAAACGTTTCCCCCACATCCCCAGGACGTCCCGAATGTGTCAAATTTGGGGGGGATGCGTCACCATGTAACTATGCTAAAAAATGAGTAAAATGAGTACACACACACACATATACAGACGTGCCCAAGACGTACCATACCCAAGGGTTTTTGAAAATCGGCGTACCTATGACATAGTTGTACCTGTATCCTCGCAACCTAGTATAAAACCCTTCTTAGACTATAAATACCCATTACACACCCCACCAAAAGCATCCATCCATCATGTAATTGCTTATTATTCATTTCTTGAAGGCTATACCCTAACCATATAGTGTTTAGGAGCCCCATGTACCGTCTTTTGAATGTTGTTAGAGTTGTTTCCAGATCTAGGTAAGGAAGGTGCATCCCCATTTCTGCTTTTCCATTTAATTACATTTTTATATTATTAACAAAATTTAAGCATTTTTGGTTGTCCTCTATTAATGCATTATATTTCATAGTTCATAAAAATAGAGCACATCGTATCAAAGAAGTCCCGACCTCGGACCCATAAAGTATACTATGACTTCTAAATGGCAAAACTCTTGTTTGGATATTGGATTCAGATGCAAATTTTTGAATGGGAATGGCAATCTAAAAATCAATATGAGCAGTCATGACATTTATTCAAGGGTATACAGGTCCACATGTGCTTCATATTCTATGGACTGTTTTCGACCATTAAATAAGAGGAAGGAGATTGGGAAGAGTGTAGGTTTCCATAATGTTGTGTGTTTGAAATAAAGATTTCTAGATCCATCATGTTATGTAAAAATAAATCCAACATTTCTTCTCCCTAAGGATATATATATGTATATAATATGGATGTTTCCGTGTCGTTTCGTACCCAAGGGTTTTTTGAAAATCAGTGTTTCCACGTTTCGGTTTCCGTATATATTCCATTTTCCTAACGACATATGTATTTACTAAAGTGATGTAAAAAGACCTTAAAAGGTCAATCAAACATGCAAAGCAATTTTATAGGTTCACATGCCAAAAGAAGACCAATAGAACCCTAATGAGGCCCTATAACCCATAAGTAGAGGGAAAATTCTTAAATATGATCAATCTCAAATTAAGCTTAAATAAGGGTTACTCAAGTTAATAGTCCTGAAATAAACCTTGTAATATGGAAGCCGTAACTTCAACTAGCATGTCTAAATTCAATCCCATTTGTACTAGACAAGTAATAAGTGATATATATATAACAACAAAGAAGAGATATATAACTTCTCAAAGTTGATTCAGAGACAAGCAATAGTTAAATCTTCCCTAAATGACAAGATGCCTTTCCCCATATGTCATGACCTTTAGGTTATAAATACCTATTGTAAACTTGTTTATGCCTAGAGTGTGCCCATCATGTACATCACTAGTCCTTAATGCAAACTCCACTTCAGCATAGAAACATTTTATCAAGATTATCTTAAGACCAAACATAAGAAATGGAATTGGACTGAGTTTGGAGACATTAAGGCCAAGAAAACTGGTATTCTCAAACAACTGGAAGAGATTAACTCTGAAATACGTCACACGGGCAATACAGGTGAGATTATTCAGAAAGAACAACTGTTAAAAGCATAATTGACTGAATGGGAAGTTAGAGAGGAAATAATGTGGAAGTAAAATTCTAGAATTCAATGGTTAAATGAAGGGGATAAAACTTTTGCTTTTTTCCATAAATCATTACTCCATAGAAGGGTACATAATTACATTTCTTCTTTGAAGAAAAAAGGGGGACAACAGATCTATTCGCTTCAAGAAATGAAACAAGAGGTTGTTTTGTTTTTTACTGACTTGTTCACAGCTCAACATTTCAATCTACAGAGTCAGCAAAAAAATTTAGATGTGTTGCCTAGGCTGATTTCCCAAGGGGAAAATGAAAAGCTTATTCATCCAGTTACTGAGCAAGAATTATATACTGTTGTTTTCAGTATGGGCAAAGGAAAAACTTTTGGGCCATATCGTTTCCCAATTGAATTTTATCAGACTTTCTAGGATACAATAAAGCAAGATTTACTCAGTGGTGTGGAAGAGGCAAGAGTATCAAAAACTATGCTTAAGGTAATTAACAAAACATTTATCTCTCTCATTCCGAAATCTGAGGATGTGATAGAGATTTTGGGATACAGGTTTATAGCACTATGCAATGTTTTGTATAAAATTATCACAAAAGTTATGGCAAAAAGGCTTAAACCTCTTCTTTATAAGATTATCTCCCCCAAACAAGGTGGATTTGTTATGGGTCATCAGATACATGATGAAATAGTTCTAACCTAGGAGCTCTTGCATTCTATGGAACTCCAAAAATCACCGGCAATGTTTATTAGATTGGATTTATCCAAAGCATATGATAGAGTAGATTGGAAGTTTCTCAGTCAAATTCTAACTAAATTTGGCTTTTCTGAGGATTGGATTAAATGGATAGAGGCTTCTTTAACCTCGGTCTCTTTCTTTGTGTTACTCATTGGAGAACCTACAAACCTTTTTGGAGCCTCTAGGGGTATTAGACAGGGAGATCCATTGTCCCCTTTTCTATTTATTATTTTGGCTAAATGTTTGGGAAGATTAGCGAATAAAGTATGTCAAGATAAGAGAATACAAGGTGTGCAACTTGCTACTTTTGTAAAGCCTCTCTCTCACCTTCAATTAGTTGATGACTCTACTTTGGCAGGGAGGGCTTCAACAATGGAAGTTGAGCAATTAGCAAAATTCTTCAAGTATTTTCTTCTGCCACAGGTCAATTGATCAATGAAGCCAAATCTAGTATTATTTTCTTCCATTGCTCCTTACAACAGGAAGACAAAATTCTCAAGATTTTCCATTCAAAAAAGGTTCTCTCCTTATCAAATATTTGGGAGTTCCACTTTATTCGAAGCAAAGTAAAGATTGGGAGTGGCTACTAGCGAAGATAAGTGGTAAGATACAAAAATGGACCAATAAATGGTTATCTACAGCAGGTAGGATGACTCTGGTTAAGGCTGTCCTTCATGTGGTTCCAATTTATGTTTCATCCATCCTCAACATTCCTAAATCAATTTCGACAAAAATTGATTCTATTTGTCAGGTCTTTTTGTGGAGTGGGGCACAAAATCAGAAAAAATGGTCATTAGTAAATTGGGAAACTCTTTTCCGTCCCAGAAAGGAAGGTGGACTAGGTTTCAGATCTATAGCTAAACAGGCTCAAGCCTTAGCTGGTAAACTTTATTGGAGGAATCACTTCTCCTAATGATTTATGGGCTATTAATATCGGAGGCAAATACCTCGAAAATCAGCCACCAAATCTTGTTATTAGATGTTCTCTTCCAACTAAAGGATCTCCAATTCTGGCAGTTCTTAAAATGGGGGAAAGTCTAATTAAAACAAACTTATTTTGGATGGTGAATAATGGGAATCATGCATATTTTTGGTTGGATTCATGGGATGCTCAACCTCCTCTAATCCATCAATTTCCTCATTTACGTAATGTGATGGCAGCAATGCATCGAAACGGATGGACGAGTTATGCATTATACCAAACAGATGTCTCAACATTTGAAAATGGGTAGATGTTGGACATCTACTCATGAATGGCCTATTTCTTTACAACAGCCAGAACAAGCTTTGATCAACCAAATTCTAAAAAGACATTCACTTTCCTTTTCTAATAAACTAGATCAAATAGGATGGGGGAATTCATCAGGAGGTGAATATACAGTTCACTCTGGATATGAAGAGCTAACTAGAGGTAATCCTCATCCCCTCCAAGCTATGTTTAAGCAAATATGGCAGCCGGCAATATGGCCCAAAGTTAGTTTTTTTCTTTGGCTCTTGGCACATGGAAGAACTCTCACAGGCGATAGACTTATGAAGAGAGGTTTTTATGGGCCTTTCAGATGTACACTATGCTGAAATGAGGAGGAAACAAGACATCATCTCTTCTTCCTTTGTCTGTGGATTATACCTTTATGGCAATCTCTTGCGAATATGTTTGGTATACAATGCCAAGGACTTCATTCTCTTGAGCAACTGATGAATGCATGGCAAGATGGTATTCCAAAAGGACAAAACTCACTCCCTGCCTTATGGATAGGTTTCTCCTTGTTACTTTGGACTATATGGAAGGAACGGAATAAAAGAATTTTCAAGCAAGAGATCACAGAAAAGGGGTACATTTGGCAAAAGACTATAATTAATATGGCAGAAACTATAAAGCTGAAAGTATCCCTTCCCTCTTCTCTCACTCCGGAATGGAGTAACATCTGTAATTTGTTATCTTTTCAGCCTACAAGTTCCCTGCTTCATGCTTTTACAATAAAAAAGAGAGAAGATAAACACCAAAATTGGGTTCCTCCTCCTATGCAAGTAGGTAAATTGAATACGGATGGGGCTTCCAGGGGAAATCTGGGAAAGGCGGCAATGGGGGGTATTGGAAGAACGCATGATGGGAGAGTTGCTTTCCTCTTTGCTGAAAATCTGGGAACTACTACTAACAATGTTGCTGAGATTAGAGTTATCTACAGAGATTTACAAGAGGCTATTAAGTGTGGATGGACTCAGGTGCAAGTGGAACCTAATCCCAAGGTTATTGTTAGGATGTTTCCTTCTTCAGAGAAACTAAGGAGTTCACATTAGCAAATTGAATGGGAAAAAAGGAAAATCAAATGCAGGCTAATTTTCAGTTGCTGCATCAATCACATCTGTAGACAGAAAAATCGGGTGGTTGATGCTTTAGCAAACTGGACTTTGGACAATCATGATATCGGATGCTATGGAGATCCCCTTTGTGGTGGCCTGAACAAGATCAGGAAGATATGAAAGCTATTCTGAAACTTAATAATCTTTCATGATGTTCATTAAGTTTATTTTGTTTCATAATGCTCGGGAATGGACTAATAGTTTCCATGCCTGGCATGGTCAAAATTGTACAAATATTTTCCTTATGGAATAATATTTTATGTGTTTTTTTTTAAATGTCAATTCTTATATTGGACAAATGATTTGGTCACAAAGTGATTATCTGGTGGTTAAGTAGTGGTTACAAAGTGGTTAGTGGTTATCTAATGGTTACTAAGTGGTTATGTAAGTACCAACCCAGACATGAATTAAAGAGAGAGTCGTGAATGAAAATCAAAATGGGCTTCCACCAACCCTGCATTTTGCTCCTAAATTTTCTCTTGTTTTACGCATCTTTGATTTTGGATGTTCATATATTTTATGCATTTTAACCAATAATGAAAATGTGCCATGTGGGGATGATGCATAAGTGTGTCAGAAATTAAAGAGATATGTGCATGCAGAATTTCTGGAGGTCGGTAATGCTATTGCAGGAGTTCTGACAACTCTTTTATGAGAAATACATGTTATCTCGTCTCTTAGTTGTCCTGTTGAGAAGTCCCATGTATTAGATGCATGTGAAGTGTTAGAACTAACCAATGCTATTCAAAAAACTTTGCATCATAATGAAACTGTTTTCAAAAGAAGTTACCAAATCTGGATGGATCTGCAAAAATCCCAGCCAGATCCGGAATTTTCATCCAGCTGGACAAGTTCAAGTCCTGGTCAGCCCTGTTTTTTTCCTGGAAAAAGAATTCATTGTAATTCCTTTTTTAGTTTTCTTTTTTTAAAAAGACACCTAGCAGCCTCATATATATATTGACATTTTTCATTACATTATTAATCTTTTTCATTATATATGTTAATTTTGCATATTTATAAAATTGTGCTTATATATACTATGTATATATCTCAGACCTGATTTTTCCAAGCTTTTACAAGAAACACAGATTTTCAAATTATTTTGTCCTCCCAAATGGATCTGAATTTCCGGAATTGGTGACTATGGTCAGAAGCATTTCTGGGTGTATAAATTCTTGAAGGTTCTACCTCAACCAAGGAATGTGCATGTGCCTTGTTTATCACCTTCTACGTTGTAAGCATACCTATTTTCACTTCTGGAGAAGGTACGTGCATGTGTTTTTCTATTTTACTGTATATGAATTCTGGTAATATTAATGAAAGTGCATATTTTTGGCTTCTCTCTCCTGAATATTTGTTATTATTCAAATTTAGGCATGGTAAGGGTCTTGAAAGAATTCTCAAAGATTCACATAAAATCAAATAAATTAGTTGGCTCCTTGTGAACCATGGCATGCAACATAGCTAGAAATGACAAATTTATATTAATGAACAGCTCTCATGAACACCAATGGCCCTCCGGTTTTGACTGTGAGTTTGCTGTGATGCATTATGCCACAAAATAGTCAAAATCTAGACATCATGTCAGTTTGCATAAGGGTTCCTATGCAGTTGTCAATGGGAGATACGAAAGGCCAGATTTCTTAAGCTAAATATTTAGTACATAACATAGGATTCATTTTTTAAGGATAATCACATACAATAACAGACCCAGATGTACGCTTGAAAATTAATTAGTATCAAAAGCATACTTGTTGCATTTAAATATATACTTCAGATTTTGTTGGAGTTCTCATGTATATTGCTTTTATTATATCTAGTTGTTGTGGACATGTTACTGCATAAAAATCTAGGAGGCAGCAACATTGGATGTCCCCATGGAAAGCAATTAAAAACCAGTTTATGATGAATTATAAACTCTTAAATTAAACCCATTGGATGTTCCCATGGCAAGCAATTAAAAACTAGTTTATAGTGAATTATAAACTCTTGAATTAAACCCATTGAATGTTCCCGTGACAAGCAGTTAAAAACCTGTTTATGATGACTTATATAAATCCTAAATTAGTAAGCCAACATGGTTTTTATGTATGCTGAATTTTCCAAAGCATATGAATGCATGTTTGGTCACTTAATATGTCAGCATCCTAATATTTTGATCTCAGAGTGTGTATCCTGTAAGTAACACAGGCATCAGGTGGTTACAACATTCCTGACATTGCTTTTTACGTCATTTTTATTCTTCAGAGAACTAACCAGTTGCACCTATTTCACTCAAATTCATAACTATTGATGTTGTATCCTACATCATTGAATCATATTATTGTTTCCACACATCCTTGAGAAAGAAGGGGGATATAATCAATAGTTTTGACTATTTAGTTAATGATAAAACCTAAGTCACTGCATTCAGATTCGTGTTCGAATTCGTGGAGTATAAAATTCGTAACAAATTTGTTACCAAAAAAAATTGAAATAAAATTCGTGATTGAATTTGAATAAGAGATTTACTAATTTACTATTATTAACTAATTTAATTTACTATTGTAATAATAAATTATATTAACTAATTTATTTTATTAATTTACTACAATAATAATAAATTACTTTTATAATTTACTTACTATTATCTATTTACTAATATATTATTATTGTCATCAATTCATAATTATTACTTACTAATTTACTCACTAATATATACTTATTATGATATATTTATTATTAAATATTACTAACCATCAATTCATAATTATTACTTACTAGTTTACTCACTAATATATACTTACTATCATATATTTAATATTAAATATTACTAATCCTTACCAATACATTTATTCGCACGTATATTCCTCAAGGCATATGTCACTTCTATAAAATATACTGGTATCTATTTAATTCGTGCAAACCAATAACATAACCAAAACACGTAGACGCTCAACAATTCCAGAAAATTCCGGCAATTTTGGCATAGTCGACCCCCAACAATCCACTTCAAAGGGCAATTTGAATGCTTCCAGATGTACAGGGCCATCACTGTAATTTCTGCATGGCCGTCACTGTCGCAGCTTCAGATTGCACAACTTCCTGTAACTGTGGTAGCTTCAGATCTCACGATTTCTTCCCATTTACAGGTGATCACAAAACCCCTGCGAAGTGATTTATGAAGCCCTAAAACCCACACAATTTGGTTTAAAATCGTGAATTTAAACGAATTTGTTGGTCTGCCTGTTGATTCGGCGAATTTCGAACTAAACATATGTAATCCACTGAATGCGGTGACACAGGATAAAACCAAGGGGAAACAGATATTTTAGTAAATAGTTTAACAGCTGAAAGAACAAATCCTTGTTAAGATTACGCAGATAATCCTAAAACAAATGCTTTCAAATATAATATTGGACACCCTCTCCAACTTCAAGAGATGCCTTCACTCGCTTCACCCAATTTTCCAAACAGGGGTCCTTTCTACTTTTATGGTCAAATATTCAATGTTCAAACAGTAAACTTATGTTCCACTGAGTCCCCCTTGGGAGGGACACAACAACAAAGCAACACAAAAATGTATCCCCAAAATTCTAGGCACTATATTTGAATGCAGTGGGTGAAGACACCGGAATGGAGACAGGGATGCAAAAACAAGGTCGATGGGTGTCTCCATGGAACATAGATTCAAATAGACCCAAAAGAGTGCTACTACTTAAATGACTTGTATGAGACAACTCTATGAAGAAAATTACAAATAATGGGAGACTTGTCTTACCAACAAAGATATTAGGTACTGTTGATTGCCCGGTTAGCGCCCTTAGTGCATCTTGTACCTGTCGTTCTCTAGTGCCTGTAATCAAGCAAGTAATATACAAATGAAGAGAAAGATTCTGAAGTCTTAAATAAAGATATTTAGGTCTTTTATAACAAATTTAATTGATTAGAAATCCCTTCTCACAAATAGCTGCATCCAGTACATAAATGAGATACGAAACCTAACTAAATCTGTCACAACTCACAAGAACCACGTGCATAATGATAGAAAAGGAGTGCAGCCATCAATAACATAAGAAGCAGAGAAGAATAAGACCATTGTTGGACATAAAATAGGATAGAAATAAATACAATAGAAATTAACTAGGGAAAAACAGGCTCATCTCTTAGAATCGGCCTCTAGAATCAAGAAACTAAGTGTGTGTCACTGAAAGTAATATCTTACAATTTACATAGAATCCTCTCCATAATGCACTACTAAAAAGGAAGTTCAAATGATAATAATATGCATGGATATATAATGTTACTTTAATAAACTAAAGGAATGTTTAACATCTTACTACATGACACAACATACAAGAACTATGTCGCATGCAAGAAAAAGTCTACATACATATAGGACAGGAGGGTTGCATATGTTTCAAAAAAAAGTACAAATTGGTTTACAAAGAAAAATGCGCAAACAAGCAATGAAAACAATGAAAAAGAGACGAGAAAAAATCCTTGACAAATGTGCTACAAGAAAGGCCATCAAAAGTCGAGTGAAATTTTATAAATTACATACTCCTGAGTCAGATTGGTACAGACAACTTCAAATATTGCTTTCAACAGTATTGGGATCTCCTCGTAAGGAGAACAATTCTAGTTCTCTTCCCCTTTACTCAAAATCTGTTTGGGATTTTTGTTGGTCCTAACGAGTAAATTCCCATGGGTGGACCTGTAAATTTATGAAACAACAATACAGAAAAAATCATGGAGGTTTTTCTCTTAGTGTTGTTGGCAAACAGAAAACTCGCAAGGAAGACCTTTAGCATTCTGAGGACTCGGGTGAAAGACCTAATGAAAGCCTTATGGTGGCATGGTTGAGGGTCACATGAACAACCATCAACCAGTAAGTCAATCAGAGTACACTAGGACAACACAGAAAAAAGAACATGAACACAATTAAAATTGGAAAATATGGCATTCTTCATTATTCAAAATACTCAATACATCAAAGTAATCGGATAAATATACAAAAACACCACTCCTCTACACTCTACTCCCAATCTAAAATTGCATACTCCACAAATATATTGACTTCTGGACTTTCTAGCAATCTTTCTCTTGCACTCATTCATTTCCTTGCAAGCCTCCCTCGTGATGTTGCCAAACCACCCACATTTCACAAATTTAGGGCCAACGAGCTTTTAATTCTCAAATGAAATGTTTTAGTAATGTGTTTATGTATTTCTTGTGTACATTTATTTTCAGCAATCTTCTTGCCCATGCCTTCAAGCTATTTGTTATAAAAGGCTTCATCTTATGTGTGGTTGGGCTTAGTAATCAATGGTGAACTTGATTGATGTTTGAGATATCTATTTATCGTGTTTTGATGTTTTCTTTCCTTGACTTTTCAGTCTCTGTTTTCTAATTTCTAGCTTTTCTTCTAAGTTCAACATCCACCCTATCATAATACGGTGCATTAGCGTTTATTTTATTTTGCTCTACAGCAAATGGGAATCCGCTACATGTGGCATTATTGTTTTTCGTTTATTGATAGTGCTTTGTCTAACCCTACTCTAACCACTTTAACCTTAGAGGGAAAGAGGCACATCCACTTGGCATTCTCTCATTCATGATTAACCTCGAATTCCTTTTATTTATCCAAAAGCTTTCTTCGACACTCTTCCTCGAAGTAAAGGACAAGTTGCCACTTGTCGACCTTTCTCTTTTTTTGCTTAATGTTATTATTGTTTATGTTTCCTCTCGATGCTCAAATGAAATGAAATGAAATGAAGACACTTGTCTTCATCCCGTTCTATTTTTGCTCAAAGCTTTTCATTTTATATACAAACCTTTTTGTTGCAATGGGTCTTTCCAAGTCTCGAAGTGAGCAAAATTCCACCACGTGGCATCATCCCGTAGTTTCTATACACAATCTATTTCTAATTATGTACCCTACCATGCATTATTTATGCCTAGAGCGAGCAATATTGTGAGAAGTATCATCTTCTTGCTCGTTGTTCAGTTTGCTCTCTAAGCCTTGTTTCCATAGGTTGTCCTTTTTATTGCAAACTTAGAGGGAACCAGATTGTGAGAAGTATTGTCTTCTCGCTTCCTCTTTCACTCATGTTGTTTTTCATATGGCGCTTTGGCATTCGTGATCTTTTCCATGTCACAATTGCAGCTTGTTTTCTTTTGTACCCCATGATCTTAAAGGTATTTCCTACATTTAATGGTTAATTTTGGGTTTTCGAGTTATTTTTGCTTGAGTTCTTTTTGCTTTCACCCCTTGGTTTGAGTTTTGTTGATTGATCATATTCTTGTTTCTTCATGTTTCTCCCCTTGGCTTGTGTGTCTCGGTTAAGTTCTTCTTTTTTCAATTTTTCCCATTGTCTAGTGTTTCACTTGACCGATCTTTATCTTCTTTGCTTATTCTTGTGTGCACCTCTTGGCTAAATATTTATCTTCTTTGCTTATTCTTGTGTGCGCCTCTTGGCATGTGTTTTGGTTTAATTTCTTTTGTGCCTCTTGGCTTATATTCTTCTCAAAAACACAAAAAAAAAAAACAAAAAAAATTCCTTTGTCTTTTTCGATTACATAGTTACATATTATTACATATGCTTATAGAACTATTAACCAAAGTAGCACTACGCTTTAAAAATTTGCTTCAGTCTTTCTACCACCTTCCATAATTTTTTTTGATGATTAGTGCACTCAACTGGGCACTAGATTACATAGATTGTCGGTGTCTATGCTCATGCTTCGGAGGAAGCATATAGTGGATTTACAATTACAAGTAAGCGTACAACTAAACTAATGATCACCTTCAACTTAAGAAGCTATGAGAAAGGGGCATCCACGCCGTCAAAGTCACCCAGGGCACAATCCTGGCCCCAATTGTTTCGACTCTCTGTGTTGGGTATCTCCGGGCCTTGCACTCAGCAAGACTTGATCCTTAGTGGGCTTATTGAAAGCCAAACAACATCACCTATAGACCAAGGGCCTTTCGATACCTTCCATAATTTGACCATGCTTTTAATGTCTCTACACCGGTATTTCCTCTGTTTCTAGGGCTCTCATTCACCCTAACATGAGTCTCGGGAGCTCGTGCTCAAGTCTCAATGGTTAGAGTCGGTCTTTTAAGCATTTCCATCTATAAATATTTTGTTGCTCATTGTTACCTTATCATGGCAACTAGGGTTCTAAGGTACGTGCAAATATCTTGTCTTTTTTGTCCCTTATTCCCTTACTGTTTTCTATTTGTTTTGGTCCTGAAAGGGATTCACGATTTCTTGTTATGGCCACAAGCCATGGACACTACCCTAACGATCAGATGGAAAGGCCACGTTCTCCTCAACAAAGATGTATGGCCTTGATTGTTGAGAAAACTCAGACAATTACGCATTGCCCAAGGAGGTATATACATACACTTGAAGGCTCGCGCAATCTACATAAATGAAACCGACATCCATCATAGGTCTTCAATGAGTTAATACCGCTTGAAAAAACTCCTATATGCCCTCATCCTTTTGCATTAATTGGGAAATCAAATCAAGTTAAGCTCACCACAAGGTTTTTCCATGTTGAATCTAAAGATACAAATAACACGAACATGACTGTTGTGTAAAAGAGCCATGCAGAAAACACTGAAGATGAATTTCATTTCCATTCGATTGACAATCTGAAATACACGATTGCAAGGAAAAATCTAGACCGTCGTGGATTTATTCTTTACTTCCTCCGTTGTATGCCTAACGAAGACTCATTTGCCAAATGGTGCATGATTAATTGGGAAGCAAAGGGCATATTTTTGCACTCATACTAGGGTTTGGGATCCAAATATATTTGTTTATTCTTCAATTCTGACATGTCTACTCAGAGAGTTCTACAATATGGCACATGGAACATTGTTGGCTCATTGGCGTATGTCCAATAATGGCAAGCAAATTTCAATCTAGAGGACAATGCGCAGTCTCATTACCCTCTTTGGCTCGACTCCCAATGATACCTGCTGAATTAAGGCCATTTGTGATTTTATTTTATACTCGCTTTGGTAAACTACTCATCCCAAATGACAAACGTAACTCTTTCCGACTGAATCCCATAGTTTGTGTTGAAGCAGAACTCCATAAAAAGCTTCCCGCATTCATTTCAATCATGACAATAGATGGGATTCGTCAACAAAAGGTATGATATCTGAACCTTCCAAATGCATGCTACACATGTAAGCTAGAGATCATTTTATTCGTGGTTATCCTCTCTGCGTGATTCAAACAACGCATCAGAAAAAAAAAAAAAAAAGTGATGAAGAACCTATTGTGCCTAAGCATATCAATAAGCATAAACTCATCCACAATTACACTCCCTCCCTAACTTCAATTTTTCCATCCAACGGCAAAGGACCAATTAAACAAACACATGAGAACTCTACTCATTTACGGGCTTCAGAAGATAATACAACTTTGCACATTGTCTCAAATAGATCAATATCACCAAAATAAGAAAGAGGATGGATAGTCAAAACTCACAAATGCAAAGGAGGTTCATCGCCAGAAAGAATACATAATCAAACCTATAACTACCCATCACCTTGCATCAAATTTTTTAGGGATGCAGTATCTTCTTCACTAGAGAATTTTGTCTCCGCCTTGGCGATACATAACAAGTTCAGCACGTTGGATAACATGCCATCTTTGGAATAAAGATCTCTCTATTCTCCTGGAATGTCTGAGGGATCACTATTCCTAGTCGTAAGCAGTTTGTGTGTGTTCTTCAGAGAATTAAGCCAAATATATATTTCTTGCAAGTAGTTAAATCAGCTGGATTTGAATTAAGAAGTAGAATGGGTTGTTGTTGGAATGGTCCATTTTGAGTGTCAAATCACGATCAGGGTAGTGGCGGAGTGGTATTGGGAATTAAGCCATCCCTGCAACCCTATATTATAGGCCATGGAATAGATCCAGATGGACGTGGTGTGTGGGTGACGGTTTTGATTTAGAACACCTATTGTTTTTGTGTGCTATACGCTCCAATTTAAGTACCGATCACATTCAGCTATGGAATTGGCTTCACTCCACCTTACCAACTGTTGGATGGATTTTAGGAGGTGATTTCAATATGGCAGAATGTGAGGGAGACAGAGCTGGTGGAGTTGGAACAGTCATCACATGGACTGAAAAACAAGTTTGGAAAAGATCCAAGACTTCACTTCAACTCTTTGATCCCAACTGGGGAAAAAAGGAGTTTCACAAATTAGTTGGGATACTTGGAATAACATTCGTCGTGGAATTTAAAGAATACAGGCCAGGTTGGATACATTCTATAGTCCTAAGGAGCTCTTATTTTTCGATCCTTCTCATCTAGTAGATGCTCTCATTGTGGAAAGAAGTTTAGATCATTTACCAAATCCATACATCCATATACTCAAGAAACTCCGAGGAAGAACATCATTCCTCTTTCTTTAGGTTGAACATATCTCTCTTGCAATCCGCAAATTTCCGAGAACTGGTCCATCATATCTAGAACTTGATACCCCATCCTCAAGGAGAGTCAGAATGGATAGTGGTAGGAATCATTTGTTCGTAGAACTATCAAATCCATATGTGGCTGGGGAGGCATGGTAGGAAGGACGGGTAAACATTTTATGTAGGCCGCTAAAGCTCGGTTGATAGCAGCATGTAATTCTTTAGATCAAGATCTTAACAATGGATTTCTTCAAGAGGAAGTTGCTCACTTGGAAAATATCATTTGACAAAAAGAAGAATATGTAGCTCACGAAGCAAGAGTGCATGCTCGCCTACAATGAATTCGACAAGGAGATGAAAGCTCAAAAAAATTCTTTCGTTGCCAACAAAAATAAATAAATAATGAAAAAATCCTTGGCATGCGTAAACCTGATGGTTCTCTTGCAGAAGAGCCTCCTAAGATTAGAGTGTTCTTACAGCGTCATTTCCAAAACCTATTCTCGCCATATTTAACATCATCGTAAATCTTGGAGCACGAAATACATGCCACAAAGTAATACCAGCTAAAGTGATTGCTTGTGACCCTAATAAACTTGAGGGAAACTTTTCAAAAGAGGAATTGTATGTTGCTCTCCTCTATGTCAACTTCACACAATTGGCAAGAGAAGCGTTTCTCTTCGAGTCCCTCTCAAAAATTTTCAACCAAGGACTCATCAAACTCATTCCCAAATCCGTTGCAAGGGCCACTATAGGAAGATGGAGACCTATTACACTCTAAAGTGTAGCATATAAAATCTTGGACAAGGCTTTGTCCCTAAGAATCAGAAGCATTATTAGAAAGATTGTACACAAGGAACAAATAGGCTTTGTACAAGGCCGGTTCATCCTTGACAATGTTTTATCTGCCTATGAAGCAATGGAATGGGCACGAGGCAAGCCAAAAAATTATTTTTCTCAAAATTGATTTTGATAAAGCCTATCAGCATATTTCTTGGACATTCATTATAGAAATGCTTCAAAACCTTAGATTTGGAGAGAAATTTGTTAAAAATGGTAAACACTTTATTTTCGTGTGCTTCATCCTTTGTGAGTGTTAACAATGTGTTGTCACCACGAATTATGTAGCACTATTCAATCAAATAGGGTTGTCTACTTGCTCCTTACCTTTATGTTCTAATTGTAGATGCCTTTGGGTATTCATTGGAAAACGCTTGTACACAAAACCAAGTGCAAGGTATTTACCTACCAGATGCTTCACAGATGCTCAGTAATCATTTTGTAGATGATTCGTTTCTATTTATCCAGGGTTCACTGAGTTATCTCATAGGAGCTAAACGTTGCTTAGATACCTTTTGTAACGCATTTGGTGCCATTGTCAGTCACCATATGACTGAATTTTGGCTTGTTGGACTTGATACCCACCCTCAAGGGATCCCGCCTAAACAAAATTTTATTTCTCCTGGTATCATAGTCAAATACTTAAGGATATTTCTCTCTTTGATATGTTGGAATCGGAGTTGTAGAAATTCAGGTTAAATTAAGTTACTAGCAGAGCATAGAGATCTCTCCTTTGCAAGAAAGTTAATTGCATTGAGTCGAATTCTTCAAGCAACGCATATCTACTACATCTCATGTTGGCTTCCTTCTAAAACACAATTAACTCACCTAGAAAGGATTCTGGGAAAAAAATGTGGTCAAGATATGGAGTTACAGGTCTCCCACTGGTCCAATGGTCAGTGTGCATTATGCCCAAAGAAAAGGGAGGAGGATTGGGGTTACAAGACCTTATTACCCAAGGATACATATTGTGTGGTAAATGGATTCCTCGTTGCCTAGAAGGGTCCTCAACTTGGCAAATCCTTTTACGACACAAGATACTGAGATCACGCCATATAAACAAGGTTAGAGGCAAATTTGCACTCTATGATATAATTGTGGACCCTGACAATTTTCGATTACATGGATTTACACACTCCATATCATTTTGAATGCTTGAAAAAGAGTTGAAAGATTTTTAGAGTGGCGGATGAGTGAAGCTCATACTAGTTGGGATCTGGGTAAGAGATCAATTTGGTTTTGGAAACTCTGGGACATGTCCATTGCTTCTATTGGTTGTTTTCAGGCACGCACACTGAGCAAAAAAGGATTACTTGTTTGGAAAGATTTATGGAATGCCAACACAAGAGACTAGAAGGATTGGAGGACACTAGCTATAGACTTTGCATTATCCTTGTTGATCAAATGGTAGTTAAGGAAATCTAGAACCTTTTTCCTTCTAAATACACCTTTAGAGTGAATTTGGAATTCAAAGGCCCTTTATGAAGAGATTGGAGATGGAATTATGATCATTCCATCATTTAATATAATACATGACGGCTGTACCATCTCCTACACCAGAAGTGTCTCTTAACACCTATCCTTAATCTCAGATGGCTTTCTTTTGATGTTGAATCTTTATGCATACATAGGCTTCATAGTGTTTGGTCAATCAAGGTGGCATACAAATTAAGAGTGTTTGCCTGGCTTGTTATCTATCATGGCTACCCACAAAGGCACAACTTTCCAAGAGTGGTTTCACAAACGGTTTCTGCCCCTATTACACAAAACTTGAAACTGTGAAACACCTGATGTGGGGTTGCACCTTTGCCAAATCCTATTGGCATGAAATTCAAATGAAATTGGCAATAATTTGGCAGCATCCTCTTCAATGGAGTGTTACTCTTCTTGGAGATTCCAACTTATTGATTCAAAGACCTTTCACAAGTCTTTGGTAATGCATTCGTGTCTCCGCCCTTTTCATCCTTTGGAAACGCAAATGTAAATATGTTTTCAAGCACAGAGAGGGTACATTAGAGAATGTTAGACCTAATTGGAAAGGAGAAGCAAGATTGCAGTTGATAGTGAAAGGACTTCTGCTTAAAGAGGCTAAACAACTTGAACCCTCAGACTACTTTGATCTAGCTACTCTTGTCATTAGTTTAAGAAAAATATAACCTTGTTTTTTCTCCTGTACCTTTTTAGTATCTTTGTACAGGCCCCTTTAATATTTTATGTCAATATATGAAGCATTTATTCAAAAAAATACAAAGGTATACATGTATATTGGTTAGCATTGGCTACTCTTGAATGCAAAAAAAATACAAAGGTTTACATATATATTGGTTATCGTTGGCTACTCTTGTTATTTTAAGAAAAATGTAACCTTGTTTTTCTCCTATACCTTTTAAGTTTCTTTGTACAAGCCCGTCTTGTAAATATCTTATGTCAATATATGAAGCATTTACTCAAAAAAAATTACAAAGGTTTACATATATATTGGTTACCAAGTGCATCTCATAGCATTCTTTGATTAGTTGCAAGATATATAAGTTACATATGATCATGGATTTATAAATCCTTCATGACTTCATCATGCTCGCAACTAGAGAAAGATTCCAATTTGGGGGAATGCCTACACTAAGGAAATCTTTTAGTGTGCTTCAAATTTTATCTTTCCTATTCTCCATGATCATATTAGCTCTACATTGCTTATACATACCTTGACCTAGCTTACATCTTGTCTGCTTAATCACATGGGTATTTTATCTTACTTCACATAACTGATACAGTGTGTGTTCTCTTGTGTGCCTTATGATTGCATTATGGCTTGCTTATGTGTGTTTGTGCTTGTATGTTTTTCTTTCCTTTTCATGGTTTTTCATTTCCATAGAGGATCTTCTAGTCATCAAGTCGATGTCACTTATGTGTGAATGATTACTTGTTTTTGGTTGCTTCGTTGTGTTTAATGGTTTCACTTGTTCTATGTGGTTATATAATTATTGTTTGAAAATATTTTGTGTTACTACTATTTTTAGTGCCATGATCCATATCATGCATACTATTACTTGCATTATACTATATTTGGTACCTATGTTATTGTGGTCTTTACCATGCATTTATTGGGGCATGCTATTATTGTGTCATTCACTACTATATCTTGTCCTTATACGGGCATATTATTACAAGTGTGGCATATTGTTCACCCTCGTTTGTTTGTTACATTGGGCCATATCACTTGCCCCTCTCTATTCATTTCTAATTCTTAGCTTATATTGCCATATCATATGAGTAATGGGTTATTTATTGTCCTTTCACAATGACATACTTCTATTTTATACATGTGGCTACAATTGAGCTTTCAACATGGCATATTTCTATTATATACATGTTTTTAGATATGCACTTTCAAAATAGTTAAAGACCTTGCTCACATATTTTTTGTTATACACAATGCATTTAATTCTTTCTTTTGAGATGATATGCAAGAACATCTCTCACCTCAAAAGAGGGGCATATGGTTGGCTTATTTTTATGAGGCTACATGAAATTACATTGGGATGCTTCTTCAACAAGTAAGCTTCTATTTTGCTACTCAGCAAGGGCTGGTTTGAACCATGGATCATTAGGTCACAAAGAGATCAAATGTTTGCTTCTTTGGCCAAAAAGCAGACTTTGTCCCTTGGCAAGGTTAGTTTGAATCTATGACATTGATATTTCTCCACTCAATAGGGTCAAGTTGGACCCATGTTCTCAACGTTTTACCACTTAGTAGGGGCAATCAAAGGCCCACAATAGATTTCAAAAAAAATCTAAGGAGTCAACATGTTTCACATACCACTAGGTTAATTTGTTCCTTTTGCTCATTTTCAACTTTCCAATTTTTCGTTTCATTAATTATTATCAAATTAGCAAGACATTGATCTACTTGCACACATTCATGTTTGCTTGCAGGTACACATGGAACATTGACACCAGAACATTAGCAACTCTCTCTCTCTCGGGCACACTCATTAGGTAAGCATTAATTTATTTCTACTTTGATATGTACACACACACACATCAAAGTGTGGCATTACGTAAACATCTAATTTTGGTACATGGCATGTGGCAACAACACTTATGCCATCTTTTAGGACACTTGGACCAGTAATACACATTAGGCTCTTTTTGGCATACTTTTCCCCTTACAGTTGACCCCACACAATATCATTACCATCAACTATTCATAGACACCCTCGGATTTATCTTTAGTTTGCCTTGGAACACTCACTTCACCTTTACATACTTATTTGTTGTTGGTTTTGAGCTTTTGATCCCTCCTAACGATTATCGGACTTCCTTAACCATTATTAGCGTCCACTTCTAGTCGTTTGTCTTTTCTAAGTCTCTTTTCCATTTGATCATATCTTGGTGGTCAACCTTCACTTGTTTTTTGGGTCAAGCTTGCACATGAAATTATCCTAGGGAGCCTTATATATACAAACATCCTAAAGTCATCTACGATATCATAAGGATCATATAGATCACTCCAAGCACTCATATCTCTACAAAGGTAGTCAATTCTATCAAGACTTATCTAAAGTTTGCCCTTATTCTATTCTATTGATGTTGCCATAAACTAGTACCAAAAGAAGGATCATTTCCATTTATTGATTAAGCATACACTGAGAGAAGGTGGAGTTTTCTCTCACATTAGGATGGATCACAAACTTGCATAGAACTACAAGAGCCCTGATTTTTAACTTGATATATAGCGTAACACCCATTAAAGGGTAGCCGGGAAAATACTTTTGCATATTTTTCCTGTCTTGGGTGAATTGCTTGGGGTTGATGCCAGATTGAAGGAGAAGACATTTTGATACTCTCGCGCATCAATTCGCATATCCATAAGAGGTTACTGCAGATCAGAAGCTGACAAATGCAATGCATTTCCCTTATCAACGAACTAGTGTCCTTATCAACATTCACTACCCATCTCATCCATTACTGGTCATCCATATCGGTCACCCATGTCCATCTTTGGCCTACTACATCAGTACCCAACACTACCATCTTTCCAGATTATATCTTGTACTACTTTTTGAGCATTTTCATGTTTTTGTTAGCAATCAAATGTCTAACGGACCTTGTCAATTCAATTATAATCAATAGCCCCTCCACTTTTATATGTTTATTTTTGCCCTTCTCTAACTTTGAATTTATTGTAATTATATTAGCATCTCATTAGTGCCTTTTTTATCACATTTTTGGGTACTTATGCTCAAAATACATAAAACAATAAGAAACTCAAGCTAGGCATGAAATTTTGCAACCATATGTAAAGACATTTTCAGAATTTGAGGTCAGTGTACGGAATGATTACATAAAGGAGCACTATGATGGAGCTTTCTCAAATGGATTCTTAGTTAAATAGGATCGAGAAACAAGTTTTTGCTTTTGTTTCTAAGTATATTGAGCACTTTTCTACTTTCTACATCACATTCAAAACCTCTAGAGGATAGTGGCTCTCTCAAGAAAAGTTTCAAAGAATTATCATTCCCATTTAGGCTTTGAATGGTTTGATGGAATATCCCCTTTCTTTTCTAGATAATATAGACTAGGATAATGAGGAGACTATTCTAAGGCTACACACAAGTGGGTTGTAGGTTGCTAAAGGTCAGGGATCTAAAAGGTGATAGTTCACACTCAATGAAATATATAGGGTTCCAAAGCCTATTTCTAGGATAGGGAGTGGCAGCTAACTAGGCCTTGATTATAGATTGATAATATAGATTGCAAAACCAAGCAAAGATACTTATGCTATGGTTATAAACATAGATTGTATAGCCCAAAGGGCAAATTGTAAGGCAAGCACCGATAGATAATAATGCAATAAATTAAAAATATACTTTGCTCTAACCTATGCATGACCAATCAATCAAATCTAAAATAACATAAAGGAAATTAGAGGTTAGAAATACTTACTTTTGTGCAGACACCATTGGTGCATTAACTTCCCCCAGGGTTAGCAGTACATTATCACAGAGTTGATGTGTGGGATCACAAACGAATAGAAGAAGACCTAGAAAAGCCACTTGTAGAAAACTCCAAAGGTTGGGCAAATCATACCAAATGCAACTCCCATGCTTGAGAATCTTAAGTACCCAATGCTTCAAGAGTATACTCCAAAAGATTAAAGTAACTTCAAGACCTTTAAGACCTTAAGAGCACATTTGGCAGTGCAAGAAGACCAAATGAATGATGATGATGTGATGGTAGAAGCTCTCAAATGCCACATATATATAAGGATCATGATTAAACATTACATTTTCTTTTAGTTGATGGCTCGGCTGTCAGAAATAAAGGCCAAATCGCATAGACTATAGTCGATACCATTGGCTCGGGGTAATGTGTCATCATGGGTCCTAGAAGGACCTAGAAGGAAGTCTCCAAGGATGGAGGAAGAATTTGGAGACGTTGAAAGGTGATATGACAGAGGTATAAGTGTAATTTAAGTTGATATGGAGTCAATCATAAGAGGATAACAAAGGTGATTTCATAAGGAGACTATAAAAGGATGAGTGTAAGGGTATAAAAGCTATCTAAGGTGTCGTAGCATTGATTCCAAATGAAATCTCTCTCACAAGTATCACCACTAACCATCCCAATATAAATAATTTCGAGTATCCCCACTCCCGACAATATCCCTGAGGACATTGATCCTAGAAAGTCAATGAGCCAATAGTGCCTGTGAAGAGAAAAATTCAGTAAGAGTGAAAAATGATCTAATCGAAGATCATTACTTATCACAAAAAATGTATATGAGATGGTCTTCGGGAAAAGAAAATGCAACCCCAAAATCAAAGTGACTAAAGTGAATGACCAATAAAAGTGATAAAAACATGAACTCAAATAAAGCATACTTACCTTTCCCACAAATGTGTCCGCATAATGAATCACCATAAAGTAGAAAGAATTTTTATGTGAACACAAGTAATACACAACTAAAAAGAAACACTAGAGGATAGATTAGATAAAAAAGCAATAAACCATAAGCTAAAGGGAGCTCATGGGAGGATGATAGGATTGTGTGAGATAAGTAGAGTAGATAAAAGAAGATATAAAGATGATATAAAAAAGATACAAAGAGCGTTGACAGGAGGAATCCAATCTAGCAGACCTAAAGATAGAAAAAATAAGGAAAGTGATGATATAAGGCATAAACATGAACAAATTAAGTAAGATTACAAGCCAAAAAAACACGAGATTTTGGAAAAAATAGGAAAAACACATATAATATACCATTGGATTCATTATGAAGGGAAAAGGTGGTGTTGAGTGACGGATGATTGTATATATGATTTATTATTTACCCATTTTGAAAAAACGCCATATATATGTTTATGACAGTATTTTGGACTCGTTGTGTACATGACTTATGTGATTATATGTTGTTGGATTTATGGTTGTATATTTACCTATGTTTTCATTTCTATATTTGCATAATGTGATGACATTTGTGGTTTAAAAGATGAAAAGGAAAAAGATAAAATGGACATATAATGAAAGAGTTAAAAAGATCTATAAATCAAAAAATGTGCTAAAGAATGAGGTAGTATGGTATCTAATAAAACTTAAGACAGCAATCAAAGAAATCAAAAAATACACTAAAGGATTGTAAAACACTTAATAACATCTAAATAAGAAATTACAAGACATGGCAATGATTGTAAAACACCTAATAAAATCTAAGAAAGTAATCAAAGATATTAAAAGATGTGAAGGTAAGCTTATAATGAATATCAAATACACTCTAAAACATGGGCAAAGAGAACACGAGATATGATAAATAGTACGATAATAAATATCAAATGCAATTTGAGAAAAGGTCAAAGAAAACATAATATGTGATAAAAAGGAAGCACATAAATGAATAAGATCACAATCAATGCTTGCGTTGGATTTCTCGGGAAATAAAACGTTGTCATCTAATGACATGACTAGGATGAATGGAGATGGAGAGGATACAAAAGGATGTATTTATGAGGAAGGCTCAGAGGTCTTAAAATTGTACTCACAAATTTACTGAAATCATATAGCAGATAGCAATGTGTAGTAAGATAGTAGAATATAAAAAAGGTTATAAACCCATTGTTAACTACTGGGTATATCCATCAACGGGAATAGAGGGAGTGAGAATGGTCTAATAGAATATCCTCTTTCCCTTCTAGATAATGAGGGGACCATTCCAAGGCCACACAAGAGGGTTCTACATTGTTAAAGGTCGTGGATTTAGAAGGCGATAGTCCAAACTTTATGAAATATATAGGGTTCCAATTCCTAGATCTAGAATAGAGGTGACATTTAATTAGGTCATGATTATAAATTGATAATATAGGTTGCAAAACCAGGTAGAGATATTGATGCTCAGGTTGTAAACATGGATTGTAAGGATTGGTAGATGGTAAATCCCTAAGAGACGATTGTAAGGTGAGGACTAACAGATAATAATGCAATAAATTAAGAATATGCTACTCTACTCTAACCTAAACATGACCAATCAAATCTAAAATAATATAAAGGAAATGAGAAGTGAGAGATACTTACCTTTGCGTAGATACCACTGGCACATTAACTTCCCCCAAGATTAGCAACACCTTCTGAAAGAGTTGATGCGGGGGATCAAAAATGAATAGAAGAAATCCTAAAAAGCCACTTGTTGAAGACTCCAAAGGTTGGGCAAATCATAGCAAGTGCAACTCCTATGTTTGAGAATCCTAAGTACCCAATTCTCCAAGAGTAGACTCTAAAAAATAAGCAAGACTAATGTTGCATATACATAGGAATCAAGATTAAAAATTGCAATTTCTTTTAGCCGACAACATCGACCAGTCGATTATAAGAAATAATAGCCAGACAATAGTATCAACCATAGTCGATACTATTAGCTCGAGGTAATGTTTTGTCATGGGCCCTAGAAGGATGTATCAGAGGATGGAGGAAGACTAGAGCTACTGAAAGGTGATATGACAAAGGTCCAAGTTACTATAAAAAGACATGGAGGCAATTGTAAGAGGACAATAAGGTGATGTCATAGAGTGACTGTAAGGGTATAAAAGGTATCTAAGGTGTCGTAACATCAACTGCACATCAAAGCTCTATCGCAAGCATTGCCACTAACTTGCCCGATATAACCCTTTTGTAATATCCCCTTCCCAATCGAAGACCCTTAGCCTATTTTGTCTACCCGACAACTAAAGGGGTGAACACAGGGGTGACTTAAGTTCTATTATTTTATTATAAAGTGCAAAAATAAATAAAATATTATAAAAGCACTTATAATAAAATATTATAGACTTAATAAAAATAGAAAAGTGAACCAAATGATAAAAGCACTTAGCTAAAATTGTTTATTTCTAGAAAAGTGTGACTTGCACTAGAAGGCAAAAATAATTAGAAAGAAGGTAAAAGCTTTTGGGTCACAAGTTATTCTTCCTAAGAAAATGCGACTTGGTCTAGAGAAGAGAAATGGAGGGAACAAAATATTTAATGAACGAGAAAGGTGATTGGTTTCATGCGTGGCTACTTTGGGTTGCTTCCTTCTTTAAAAGGACAAGTCAATTTGTGTTGGAGACACACTTGATCATTTTTTAATTTTTAAATTGTAACTGAAGCTTTGAGCTTTTGTCTAAATTATTCTACGGAAGAAACCCCTTAGAATTTACCTCTCTTGTGGACAAAAACCCCAGGAGTATGTAAGGAATTTCTACACAAGGAATTCCATTGTGTTTGCACAGATTTTTAGTTATTTCCAGCAGTTGTTCGAAGAGATTTTTGCAGATTTGTGTATCCAGGTTTTGAAGAATAAAGGCAGATGTGTTCTCAGCCTTTTATCTTGCTAAGCGATCCATTCCTTGAGTGTATTGATGATATCTAAAGGTGTTTTTCAACTGTTCTAAGCTACTGCTATAATATCAGGTTTTTATGAACCATTACCAATAAATTTCTAAATTTTTGGATAAATAAAAGTGACATTTCTAATCACATTCAAGGGCAGCATGTCTGCAGACTTTCATAAATTATTGCAGCCTATTTTACGTTCAAAAATATGTATTTTTATTCATGCATGGGCTGTTAAAAATATGGAAATCAGTTTGGAGTGAATCGATATAAATTTTAATGTTGTTTTGTGAGGGTTTTGCAAGTAACCCTAGTCGCATTTTTCAAGGGTAAATCAGATCTGCAGTTAGAATAATTAATACATCTTCTACAATCTGTCTTAGAGGGTTTGGGGTCGGCCTAAAATCCATTTGGGGTCAAATATGTCCATTTGGGGACATTACATCAATTGCACATCAAAGCTCTCTCAGAAATATCACCACTAACCGGCCCGATATAACCGTTTCCAGTTGCTCTTGGCAATATCCCTAAGGATGTCGCTTTGGGGAAGTCATTGCGCCAATAATCCCTATGAAGAGCAAAAGTCAGTAAGAGTGAAAAATTAGGTGTATACAGGCTCCACCTCAATAGTTAATGAAATGAAAGGGTTTGACAAAAAATTCTTAGAAGACTACATTGACACCAATGGCTAAAGTTGAATCAAAATGTTGTGAAAACTACTTGGGAAACGGATCCTCTGAAAAACTCTAAATTGGATAATGTTTTTCCAAATGTGGAATTTCAAGGAGTGGTGGGTTTATCTTATGCAAATTCAGTTTATCACATCTGTAAGATGTATGTTATTGGTATAACTATCGTTTCAAATCAAAGAAATTGGAAAGGGAATAAAATCGATCTTTAATTGATTTTGTGGTGGAAAATGGAGTCCATTTAAAACTGTTTGATACATTTTTTATGGGAGGCCCTTGTGTGTAATGTCCCCTTTTCCAAATCGAAGACCTTTGGCCCTTTATGTCTACCCAACGGCCAAGAGGGAGTTTTTAGGGTGACATAGCTTTATTATTTTATTATATTGTACTATTGTTTCTAAAAAATAATAATATTATGAAAAGCACATATAATAAATGATAAAGTTTAATAATAAATTAAAATGTCAAAATACAATTAAAAGTAATTGTATTAGAAAGGAGAAAGTGCGACTTGCCTTGGGAGTCAATTTTGGGAAATCGTGCCATTTAGCCCAAAGAAGGAAAATGCGACCAGCCTAGGGGAATGAAGCAATTTGATTGGCCGACTTGAAGGTGGTAGTTGGGCTGATCTCCCTTTAAATAAACAAGTTGACTTGTATGGGAGCATCCAGATTTTTATTATCATCTTTTGCATTGTTAAGAGCTCTGAGCTTTTATCAGAAATTCCAAGGACAAAAACCCTTGTGAATTTATCTCTTGCGGACGAAAACCCCAGGGGATTGGGAGGGGATTTCACTCAAAAATTCCCAGCGTTATTCATCAGATTTCTAGGTTCAGTTCAGCCGTGTTTATGAGGAGATTTGCAAGTGTTTTTCAGTGATTTTCAACCAGCAGTTGGGTCGGCCCAGTGTAAGCAGTTTGACAGCGAATTCAGAGGTATTTTCATCCAAAAACATTTGTTAAATGTTTGCCATCATATTGTAAACTGATCGCTGTACTTTTTATCATTTTCTGAACTGTATTTTTGAAGATTTTCAATCTGAACAATAACAGACTTCAGATCTGATTTTCTGGGGCATTTTTGGATTGTAATAAGTTTAGTTTTTTGTGTAATTCAGCCCCAAATATCTGGGCAGTCATTAGACATCAGAAGTATTTTAATTGGGTGTGATTTACATTGATATCTCTCCTAAACCCTAGTCGCACTTTCCAGATCTGCACTAGGGACATTGACATAAAATACACATAAATCTGTATTTGTTGTTCTTGTTTCATAAAAAATCATTAGAGTGTAAGAAGGATCCATCCAGGGATCTTTCAGTGGTATCAGAGCGTCAATCCTCCCACCTGGAGGGTTTGTTTTGGTTTTTTTTATGCAACCTACAGAAGTTGGGCCACACCGATATTATACAAGGAGTCAAGCCCGTATTCAAGCAGATCTAAATACTGGGAGTGGTTCCAGGACCATGGACAGAAGGGAGGATTCACACACTCCACGACGAGAGCAACCTGATCCAAATGCTCTTTTTAGCGGTATGATCGATTCCCATCAAGAAATGATGCAGACCATGAGACAGCTGATGGAGAATTTGATTATGGATAGGATGAGAAATCGGCATGACAGAAGGAAAAGATCTACGTCCATAGCCAGCAGCCACAGAAGGCACAGTAGGGTACCTACTGAAGCGGATAGCGTGAGAGGTTCCCCTCCACATGATAGGAGATATACAGAGGAAAGGAGACCCACGAGGACTGCGGATCGACCTATGCAGCCTAGATTCCTACAAAGGGAGGAGCCACCATTAGTTGAGGAGCCATTTGAAGACATAGCCTTTCAAGATACTGTGATGGCAGCACATGATGAGTGGAGAGCCCCACCACAGGAGGTTCGGACTGCCTTTCCCCTTCATCAATATTGTGCTCAAAGGAGGGAAAGCTTGAGAGCTAGACAGGTACAGAGGCCTAGAGAACAATAGAACAGGGAGTTGAAGCAGGCCACCAACAAGGTGACCCTTTCCACCTTTGATGGTAGCGGGAAGATCAGTGCCAGAGCATGGATTCATAAGCTTAACACATACCTCACCCTTAAGCCTATGCAGGAGCAAGAGGCTATCCAGTTTGCCACATTACACCTTGAGGGGAGTAGCATACGATTGGTGGCATCATTGGCTTAGTCACGCAGAGATCACGATCTTCTGCGGTCTTACATGGAGTTTAGTGAGAGGTTGATTGCGAGATTTGATCGGCAAGGATGTAGAGCTTTATTACAGAGACTTAGCACAAGCTTCTGCCAGAGGGGACACATTGATGCATACATCAACGAATTTCAACGTATAACAGTGATGGTGCTAGAGATGCCTGAGAAAAGTGAGTAGTGATGCTTGTTCATTGAAGGGGCTTCATAATAGATTGAGAGGTTTGATCAAGGCTCTTAAGCCTAAGACTTTGCATGAAGCTATTCAGACAAACCATGGACTTGGATACTACCCCTCCAGTCACAGCCCCAAAAGAAGAATGTCAAGGACTGAGAAATCAGAACAACATGGAAGTGAGCAACCCACTTCTTCAAAGGTTGAGTCTACACCAAGAGATGGATCAGGGAGACTCGTTTCAATGAGTTGAGCTTCGTCGGAAGAAGCTCTATGCTTTCCTTGTAAGGATCATTAAGAGTCTGAACATAATTGCCTTGGTAAAGGCAAGATACATCTCATAGAAGTTTATTTCAGATTTGGATGATGATATTGATCTAGAAAAGGATGAACAGGAGCAACCAACACCAAACATTGCACAATGAAGATAGACATCACTTATCTCTCAGGAGCACCCAAGGTACAATCCATTCATTTTTGAAGGGTACAATGTTCGAGGTGTAAAATCATGGCACTTCTTTGATAGTGAATCCACACATAACTTCACTAGATGAAAGATTGGTAGAACACAAGAGGTTTGCATTATGATCATTTTTATGGCTTTGATGTAACTACAACAGGTTGGTCTCATTATTCCTTGCAAGAAGACGGTGAACAAAGTCAACATTCTATTTGGTGAGTACACAATTTGTGATGACTTCTATGTTATTTGATTTGAAAGATAACAATGTTGTGCTTGTTATGCAATGACTTCATTCATTGGGAAGAGGTCGCCCAAGATTTGCAAGCCTATGGAGTTGAGTTTCCAACATGAAGGGAAACACATTGCACATTGAAAGCACTCAAATACACGCTGCCTCCCATCAAATAACAACCATGTCTATGATAGTTTGTGGACAAGGAATCACCTAATGAAGACAAATATGAAGATTTTTCACTACATTTGAGCATGGAGACAACAAGTACAGGTAATGAAGAGTACGACAAATTTGGAGCATACATGAGGGAGGATTGTGGCACTTTTGATAAGTAAGTTGCATAAGTTCTTTTTCAGCAGTCCTTTGAGTTGTTTTTGTATAGTGCATGTGAAGCCATTACAAAAAGCTTAGGCTGATTTGGGATCCAGGGTTTGAGTGATAATGGAGATTTGCTACTTTATGATTGCTTTGGGGGAAAGCAATCTCAGGAAGGGAGGACTATAATGTCCCTCTTCCTCGAATAGTTTGAGTGAAGATCTTTGGCCCATTTTTGTCTACCCAATGGCCAAGAGGGTGATTTTCAGGGTGGACATAAGCTTTATTATTTTATTTTATTGTGCTATTGTTTCTAAAATATTAAATAAAATTATGAAAAGCACATACAATAAAATAATAAAGCTTAATAAATTAATAGAGTTGGGCAAATGTCTAAATAGCAATTTAAAAATAAATGTGATTATCTAGGAGAAATTGCGACTTGCCCCTTGGGAGTCAATTTTGGAAAAATAGATGCCATGTAGACAAAATATTCCTAGGACAATGCGACCAAGTTAGGTCTAGGAATGAGCATGTAATTTCATTGGCTGGTTTGAGAGGTTGGTTTTTGGGCTTTTCTCTCTTTAAATAGGGAAGTCGACTTGCCTTTTCCATCATCCAGAAATATTAATCATCATCGTTTTCCATTGTTATAGAGCTCTCAACTTTTATCAATAAGATTCCAAGGACGAAAACCCTTAGTGAATTTAATCTCTTGTGGACAAAAATCCCAAGAGATTGAGAGGGGATTTTCACTCAGGATTTCCCAGTGATATGTAATTAGATTTCCAGAGTTCATTTGTAATAGTGTTTATCGAGGAGTATTCGCAGAGAATAAAATTGCAGTGAGTTTTCATTCTACAGTTGGTTCGACTTGGTCTTGGGGGCTGTTTGACAGCGATTATTTCGGAGGTATTTTCATTTGAAATTTATTGGCTAAATGTCTTCCATCATTTTGTATGAACTAAAAGCTAGTACGAGTTTCAGAATTTTTCATGAAGGGTATTTTAGAGGGTTTTCAATCTGAGTTTTTATAGACTTCATATTTGATTTTCTGAGCCATTTTCTAAGCACCCAAATAAGTTCTGATTTTTATGTGGAATGTCAGTTCCTAAAATATCTGGGCAGTCAATCTAGAAACCAAGAAATAATTTTAATTGAAGCCTGATTGTGCAAGTTGATATCTCTCCATCAAAACCCTAGTCGCACCTGTCCTAGAATCTGCATCTAGGGACATTGCCGTAGGGTTATCACCTTAATCTGTCTCCTGCTGTTATTCCAAGGGTTTGAGAGCAAAAGAAAATTAGAGTGTATGGAGGATCCATCCAGGGATCTTTCAGTGTGTTTGCATATAAACGCTAGTACGACTTTTTAGGCTGAAGGGATCAACCCAACTTGCCCTAGATATTTGCCCTAGTTTGCCAAAAATAATATTTTGCTATTGTGTTGAGTGAGGAAAAAATTATATTTGTGCACAAAGATTCTATTGGGGATCTTTTAGTGCAATGATTTAGAATCAAATAATGTGGTGAAAATGTCAATTTCTTGTGGTGTCATGTGTGGCAAGTCTATGTAGATTGGCAAATGGTTTAGCAACAGTGGCTATGTCGATGTTGATTGCGATTAACGATAACAATCTGACCCTAGATAAGTCAGTAGTTGGAGTGGTTGGTTGACAGTTGTTGGACTTTTTTTGACTTCTGGTAGTCCTGATAATTAGTCAGTATAAATCAAAACTGGGAGATTCAAAAATTCAAATAAAACCTTAAAATTAGGCTGAGTCGTTGTAATTTATGTGAATTGTTGTCCTATTTATGCAAAATTACCCAAATTGAGTAATAGTCTAGTGAAGAGGATTTTGCATGAAGTCAACTGGATGATGCTCTGGACCATAGTTGCCACGCTTGTAGTCCAAACCATTTCAGGGACGTGGGAATGGGGAAACGATTGGCACCAAGGGCTTAGGTAAATCTGGGGATTTGAGTTTTAAAAAATGTCTCCAAGGAATAGATCAAATTTCAATTTTTGAACTATAGAACACATTGCGTTTCTTTCAATGAAATATCCATGAATATCATCAGTTATCACTTTAAGTATGTCAAATGATGATTACATCTAAATCTTCTAAATACATGTTTGGCTAATGGCCCAATGCCTCTAATTAAGAATCATCTTCAAAGTTCGTGCCAATCTCTTCATCACTCGAACTATTGTGACTCTTGGAGATCAAAACTCCTGACCAGCAGCTCAATTTACCAACCAATTTTGTTTGTGCCACATTCCAACTTGTGTTGGCTCATCTAGCTCTACATTCCACCGGGGTTGTTGGACTCTCCTTATACATAAAATGGTGTATTGCCCGTCGGATGGAAGACATAACTGGTGTTATGTACAGAAGACAATGCTTCACCTTGCCAGTCATTAGAGGTAACTCTGTTCCTCTTAATAGAGTGGATGAAGCTATAAGTAGACCGGTTCCTTTCAGTAGAAGAATTAGAACATGTGGGAAAACAAACGAATGCCCTCAGGTTGTGTGTGGTTAATGTAGGCCCATCTGCTAGTTTCCCATAAACCATTAGGTCCTTATGCCACAGTCTCTCTATTGTAACTTGGCTTCTTCTCGATATCCCCTAAAAGTGGCAAATTTTGACCAAACCGAGTACGCTCCTGACTGCCAATATCTGTAGAATAAAATACATCTTCTGAATAAGCTTTACCCCCGCCTTCACCTCAAGGTCATCTTGTATGACCTGTAGACTCTCCTAAACCTTTGTATGTCACCACTTTTGGCTTCTCATGCATATGCACACCATGGAAAATGTGGAGTTCGATCTTTTCGTCAATCGTCTGATGAATGATTGAATGACCTATGTCTCATTGTCTAGAACAAGCTAGACCACATAATGGGGTCTTTCTCTTGGTAAAACGAGATTCATTTGGCCAAGCATATCTGTCAATGCACTCATACACCTCTCCAAGGATAGGTGCTTCCTCGTCTCCATATCTGAGAACTATGTGAACATTAGAGTAATGATGGCAGACAATGTCATTTTGATATCGACTCAAAAGATTGTCACTTTTCGACCACCCACTTGACCACAAGTCTTCGCCTTCCAATTGACGTCAAGCATCCATTTGAGCCACAAATTTCTAGAAAAATGTTATGGACCATGTACTTGTCAATTTGCCCTCTTGCAACTTAGGCTCTTTTTTTTACCCAGAGAATCAAATGACAACTTGCTATAGGATATACGTCAAACTCTACAAGTTTCAACAATTTCCTTATTGGAGAAGGTCCAAAAGAGTGCATTGTAAAGTGTGGTGGTTGGTAGATAAAGCATATGCACATCTAGCTATGTATATTGTAGGTCTTGGGCTACAGGTTTCAATTAATTTCTTGATATAGAGAAAATCTTGAAGAGTGCATGGTGAAGTGTGGGTAAGACTAATAAGTAGATAAACATTTGCATCTCTAGCATTATTAATGACCTGGGCTTTTCAATCCATGTCCTTGAGTGCATTATTCTTAGCACCGCACACAATAAGGAGTCCACAAGGGAATATGTTTGTAGGCTACCCTCAATCAACTTCCCCTCTAGCTTTGCACACATATGAGGTTAGCATCTGTCAAATTACTTGCACCACATTAGTTGGGCATACTCTCAATAAGATTTTATAAGTGATTTGCTAATTAAAAGGGCGTTATCCTTGTTGGTACCTTTCTAAACAATCCAAATAACCTCAATGAAGTTGAAGGAATCATGACCATAATGTTGATGAAGTGGGATGATGCCTAATGTCTGTCTCTGCCTCTATGACCATGTTGCATCCATTATTGATCTAGGTAGCCTTCATTGGACTCCTTTAGCAAACTGGATTACTAGTAGTTGCTCCCTAAGGGGGTGCAAGGGGTAGCACCAATGAAACTGGAGTTGGTAGTTACTGCCAGTGCTATCTGGTGTAGTGGTGGTGTAGAGCATACAACCATATGTTGTTTTTTGTATAATGGCATTGATGCTTTAGTGTGCTGCAGATGTAATCGTCGATGTAGAAATTCTATTTGTAATCCATGGAGCCATGTACAGTGTTGTCTGGATTTTTGGGTCACTTGTTAAACCCGATATGAGCCTTGTTCCATAGATATTCCATGTCTCAAAAGATTAAACTATGGGTGTCATCAATTACAATTGTGGCCTATTGTACCATATGGATTGGTAGTGTTGTAATTGCTTTAAAGAGTGAAGTAAAAAGTTACAGAAATGCGTTTTCAGTCCAACAATGTCTTTATGCTTTGCAAGCGGGGTGTCGCATTGAGTCAAAAAACTAGTTGTAGAGAAGCTAGTGTCATCTACGAGACGCATGGCATATTTCATAAAACATCATGTCGTGCTTCAATGCCTAAGAGCATGTTTATAGCTGTTTTCCCCACTTTAGCTCTTCGAAGTATTTGTACATGTGACAAGACTAGACACTATGTGTAGGTATCATATGTTAGCTAATAAGAAAGTTCAAGTGTATTCTTCATAGATTGCATAAGTTGGTTTGTCAATCAAGAGTAAATAGAAACATTGAAATGTCAAAATTCCAAACTAGTATAAAAGTAAGCATTTCAGTAAGGGAAAATATCTAATACACAAAGTATCTTCAGGCATGGTGTTCAATCCTCCTACTTGAATTGCTTTTCCCCAAAGCAATAGTAGTGTTGAATGTTGCAGTATTTCAGGACCTTCTGTTAGACATTTGGATTTTGCACGCATGTGCAAATGATATTGGCAACAATGTAAAGGGGATACGAAGTGCCTCCTCAATGAATGTGTGAGGCATTTCCATTATTGAAAACCAAAAAGGTATATACAACTATACATTTAAAATTGTATTTGGGGGGTGTTATGGGTTTTCAATGGGAAGAAAAGTGAAGGAAGAGAAAAGGAATGAAGAGGAAAGAAAGGAGTGGAGATGGAATGGACTGAAAGAACATGCAAGAGTTAAGTAAGAACAGAGCCTAATATTGCATGCAAGATTAAACATGAACAACCAACTCAAATAAACTTGAAGGCACTTTAGAAAACTAACATATTGAGTGACAATTGAACTCAAAGATGCAAAATCCATAGAGAGCAAGAGCTTTCACATTCATTAAAAATAAGACTAACAAATGCTACGAAAAGAAACAAGCACAAGACACCATTCTCCATAAATGCTTTTGTATTTCTCTTTACACAAGAACACAATTTGATATTACCTCTCTACAAAGCAATATTTTCTTCTTCCTATTGACAATCTCATACAAATGACCAATAACTTCCTTTTATAACCCAAAATTTGGTTACAAAATAGTTAGGGTTATTATGATCATTAAATAAGGCACTTAAGTGACCTTTGACTTTTTCTAACCAACTTTTAAAAAGTGGCTAAAAATAGAAACCACTTAAGTTAAAAGGTCATTTAAGGAAAAATACATAAATAAAAGAAATGGGTACATGTGGACCCCACTTAAATGACTTGTATGCACACGTAGACATCCTAGTCAGCAATGTGCCACCTAGATCAAGACACCTAAGATCAGTGCCTTATCCATTGGGCCAAGAGTCCGCCTATCCCGATCGTACGGGAATGAACTCATTGACTGTGCTCTGCAATCCTCCAAATGAAAAGAGTGCTGAGTTTGAAACTTGAGCAATTCATCCACCCCTCTATCTGAGCAATATCTTGGTGTGAGAAGATTTGTCTTCATTCGTATTCATATTCACAATTCTCCACATGCTCAAAGTACCTTTCCATGGTGAATTATTCATTTGTCACGAGACCGTAGTCGTTACGCCACCTTAGTTTATCAGAATCCAGCTTCTGGTCTTTCGCCATTGGGAAGATCTTCAATAGCCAAAATTGCGATTCACTGCCTGGAGTTATGTCCTTTTTCTTTGTCACCATCCCAAAGTGTTGATCTCCCGAGCAGAATTCGTGAGACTTCAGAGTCTTGGAAATCCATCTCCTTTTCCCCATTGTGAACGAGTGGTGTTGAAAAATCATCGAAGTGATTTATGAATTCGTTGACACACACCTTAGCGTAGTATTTGGTCTTTTTTGGAATGATGGATTCTAACATTTACGCAATCGCTTCCAAGTTTATCACTATTGGCTTGATGACCCTCTTTCAATTCATCAAGATATCATGTAGCCAGGTGGGAACCTCTCCAAGTACCTCATTGTACATGGTTCTCGTGTTCATTGGGAATTGATCTTCATCACGCTGAAGGGGATCACCTTTGGGTGTTGCTGAAATTGGATCTTCTTGTTGTGAGAAAGATGTTGTCGCCATTTTCTCCATTTGTGATGATTCTTCAAATGCAGGCAGTGAAAGAACCGGATCATCAACTTTTGGTTGAGAAGTTGTGACTACTTCCACAAGTTGGGCTGGTATATTTTGAGGTACTTCATCAACGAGTTCCACCTCTAGAAATTGTGTGATATAGATTACAGGTGCTTGCGCATGAACCAATGCTTTGAATTATAGTGTTGTGTTGTTGATTAGGCCTGAAGAATTAGGGCAATCATGCAAAGACGAATGATGAGTGGAATGAGAAATTCTCGAGATGTGCTCCTTCTTCACTTAGGTGTTTAGACGACTCAACTCATGAATGAGCCTTCAATCATATCGCTCCTAGCTTGATTACGAGCTCATGCATTTTCAACTTGAATTCGAACTCCCATGGCGATCCATGCCCTTCGTGTCGTCTTACCTTCTTTCCAGAACCAAACTCCCTGAGTTCTTCTCTGGCTCAACTCACTTGAATACCGAGCTTAACCCGACATTTTTGAAAAGAATGGTTTTACCACAATGCTCACGGTTCTTCCTTATTATATAACACTTGTAGTAAGAATGTTTTGGCTTTGCCATAATAAGCACATTTGTACCTCCCAAACGATGAGAAAATGCTATTACCAATAAAGACCTAATGCTGCCATGATGATGACCCAGGTTCAAGCCCTCAGCATGTCGATAGACACCCTTAAGACTGATTCTTGGCCAAAGAGCTCCTCGGTATTTTGGCAGTGGATTCTACAATCCCGGCTCCAATCAACAAGTTTTTCTGAACCTGGTAAAAGAATACTTTTTTTTATTGTCTGATTGGATGTACATAATGGAAGGGTATAAATATTGCCTATTGCCATTATAGTTTCTCAAAGAGACCATTTACAGGTAACAAGGATGTAGTACATGAAACGGCCAACAGGTATTTTCAGAGTCGGCCTTCACATTCAATTCATTTCCAGGGGGAAAAATAAAAATAAAGTGCTGAGCAATATGAATCGTTTCATTCTGCACCGTAATAACCTTCATCTCCTGATTCGGGGAATTTTTTTTATGAAGCCTTGAATAGCATGACTCCAATCCATCGCAATATTACGCATTCTTTTTGAAGGCCGATGAAAATGCAGAATATAACAAGTCGCAAAAACAATTCATTTTTTCAAACATACTTGCCCACGGTTCAGTTGGGTCGCGTTCTTTATTTTATTTGAAAAACTACAGGCAAACCAAAATAATGCAAACAGTAAAGACAGTATTGGCGCAGGATCAATCGATGATATTCTTCAGAGTATGGATCACGCACTGTCCCGTATGTTTCCCGTTTCTGTCGCCGCGCACTGTTGTTCCGTCTGCTTTCCAAACTCGCACGCACTGTTCCGTCTGCTTCCTAAACTTCGTGTTAAACAACGAAAGCTTGCCTGCGCTCCATCAAATGCTGCATTGAACAAGATGAATAACATTCAACATTCCCCAGACTGTGTGCGCCCTGTCCCTGGCGCGTGAGGTTTCTTTTGCTGGGCGTGTGGAGTTTCTTGAGACTATGGGTCGCGCACTGTTCCGTATGCTTCTTAAAACTTTGCCTTAAACCATGAATGCTTGGCTGCGCACTGTTAGCGCTGCAACAGATGTATGACAAGAATATGTTTCTTTATTTTTATTTTTATTTTTTAAAACAATGCGCATATATTTGCCTTAATTCTTCTTTCTTTTGCTGTGACTAATTTCTTTTGCTCACAATGGCGTGGGTTTCTCTTACATAATGTCAAACAAAATATTTTCTCTTTCTGACTTTTTCCACCGGGTTTGATGGAGGAAGTTACGAGGATTAATTCGACTTCCTCTCATCCCGGGTAGTGGCTTAACTGCCAGGGGAAATGGGAAAAGTAACGGGCAATTGCCAACGGGAATGGCAAAATGGGTTGGCAATCCCTGTCCAATTTCCCCATGTGGGAAATTGGGGAATTTTATGCCCGTTTGCCAATCCATGATTTGGCAATTGGCAAAGGAAAATCCGCGTGCGGGAAATTTGAAGGAAATTGCCAGGAAAGTGGAAATCCGGGTTTGGGATGCCAACCCGGCAGTTGGAAACAAAAGCTAACTTCCCCGGCACCAAAACTTGTCGGATGAATCTTAATTTATATTTATTTAATTAAATACTCCTTAAGTGATTAATTTAATCAGACAAGGAGCAATTAATTAATTAAATATTAATTAATTATTTTAATGTATTTTAATACGTTTTATAGCCTGGCGGGAAGAGTTCTTGCCCGAAAATCACGAAACGAAGACCGAAACGATCACAAAAATAAGACGATCGCAAGGAGTCCAATGAACCATGCAAAGTAATACTTTTCAAAATTTTCTCATTTTTAATTATTTAATTGTCTTTTTTGACAATTTTGCGCAGTCAAAATTGGCTGATAACAGCTGGCTCTGATTGGGGACAAGGACTTTATGGACGCAGCAACGGACCCAGACCAAAATAGTCATGAACATGATCACAGAAAGATGGGGCACAAAAATGAGGCGACACGAGAGAGGAGACCGAAAAACAGGAACAAACAAACCAAAATCCTAAATACCTATGTACATACAGGGAACGACCTGTTTTCAATTCTGGTAATATTTGAGATACTGCCCACTGTAGGGCAAAGGCAAATGAGTTCCATCAGGATATGCCAAGTAGTAAGTACTATCTCCACAAAAGTGTCTTATTTTGAACGGTCCCAGCCACAGTGAGTCAAACTTCCCATGCTTTCCCTTCGGCTCACGTCTTTTATCCCAGAGAAGAACTAAATCATTGATTTGAAAATGTCTCTCTTTAGTTTTCCTGTCAAACAACTTCTTTACCTTGGATTGATGTTCCTTGATCCTGTTGGCCACTTGACTTCTTTGTTCCTCAAGCTTGGTTAGAAACATGACTCTTTTATCTAATGCATTGGTGAAGCATTCATCAACTGCTTGAGCTAATTTTAACGCTAGTAACTCCAATGTGACGGGAATTTGAGCATCAGTTCCATACAGAAGTTGAAATGGAGACATCCCGATTGCCCTTTTGGGAGTTATGCGGTCAGCCCACAATGCATCGTATAACTTTTTGTGCCAAGTTCTTTGATTTTCTTCGACTAACTTGCGCACAATGGTAATGAGGTTTTTGTTGTTGGATTCAGCTTGATCGTTTCCCTACGGGTAGTAATCTGATCAATGAGACAAAGATATCCCATATCCATAACAAAAACCTATCATCTCTGCAGAAGAAAAATTTGAGGCATTGTCAGTCACAATCTTGTGAGGAATTCCATAACGAACCAATATGTTTTCTTTGATGAAATCACAGATTACTGCAGTAGATGTTTGTTTCACCGGTATAGCTTCTACCCATTTTGTAAAGTAATCAGTGGCAGTGAGTACGTGGGTATGACCAGCGCTGGAATTAGGGTTCAAGACCCCGATGAAATCTAAACCCCATTGTTGAAAGGGTTCTTCAATGACAACTGGCTTCAAAGGCAGTGCCGCCAACTTCGGTCTTCCGACAAATTGTTGACAGGCTTCACATTTGGTCACCCATTTCTGAGCATCAGAAAACATAGTGGGCCAGTAATAATGTGCTCTCAGAATTTTATGGGCCGTTACTGGGCTAGAAAAATGACCGCCGCAAGCATGATTGTGGAAGGCTTCCAGCAACCTAGGCTGTTGTTCTTTATCAACGCATCTGAGGAACATGCCATCAATTCCTTTCTTGAACAACGTGTTATCCCAAATGACGTATCTGGCAGCTCTTAGTTTGATAGCTCGTTTCTCTTTAGCTGTCAGATTTTCTGGACACTCACCGTATGTGAGGAAATAGGCAATATCAGAATAACATTCATCTGTGGTACTGACAAAAACTACCAATGGTAAATTTCCTTCAACTAGTTCTTCTTCAGAGTTATCTCGTGGTTCATTCTCTGCAATGAGTTGGCAGAGTCCTCTCCCTCGAACCAACTTGGTAGGCTTGATGTCCAGATCATATTCTTGTATCTTGGAGACCCAATTACCTCTTTTAGATCCTGGTTCCTGTTGTGTCAACATTGATTTCACCGCGGTATCCGGAACTAAGACTTTGGTGTGAGAATTCAACACGTAATACCTGAAGTGTTTTAGGGCTCTTACCACCGCGTACGCATGTCTCTCAAGAGGAGTGTAATTAAGTTCATGTTTCTTGAATCCCGAACTCATGAATGCGATAGGAGATTCAATCCCCTCTTGATTGTGCTGAGTCAAAATGGCAGAGATTGTGTGTGGCGAAGCATAACAATAAATTATAAAATCCTTCTTAAAATCGGGACACACCAATGTAGGAGCTTTTGCAATAGCACCCTTGATTTGCTCAAACGCCTCTCTACCTTCCTTTGACCATTTGAAAGATTCTTTTCCTTTCATCATATCAGCGATTTCTTTAGTCAACTCGGCGAAATCTGGCACGAACCTTCTCAAAAATTCACCTTTCCAAAGAAAGAGTGGACTCCAGGTTTACTTGTAGGCAAGGAAAGATTCTTTATAGCTTGAACGCGTTCAGGATCGATCTTAGTTCCTTCCTTAGAAACAATATGACCTAGGAGTTTACCTTCCGTAACTCCAAACACAGATTTTTTTGGATTCAGAGAAATCTTATGAAGTTTACACCTTTGCAAAATTTTCTCTAAATCTCTTAAGTGATCTTCTCGCTTCTTTGAAAACACTGTCAAGTCATCTAGGTATATCACAATGATCTTGTCCTTATAATCTGCAAACGCCATATCCATGGCCCTTTGAAACGTTGCACCAGCATTGATCAAACCGAAGGGCATTCTTCTATATGCGAACGTACCCCAGGGGGTAGTGAATGCAGTTTTATGTTGATCTTCTCTAGCCACCTCAATCTGATTATAGCCAGAGAAACCATCTAGCATAGATAGCATTTCCGATCCAGTTACTGCCTGCAGAATATGGTCCATGACTGGCAGTGGGTAGTTATCCTTCAAGGACGCCTGATTAAGATTGCGGAAATCCACGCAAATCCTAATTTCTCCATTTTTCTTGCGAACCGGTACAATATTAGCTATCCAGGTCGAATGTCGAATAGGAAAAACTATTCGTGCATCTAGCATCTTTTGAACTTCATGAAATATTGTCCCTGCAATCTTGGGATTATATTGTCTTTGCTTTTGCCTGAATGGAACTGCGCCAGGCTTCAAGGGTATGGCATGCTCCATTTCCCTGGGTTGGAAAGACTTCAAATCTTCGTATGAATATGCCAAGACGTCAGAATATTTGGTAAGGAGATTTATGAATTTCCTGCGCTCCTCAGGCGAGCAACATTTACCAATATTGATCAGGCGAGGTTTATCCTTGGTGCCGATATTAATTTGCTCATAGTCAGCAGAATTTGCAGGTCCTGCCTGCTCTTTCTCTTTAATAAACCTGTCATGTTTGTCAAAAAGTTCTTCGAGTGAAACCAACCCTTTGGGAATTTTATTTCCTCTGAGTTGAATGACGCCATCACCTTCATTGAGGAGGGACTTCGTTCCCACACTGTTGCATGTCATTTGCATGCGTGCAAATCCATATGCTAACACCTTCCCACATGGCATCTTCCATTAGTGAATCCTTTTGTCGAGTGAGATGTTTCAGCTGTACCTTGGCCCTCAAATACTTCTCTCACATTGCCAAGAAGTGCTTTGCAAAAGAACATGTTTTTCACCATCTAGAGGCAAGGAATTTGAAATGTTATCCTTTGTCCCTACCACTTTATTCCAGCACAAGACACAAAAGATGTTATGCCCTCATGACTGTGTTAATCGTATTAATTTATATGCAACATCTGGCCCATAACATCTAGGCCCAGCGCCCCATTGCCTTTCAGAGACTTCTGTTCACAATGTTTTTAACTTCAAAAAAATCCAATCTCCAGTTACAATTGCCACTGTAGCAGTCTCATTGTGTTGTAGATTCATCCTATCTATGGCCAATTTGAGGTTCTCAACCAGAAAAGCAGGGTCATGACTACGAGTATCATGAAATGAAAACATCCCGATTGGATGTATGTTATGTTATATTGTACCATTTCTCCACCAAATGCAACCATTTTTCCCATAAAGCTTGTTGATGCACATCTTAGTTTCTCAAATACTACTCTTAAGTATTTATTTACTATTTTCATCCACCCATCCGTTTGAGGGTTAAGGTACAAGGATCAAGGTCATACCACTGAGTTTATAATTCTTTCAAGAAATCAAAAAAATTGGGATTTTGATCAATAGCAATATCCTTCAAACACGCGTGTTACCTGTATATGTGTTATCTGGATTCTGAACGACTCGGCAAGTTACCACGCTTTATCAATGAGAATTAATGGGAACCAAACTGCTACGGATTCATTTACTTGTGCAGAAATATAAAATATAACCTTGTACAGAGTTTTGCAGTAAATACAAGACATATTGTTGCTGAACAAATTTGCAGTATCTGATTACACAATAAAATAATAACAGCAGTCGGCTCAGCAACTTGAGTATTGCAGTAGGAACTTAATTACTTCATATTGCAAGGAACCTCCGCCAACAATGCTGTTTTGATAATATACAGGGTATTGCATTCAGTAATCATAAATCTAGAACAACATGGGAAACAAAATATATATTCAGAAACTCCAAGTCCTAAACAGACAAGAATATGCTAGGAGACCTCAAGAATTGAATAGTGCCTAGACAACAAAGTAAGGAAATATTAATAAACTTCTCTGTGAAATCTCACAATGAGGAAATAAAGTCCTTCGCGTCTATTCTACACCCCTTCCATAATAACTTATTCCTTATGTTGTATATGAAGTCCTGCACGTCTTTTATACGCCCCTTCCAAAATAACTTATTCCTGGTGTTGTAACAATTCCTTAAGAAGCCACTATGACAAGCAACAAGCAACGAATGACGCTCAGTTATGATCTTTTAACCTAGAATTAGGTACAAGAAATGTGTAGTTTTTATAGAAACTTGTGTCGCCTGATAATATATATATTTGTCAGCTTCATATACCTTCTCTCAATATTGTAGCATAGCAGCCCTCTCGTTCATGGAATGTTCATCCAATATCTCCTCTTTACGATCGGCATCAGCTATAGATATCACTAGAAACTTAAGTAGCTGGGATAAGGAAACTTCAATATTTGTGCTCTTTTAATACTAAATTCCAAGAACAAAACAATTTAATGTGCAAGGAATGTGTCGTTTTTATAGAAACTTAGATCACCTGATGATATATGCATTTGTCAGCTCCATGTACCTTCTCTAGATCTTGTAGTATAGCAGCAGACCTCTCATCCATGGCATGTTTATCCAGTATCGCCTCTTTCCTTTGGCATAAGCTATAGATATTGCTAGAAACTCGAGTAGCTGGGTGAAGGAATCTAAAACCACATTATTTGTACCCTTCTATTACAGAATTTCAAAGTCAGACGACTCAGAACCATTTAATGCAGTTAACCACTTTGTTTGTTCCATCAAGCTCTTCTATGATTAAAAAATATTTCAAGCTTCAATGCTCTTGTCTAGATGATTTAGTGTTTCCCAAACAAATACTGCTTGAATTTATATACAAGATGCATGAAAGCCAAAAAACACAATCATAAATGCATAATACACTTCTCATTGACATTTAATTTATAGTTTCCTAGTTTTCTTGAACTGGAAGAGTTCCTTGCTCAGGCTGGTTAGGGGAAAGCGCAGTCTTAAGGAATCACCCCTCGACTTCAAATTCTACAAGTCTGATAGCGCACCCAGCAATGGGACTCAGTCTATGTCACTCCTCCCCACGAAAGATACCGAGCAACAAAGACCATCTGCTGTTTATAGCTAGCGATACCGACCCCGCCCAAAAAAGGGTTAGAGTCTCCAGGGAATGCTCCTAGTGAAAACCGTTGTCCTTCCACCCAGCCATAAGGAGGCCTCACGACAAGCTCCCTTATTCCGAAGAACGGGGGCCAAGTGGAAGAGAAACTCTTCCAACAACGCGCCTAATAAGAAGGATTTGCCCTACAATACTGTGCATCGGCTCAATAGTGATTAGGCATCCCCAATCCCCCGAAGGGGTGGAGTGCGTCATTCCCCCCCCCCCCTCGTCCAACCCTACAGGGCCTTCTGATAGAGAGGTAGTGCCACAGCCAAGAAGTTCGCCACAAGTGCAAAGCTTGCAGTTCCCCTCCGATGCGAGCGATTGCCTAACCAATACGATAGACGATGTCCGCCACACTCCCCACCAAGGAGCATTGAGACCAAATACTTCTCACCAGCATCCGTAGGGGCAAGGCAACAAAGCTCCTACGATACGTTTTGAAAATCGGCAAAAATCTTGTTTCTCATAGCCTGATATGTGGGCACTTAACCAAAAGATGTAGGAGAGAGTCCCCTACAACATCCCCACACAACGGGCAAACAGAACCTAGGGCCGGATCCAACAACCCAATCCTAGCACCACGACCACTAAGGACAATCCCTCCCACCCTCACATTCAGGAGCCAACAGACAGCTTCAGCCGACACGTTATTGTAACTGTTCTGATTTTTAATACATGTTCTGATTTTTAATAACTGTTATTATTTGTTTCAAATGCATCACACTTCTCTACAAATGGTTGTGGAAAATATGGAAGTGCAAGGACAAGGTTGGAAGTGATAACCGTTGTTTATTTCTTGCAAGACATCCTCTACAGCTTCTATTTGTTTGATTTTTTCCTTCTTTGTAAAATAAATAAGGGGTGCCATGAACTCTATTAAAACCAAATAATACATCAAATCCTCTCAACTAAGTCATATTCTTCAGAGAGGGCCAATCAAGGATGGTTTGAATCTTAGTTGAATCAAGATCAAATTTCCTCCTCAATAATTAATAATTATGTGTCCCACTCGCTCCTTGCATATTCAAATTTTGATTATTTTGCACATAAAAAAATAGCAACAAAAATTTCCTCAAATCTCTTTGCAACTAAAAAAAATCTCTTTCAAGCGTAAATCAAAAATTGTAATAGAGCCTATTATTCTTCCTTTTGCTAGTTCAAGTTTAGAAAAAGAAATGATTTATATTTTTCATTATCTTATTGCTCCCCCTTTGTACTCAGATTAATTTTGGAGGGTAGCCCTCATAAGTTGACTCCTAACAATGTTTTGATGTCCTTTTGATAGTTGAATGGTAACATCAAGAGTAGCCGGTTTCAAAGCTTGGCATACTCCTTCAGCCGATCAATGTACATAGCCACCACACATTGGGGAAAACATTTCCCACCAATATGCTAGCCTCGCAGAATTGCATAAGATAATTCTGAAACCATTGTTCCAGTTCTTGAAGGCAAAGAAATAGCATGCCTATGTATAAGCCTCAAAATTATGGTATATTGCAATCATAAATCAGTCCAGAGTAGTTATTTCTGGCTTGTCATCCTCGTCCCATCCACATTAATCATTTTCTTCCAGAGAAATGTCGTACCTGCGAGATTTGAGTGTAAAATAGAATATTCTGGTAACCCTCCATAGGCTTTAATGGAAAAAAATCAAGACAACTTGCCTGTTCAAACCCTGAGTTTAATAATTTGAAATTTCACAACAATTAAACATAGGAATGGGAAAATTCAAGCTTTAATTCATGCCGAACCCTCCTTGGTTCTTTTGGTTGCCTTGATTACCAGAATTACCTCATCTCCTATTCAAGATTCTGGCACAAGGATTTTGCTCATGATCATGATGCCCAGCCTCCTTTCTCTGATCTCAATATCTTTGTAGACCAACTTCATCACAACTCCCATCTCCCCAGTCCTTATTCTTCATTGTCACAGTTAATATACTTAAGCTTGATTCATTTATTCCATGTTGTCTCTTATCCCATTCAAGTCAATTCTTGTGGTTTCTTCCACCAACACTGCAGTTTTTAATTTTCAATTCCCTCTCTATGAGTAGCTGGGAATGAAACCATAGATGATATGTGCCCAGGACACCAAGAAAGTGGTTATGATTTTTTTCCTGATTTTCCTGAATTGGAAGAGTCTTGTTATTCAGGTCGGCTTAGGGGAAAGCGTCGTCTTCAGGGATCACTCCTCAAATCCAGGTTCAACACTGGTAGAGCTACCAATGAGACTTGCGCTTAGTAGCTCCCCCTTGCTCAAAGGACTGAGCAACAGAAACCAGCTAGTGGTAGCTCTAGCGATACCGATCCCACCACTTAAGGTTAGAATCTCCACGGAATACCCCTGGTAGAAGACGTTGGTCTCCACTCAGACATACGAAGGTCTTACAGTGAACTCCCCTGTTGTTGAGAACAAGGGCCAAGTGGAGGAGAAACTCTTCTAACAGTGTGCGTAACAAGAAGGCTTTGCCCTACACGATTGTGCATTGGCTCGATAGTGGTTAGGTATCCCCGAGGCCCCTGAGGGGCCAACTGCAACATGTTCCCCTCCACCATCCAACCCTGTAGGACTTTTTAATAGAAGGGCAGTGCCACAGCTAGGAAGTTCACCACAAGCGCAAAGTCTGCAGTTCCCTTCCAATGAGAGCGATCACCTAACCAATACAATAGACGATGTTAGCCCCACTCCCCAGTAAGGAATATCGAGAGCAAACCACTAATGAGCTCAACCATACACCTGTTATAATTGTTGTACACAATCTAGGAAAAATCCTAGGTCTTAAAATATCTTAATCTGAAATTGAAAAAACAAAATTTTGGATTATGAATGTTAAGTGGAAATATATAGCTGTGTAGACCAATGTTCTATGTTTGGTGAGACTATTCATCTCCATCTGCCCTTGTTTCTTTAGGGCAGATAGAACACAGATATCAGAAGACAACTATATTGATGTCTATATTTTACATGCACCCCCCCCCACACACGCACACACCCCACTCTATATATTTATCTGGTAAATGGAGATGGATAGTCCCACCCAACAAGCGTATCGAGTAGGCCACAAATAAACGCTGTCAGCCCCATTATTTTCTATTATAAAGACAGGGAAAGCAATTCTTTGATAAAATATCTACATTATTTGAACACAAAAGACAATATTCAGGTTACAAAAATGGGGAAACAACACTGTATTATTGAATTATCAAAATATCAATTCTTCTAAAAAGATATGGGCACCCCAAAAAGTCTCTAAGAGTTGTATGGTCACAACACTTCCATAGACCAGCGCACAATAATACTTCCACCCAAAACATATGCCCCGTTCTAATGCCTATTAGCCTGCTCGTAGCTAATGTTTCCATTTTAATTTTTTACCTCTTTTGTCTTTTGCTTTTGGGATAAATTGATTTTACATAAAACTCCACTAACCAACCAAAAATTGTGGTAGACCGCCATATAGAATATAGGGCAATCACGAGTGCCATCTAGCTTGAGAATGAAGCATGCTGGTATTCGACGCCTCGCCTGTAGATAGATAGGGCCCCTATCTGAACTATGGGCATCTCCTATCTCCCCATTTAGAGAGAGGGAGAGTGGCTTGCTCAACTCAGCATCATTCATCTGCCAGGTCCTCAACTACCGATCTCTATATGGTTGGGTTGGCTAGTTGTGTCACATATATAATACAGATATCAATCAATCTAGTTTGGTTTGGTCTGGTAACTTGCTAACGTAAACACAAATGCATTAACAAACAGATACTTTATTTAAGTAATAGTGAAGCAGTTTACCTTCAGATATTTGTAAAACCATACTTCAAACTATTAATAATTTCACAGCAATTAAAACAAAATAAAATCAAGTAATATCAGCATAACTTCGACACTCACCTAGCTCATCAAGTTCCACAACAACAGGCTTCACACCAAGTTCCTGGAACAAGCCTTTTGCCTCGTGGCAATACCTGCAACGCTAAGAAAACATTTCAAATTGACCTCCTCAAGATAAAATCTATTGACTAAATTGAAACCTCAGAGTGTAGTTGCATTTACTCGATAGAACATTGTTGAGAAAATTAAAATAGTTGTTTTGAATAATACAATTGAGAGTGACTAAACTTATGAGGTAAATTTGGAACTTTGATACAGTTTGTACAATGGTGGAAATAGACATTTGATCATTCAAATTTTGAAATAAATTTAGTTTAGATGCACACAAAATAGAAAGTTTCAGATTTTAGCTCATGGAATGAGGGCCCAAACGTAACCCAAGCTTTCTATGAACATGCATTCTAACATGGAGATTATACCCAAGTAACATGATATGACAAGTAAGATACTCCTGATGCTGACAACATAGGGAGTTCTCCATATTGCTTCCAAATGCTCATCCTGTGAATGATGAAAATCTATTACTATCCACAGACCGAATGGGTGCTGACAAGGCCATTAATATCCAGTGGACTAAACTACAATAAGTGCGGCGGAATCCACACATGTGGATCTGAGCATAAACAAAAGTATATGGCTAGATTTACACATGTAATTGTGTATGTCTAGACTATGCTGCATTTATTAAACTACAATTATCTAGTGACAGTCACTGGCAATTGACAAGACAAATCTCGTTTCACAAACATCATACTAGAACACATTAACAAGCAATACGCAAAGACCCTCAAGGGGGTTTATCTTTCTTAAAAACAAGAAAAACAACTTTTCTAACAAAGTAATTTTATTTAAGATAAAGGATAAAAATAAGATGGAAGATATAAATAGAGAATAGAGATTATATGTATGTAACTATTTGTTTGCACAAAACTATTTAGTAAAAGCTTTAAGCTCCCCCGTTTAAGAGGTGGAGATGTAATTGTCTGCTCAGACAGAAGTGGTGTAACTTGGCATTAATGAAGAGAAAATTACAAATTAATTCTGGCACTTGAAATATTTGTCGATGTAGGAGTATATTCTTGCTGTTTATTTTATTGCACAAGATTATTAATTTATTGGCTGTTTTGAGAATTCTTGCATCATTAACAGGTAACAAATACCCCAAGATGGGCACAATTCCAATAACTTACAAAAACATCTCTCATATGCAAGAAGAGATGACAAGTTAGAAGTATTGAAGACTACACCAGGATTTGAAAATTCATCTCAAATGCCAATCTTTTGACAGGGGAAGCAACATTTGAGGAGGCTGCCACCTTCATGGGCATTCTTCGTAAGTATGAAAGTATTGCAGGACAAGTTATTAAAGAATGTCAAAATAAAAATTCTGCGATGTTTATAGAAGTTTGTAGATCAGTCTCGACTTGAATATTATATCTTGTAGAGATTCATGACTTCCACGAACTATAATAATAGAATACAAGATTATGGGAAAACTGTGAAAAAATTTGAATCGACATTTCAGATCGCGCCACGTGATCTATCATCAAGAAGAATCATGTGTTCAAGTTGCAGACTAGTGCTCCTTATATAGCTATCTCTAGTCAAGTACATGATGCACATTGGCCCACCAAAGGAGAAAATACTTTAAAAACTAGTGGTTACAAACATTTAAAAGTTGTAACCCGCTAATTTGACAACATTAATGTCTTTGACAAACTGCAGCAATGCCATCCTCGCTCTTTCCAAAACATGCCTCTTTCTGTCACTCCATAACATATGTTTAATCCAAACAGAAAAAAGGTAGAACCTTTGGTCTAGCATCATTTTAAAAAAGCCAAGTCCGCAATCCTTTTTACAATCTTAATCCTCAGCTTTTCCACAAGCTTCACTGTCAAGCACAGTTCCCTGGTAATGTATCTTTTCCCAGCTCCTACCTTGAAACACCCTTGCTTATGAGAAAGAATTCAGCAAACCTTTGAAAAAAATAAGTTGGCACCCTCCAGTCCAAAATTGGATGTTGTAAAAGAAAAGGGGCTCTGCTTGGCCAGAAAATAAAAAATCATCAAGAAGATACTCCAGACCATCCAAGTTAATCTCAATTACCATTAGAAAAAATAAATACACCCACCATATCTTTGGCATTTGCATGTGATCGAGAATAGATCGCCATTGTATATAAGCTAAGATGGCCAATACAAAGATCCTCTCTCTATATATAATTTAGGATATAAGTAGAAGACCATGCTAGAGCTAACACACAAGCAAAGATATAACCAAGGGGTGTAAGTAGCACTAAATATCAAATGTATAGGGTTCCAAAGCCTATATCCAAGATATGGGGATGGGGTCTTGCTAGGATCCTAACAGTTGTAAGCAAGAGCTAATCCTAAACTAAGGGTTGCAATGCCTTCAAGCGGTAAGCATGTGCTATAGAGAGAACAATAATGTAATACACAAAGATATGTTACATTATCCTAGTATAATACATGATACATCAGAATATTAATCAACTAACATAAAATGAAAAAAAGAAATAGGGTTAGAGATACTTACCTTTGCTTGGACATTGTTGGCGCATTAACCCCCCTCCTTGGTTTGTAACACCTTATGAGAGATTGTTGTGGGTGGATTACAAGAGGGGTAGGTAGGAAAAATCAAGAAAGATTTATGTTTTGACAATCCTCATGCCTTTATAGGCAAAAGGAAACATGTTTGTTCTCTTGATTTACAAATTAAGAAAAATGTGAAAGGAGAAGAAATCATCCCCAAATTTAAGGCACATCATAGAGGGATGAAACCAAGTGATCAAAAAGAATGTCATGAAGAGATCCAGAAATTGTTAAATGGAGAATTTATTCAAAAATCCATTTCCTCTTGGAGCCGTGTAGCTTTTTATGTTAATAAAAGGAGCGACAGTTAAGGCAGAAGAAGAGGCTTGTGGTTGATTACAAGCCATTAAATAAGTACATTCAGTTTGTACAGCATCATATCCCATCAAAGGATGAGCTATTCTCCAGAATCAAAGGATCTAAGGTCTACAACAAATTCGATCTAGAAGTGAATTCTGACAGATATTTTTGAAACCTGAGGATAAGTATATAACGACTTTTGTAGTTCCAGGAAGACGATATGAATGGAACGTACTTCCATTTAGACTAAATACAGCACCCTCTATATTTCAGAAAATCATGGACAGTTTTTGATAAGTTGTTTGAATTTGTTTTAGTATATATAGATGATATTTTGATCTTCTCCAAATCACCCAAGAAGCATATAGAACATCTGAAAAGGTTCTATGATGTTGTTTATGAGAATGGATTAGCACTATCCCCTTCAAAAATGGAAACCTTTAAGGATTCCATGGCTTTCCTTGGTGTTACCATTAAAAAATGGTGATATTGAGATGCAGGATCATTTTGTTACTGAGATCCAAACATTCCCAGATCAAACTATAGATAAACTACAACTTCAAAAATTTCTGGGATGTGTGAACTATGTTGCAGGTTTTTATAAAGGGATTGTTGTTGATAGGATCTTGCTTAATAAAAGATTAAGGAAGAATGCTCCAAGTTGGGCATCAGAAATGACTAAAGTTGTCCAAAGACTCAAATCTCAAGTCCAACATCTTCCGCCAATGTCCTTACCAGACAATGGGCTTAAAATAGTAGAAACTGATGCTAGCGAAGATCATTGGGGAGCTATTCTTAAAGAAAAGCAAGAAGATGGAAAAGAAAAGGCATGCAGATATGTATCTGGTTCATTTCAAGGATTAGAACACAAGTATCATTCTGTGCATAAGGAAATTCTCTCAACAAACAAAGCTATTAAAGCTTTCATGTTCTTCTTGCAATCCGAGCACTTTACTCTCAGATCTGATCTCAAGGATTTCAGATCTACCTCAGATAAAACGTCCTTCAATAGGCTACAGCGATGGGGTCTTTGGTTTCATAATTATGACTTTTATGTAGAATACATCAAAGGTAAAGATAATCTCCTAACTGACTTTGCCAGTATGGAGTTAAATCATTCAAAAAATATGAATATTGTTCAAATCTCTGCAGAACTAGTTGGTACTATTTAGAATCAAGTCAGTGCTCAAAGAGCCATCCAAGTCGGGAAAGAAAATGATAAGTGAATGTCCTATGAAGCCCAACATATGCTTCTAGCTAGAAGAATTATTTTTGTAACGCCTTTTGCCATGATTTAGCATTATATCAGTTTTACAGATCCTGGAAATATCAATGAACCATTTCATTCAATCCAGGATCCGTTAATGATTTGCACACTACACTGGCCATGGAGACACTACAGATTTGTTGAACCAAATTGCCCCGAGCCTCCAATCATGGGCATATGGCTTAGACAGCTCATTCTAATTCCTAACACTCTCTGGAGATTTGAGCTTGCAAGAATGTGGCCAGAGGATCATCCTTTGAACAATGATATTTATAATATGCCTCCTAGATCGGGAACGTATGATTATCTTCCTGATTATTACAAATATTTTCCTGCAAAATATTTGCTAAGTTGTTAGATCACCCTCTTCTGCAAATGTATCCAGACATTGTGAGAAACATAATGATTAATTGTAAGATTCCTTTATTTCACTATGCAGCAAGGAGGAGCAAGTTGCCACCAGCCAAATCATGAACGTCAACTGTAGAAAAAAACACATCTATCATTCCATGAATGTCCATCCAGCATCTCTTGGCGGACCACTGGTGATACCAGACAGGTATCTTTTTCCAACCAGAAGATTAGACCAAGAGCATCCAATGTCTCATGTCTTTGATACGAAAGAAATCAGCGTGGCCTCTTTTCTACTGAAAAATATGTTTCATCATCATCGTCCTCTGATTCTGACTCAGATGGAGGACCACATGTCACTTACAGTCCATAATTGATTCCCGTTAGCTATAGTGACAAGCTTGTCGTCACTCTATCTACTTTTGTAAAGCTACTTTAATAAAGCTAGACTGACGGGCTTGTTGTTAGAAAGCATGGTGAACCCTTTCCACTTTTCAGTATGTCTGCCACTTCTTTAAGTGGATTCTCTTTTTGTTTGTGTCGTCTTTAACCGGTGTACTGAGTAAAGTGGTTCTCCTTCCTTTGAAACAAGCAAGTACAACAAACAGTAGTGAAAAAGCGCATAGAACAAGATAGGTTAGCGCTGCATAAGACACGTGTAAGTCGTGTTAGTCCAAAAAATAGCATATACACGATATATGTAACTGGGCATAACAAGGAAATAGAAAGTACTTGAAATGAAACAAATGTACCTATATAGTGTAGTAGAAGCCCCCAAAGATTAACATCATTGGGAAGAAACAAAGCCGCCACATGTCATCGTGTATCAGTCTGTGTATCCTGCATCAAGCTCAATATACCTCATGAATGCATGTGTGTAAAGAGTATATAGAAAAGTATATACCTCACGAACGCATGTGTGTAAAGAGTATATAGAAAATTATGTTACCCATCAAACCAACATGACAAACACGTATAAAATAACAAGCTAGCCAATCAAGTTATGTGTAAGTCTGGATTTTGTATTTTTGTCAATATTTGAATATTTTTGTATTGTTTGGAAACAACTATGTACAGAAGAGGGTAGCACAAGAGCTACTAAATAGGAGCCTCATCAGAGAGCGGGATGAATCCATACGGTTAAGGAGGCTCGAGCCTCACAAGTGTCATAAGAGAAGGATGATCATGTATAAGCTATGCAAAAGCATAGTATGTGTCGTAGGAGAACTAGGGCGGAAAGACTCATGAGAAGTAGTATGCGTAGATAAGGACCTAGTAAGAGGCCTAGGAAAGAATGACCCTCTAGGAGTATTATGTGAACTAGATGACCTAACAGAAGGCCTAAGAGGGAGTGACCCATGAGAAGTAGCAGGACTAGAAGACCTAGCAGAAAGCCTAGGAAGGAGTGACCCACGAAAAGTAGAGTGTGGACTGAGAGACCTATGCATAGATGCACTAGGAGTGGAAGTATTAATTGTAACTTAATGGCCAAGCCACTTAGGTATAGGATCATTGAATACTATACCCCTAACTGTAGTCATTTGCTGATTATGAATAAACTTGACACATTAATGTAATATAGATGGGATAGTTGTAAAAGCACATAGCCAAGTGCAGCCTAGACAAATGTCACATGAGCAAATAGAAGATGCAACCACAAATGGAATAGCTATAGTGGCTGAGCCAACTGTGAGAGGGAAAACAATACACCCTCATTGTGCCTTGTTAGCAAATGTTACTTGTGTTTTAGTACACCCAAGAGAACGAAGCAACTTGAAAATATATATTATGTTTAGCATATCAACCAAAGCACGATGTATCGGATGTTGGTCAACAAAAGCACAAATGTAAAGTGTATATGAAACAAGTCAGCATCATCAAAAGTAATAATTGACTAAAAAAGGTGTTGCAGTAATAGTAATAGTACCAATTATAGTGTCCAATGGGTGATCATAAGAAGGTGAAGGTGAAGGCGGTACAACACGATGAACATGGTGCACCTCTGAAGCAGTTTTGCAATGTTATGATCAAGAAGCGGGTCACTAAAGATTTTGAGCTTTGCCTTATCATTAGTGGGCTTAGATTCAACAAGGACATCCCATTCAATTGCACTAGCATTGATAAGGTCTTGTATAACATGGCGAAGCTTAACACATTGATTAGTAGTATGACCAACACATCTATGATAATCACAATGACGTATTAACATTGAATTTTTTTACTATGAGGCTTGCTTGCATCAACCTCAAGTGGTGGAGAGATACAAGATTGCACTCAAGTAATTGTTTAAGCACTAAATGAGGTGTACAAGGAAAGCGTGTGAATTGTCATTGAGGATCTTGTAACTGTAACTTTGTGGGTTGTGATACAAAGTTAACGATGTCTTTAACTTCAGTTTTATCATCAATAGTTGTGCCTTTGAAAGTAGATTTACCTTGGATCTTATGATTAGATGTGTCAAGAGTATTAACAACATATTTGAGCTTATTCATGTTAACTAGCTTAGTTTCACGATCTTTCAATGTATGGCATAGATGATCAAATGAATGAAACTTGTCAAAGATAATTGATTCTTGCAAAGGGGCAAGAAAACTTTGTGTAAAGAGATCTTGAAGCTCACTATCGGCCAAAATATTGTTCATCTTGGTAAGCATACTCTTGTTACGTAACACACAATCACTAATGTGTTCATTAGAACCTTGTCGCATCTTTAGCATTTGAGCATAGAACCTTGTCCCCAATATTGATAAAGAATTGTGTAAGGGATTGATTAGCTAAAGGAGTGTAAGTCCATACAGAATGTATGGGGAGATCATAGAACCATTGTAAAGCAAAATCATTTAGACTCCAAGGATAGAGTTTGGTGAGTAATGTATCATTGTAAGCATAATCCAAGCAAGCAACATGGAATGTATACAAAGGTGCTCTTCAAGATCACCCTTGCCATCATAGATAGGAAGCTTAGGAGCAACAAAACCCATAGGCAAGGGATAAGAAGCCACTTCAAGTGCAAGTGGGTTATGAAGCAATTGAGTAGAATCTATAGCATGAGAAGAAGTAGATGCACCTTGTTGTAATTGTAAGATTTGAGCTTGCAAAGTATGAACAAGGGTTTCAAGAGCTACGTGTGCTAGAAGAAGAAGAATGCAAACAACTATGAGTATAGATAGGAGATGTAAGAATAGCAGTGGTCATAGGATTAGACATAGCAACACTATGAAGTGGAACTTTAGGTGTACCCTGATAGAATAGGCACTGTAGATGTAGGAATAATAGATGTATGCATAGTAGTAATGATGTGGGATGAGGCATCAGTTTTAGAAGGATATGATAGCATGCTTAAGTTGGTCCCAAACAGAGCATTAAGAACAACATAATATTATCAAGATTTTCTTACAAAAAAAATGTGTGAATTATTGTGCCTCGTCTTCAAGTAGGTCATGATCATCAGATTCATTATGGGAACCTTCACCTTGTGCATGGTCAATGAAAATAGTGAAAGACAGAATGAGCAAAGATATTGGTAGTAGAATATGTGTGCTCGCAAGTGTTAGAAACCATAGTGTCAGATTGTATATCAACACAAGTAGAATCAACATATGGGTCCCCTCCCTCACACAAAGGAGGAGCATGAACTTGATTAGAGGGATAGCAACTCATACTAGAGCAAGGGTGGGAATCCTTAGGCTTGAGATAAAGATCATAAAAAGTTGAGGATAAGCCATGATGATACACAAAAAGACAAAACATAGAGCTAAGAAAAATTATGCACAAAAACTGAAAGAAACCCTAGGGCCAACTAGGGTTTGAAATAAAGTTGCATAGATTTGATTCAAGATTCAAATTCACCAAATGTTTACACCCTAAAAATATAATGTAATGTTAAATGCAATGTAAAACAACATATAAGATGTAAAGTGTTGTTATAGGAGGTTATTCTGAACAAATTAATTATCAATTAACCATGCATAATCAGAATAATGTATTAATACTTGTAACAATGATAAACAATGCAATGATAGCACAAAAACTATAAAACACAATAGGAGATGAAGACTTACCTGTATAGAGAGGAACTGAAGAGATTTGGATGTGCATATTTGGTAAACAAGCTGATTTGAACCTGAAGATGCTCTATTTCTCATAATGTAACTAGAAAATGCTCTAGTTTAGGGTCGTTAACTACTATATAGTCTAGCCTTTCTTTTGTACGGTCCTGACTTCTACTGTACGGTCTTTGACTTGATTGCAGTGAAGTTCTGTAACTTTTTGTGCCCTTCACTTGTTTGAAATGATGTTGTCATTGTCACGTTGCTTTGGGCTTGCACAACCTGTAATGACCTGTAACAAGCGGAAACCCTAGATCCCTGCAATACCCTTCATCAAAGCATTAGATAACAATAGGAGAAATCAGTGTGTGGGTGAGGTTGGACTATGCTTGGCGGTCAACACCTGTTGAACCAATCCAAGTGCTACACTACATGCCCTCAAGTGGGAGAAAGCCTCATGTAATTTTCCTAAGTGTAGGTGCAAGTGTCAATGTGATCTAAGCCAACCCCCTATGTGTGCCCTCGTGTCTCTTGACACAAAGATAGTGTGGTAACTATAGAGTAGAGAATGTACCCAATGCAATAGTAGTGTGATGTGGTGTGCTTCAGATGCTAGACTACACCCTTTTATCCCTTGAAGACCTTTGACAATGCTTGGTGTGACTTTTTTCTTACTAAAACACGGCTCTAGGACCTTTACATGCTTAGAAGTGGACGAAGTTAGAATTTTTGCCCTGGTTAAATGCTTCAGACATGTACTAGTGATTGCTCTAAATAATGTGCAATACTTTTAAAAGATTTAGGAGAGCCTTGAGTGCTTTTATATTGATATTTGCAATAGGAGCTAATGAAAGTGCCAAGTGAATTATGAAGTGATATTGGTTTTAGTTATACAACCTTCCGTAGGTAAAATATCGTACTAAGGACAACCCTAGGAAGATGAAATGACGCACTTAAGATATTTAAATTGAAAATAGAGTCGCAAGTAAAAGGATGTAGGACCATACAAGTTGACCAAGACCACAGTCCACTATGGAGCAAACTGTATGATTTTGTCCAAGCAATTAATGATGCAAAATCAGAAGTTCTCCAATGATGCCTACAGATGATTTATTGTTTTGGTAAATTAATATTTCCCAAATGAACGGCAGAGCAAAGTGTGGAGATGAGCAAGTCGAGAAAGAGATAGAAAGATGTGATAATTGAGTTTAGAATGTGAGCATTTGTCTTAGCAAGGGAACATAGTCAAACTTGTCATTGCCAACGGATACATTACCAAATTTAAGTGTCTACAAAAAGCTACCTGATAATCTTATTTTTTAGCTACAGGATTCTGGTTTTGCAACTATGTCTCAAGTTGTTGACCCAGCTACCACTTCCATTTGGCAACAAGGTTGGTTGAGGCCTCAACACTTGGGGTTAGAAGGAAGAGAGAGTGAAAGGTGGAATAAATATGTGGGAAATCTGGTTAGAAGTCACGTGAGGATTGGAGAAGGGGTCGAGCATGAATTGGGGTGGACTAAAAATCCATTCAAGGGCGAATACACAGCGAAACACAGATATAATGCTAAGTTCTCTTCAGAAGGCCTTGATAACCAGTTTTGGTGGTGGAAATCAATCTGGAAGGTTAGGACTCCTTTATAAACTAGAACCTTTATGTGGTTGGCACTTAGTAATAAAGTGTTAACATGGGATGCACTGAGACGCTCTTGAGAAGAGGTTGGCAGAGGCCAAGAAGATGCACATTATGCAGAGATGCTTTGGAAACTATCAATCATTTACTTATTGGCTGTCCCTACACTCCAGCGGTTTGGGCTGAACTGGATGGTTTGATTCGGAGACCAGGTTCTTGGCATGGTAATAAACTGGCTGAATGTTTGAAGAACTGGTTTGATATCAGAGAATTAAAACGATTCAGAGCTTTATCCTATGTTTTGGCTTGGGGGTATGGTTGGCAAGAAATGCTGACATTTTCAACAATAAAAATATTCCTCCAATCCAGTTCTCTATTCAGATTAGAACAGTTTTTGAAGGGTTGAAAAAGACCACGAAATTGAAGGCACAAAGAAAGATTTCAGAGGTAGTGATTGATAATACTATTCCTTGGTGTTTTTTGATGGGGCAAGCGAAGGTACTCCGGTTTGCTGTGGTGTAATATCAATGATGATTACTCCTTTCGTTTCAATGCAGTGCTAGGTCTAGGGTCAACTAATTATGTTGGATTACTGGCTTTCTAATTGCTCCTCAAGATTGCTTGGGATGACAATATAGACAGGTTGCAAGTGATGGGAGACTCTCATGTTGTTATTAATTGGATGCCCAAGTTGTATAGAAAGGAGAGTCTACTTTTGACTCCGATTTTTGAACCGGGGAACCAGCTCGCTGGTGTTTTCACCATTGTTTCGTATAAACATGTTTATCAAGAACTAAATACAGACTAGTTGTCCAAAGATGGTTTTTTGTTGGTGCCAAGACAGTGGGTGAACATGGAGACTAAGGATGGAATATCACATCCTCCCATCGCTTGCAATATTTTTGATACATAGGTTGTTTAATTTTGGTTTATGGGTTGAGGCCTTATTTGCTTTTATTGAGCAATTTGGAGCATTGCTGGTGTGAACATTCAATATTTTCTTGGTTTTCTGGAAAGGGTAATGTGCGTGTCTGGATAGTTTTATGGGCCCTCAGGGGCTGTCTTTTGATTCTATATTTTCAATGCCTTGTGCATTTACATATCGTAACTTTTTACTTGGTAATAAAGTGATTATTTTTTCTTTGGAAAAAAAAGAGAGAGAAATTGGCCTCTTGTTTTAAGTTTCTGCAATGCAGCTCCATAAAAATCTACCTATCTCGCCTTTTGCCAATAAAATGACCTATCCATTTGTAACATTTTAAATTGAAGTTATGTGGAAGAGAAAGCTTAAGAGTTTCTCCATAACTTCATCTTCCACAAAAAAGACAAAATATCCATTGGTTTTTTCCAAATTGCAAACTATGATTTAACAAATTACAAATCAAATTCCAAAGTCTTTAAATCGATTGAAGTAAAATTAGCAACAATAAACAAATTGGGGCAAACTAACGATAGTTTTAGACTATTCTCTCTTGTCCATACTCAAACTTTGCACAATATTTGCAGTACATAACACTGAGGGTGTCCAGCATGACGCATTGATGCTTCACATTCTTCGCTTATGCAACCAACCTCCAAGCATTCACAGTTTGCAAATCCAACCAAAGAGTTTCCTTCATACTTTCCAACTTCAGTGAAGAAACACATTTTTCGCTATGCGAATTTTGCATTTTTTGCACCTCAACAGACTCCTTTCACATACCCTTTGCTTTCTTCCCATTGTTTTGTCACACACAATCTTCACAACATGAAAACATGTTTGCATTGTGTTCACACCTTCCCAAGGCACATTCACACCCTTCGCAGCAAATACACAACTTTTGCAGCAATGGGCCATTGCACTACAAATTATGACAAGAAATGTACCACCAATTTCGCAGCTTGTGTAATGCATATCACAAGGAATCTTGCAGTCTGGAAAGCTCGCGTCATTCAGTAGCTTCCTTTTCATTTGCATTTACTTACTCACTGCCCAAGAGATTATTTTTCTCTTGATCAGCCTTCCTGTAATTCTTCACTCAAACAAGCTCAAACCTAGCACAAACCACTTCTTTATTCAAAGTTTAAACCCTTTCATTAACACATTCAAGAATAGTTATCTTCAATTCCCATGACTCCAAAGAATTTGCCACAATCGCACATACCAGAGAACATTACCTTTCAGTATTTCAGATTTCTTCACGAAGGAAGGCACCAACAAACAGTTTGAGCACAAGTTTAACCAGAACGGTTGATTGAAAGATCAATGGCACAAAAGTCCTTTTCAAGGCCCCTTTTTTAGCTGACAATTCACACCTTATCTGCTCAAACCTTCAAAGGAGCACAAGAACCATCAAATTGGATCAACAACCAAGGATGACTTTCGAGAAATAAAATAGCATATGACAACTTAGGGTACACATGGCCTCAAATGATCATATGGATCATTGATTAAATTTGAATAGCAGTCAAGGTTGTTGCAAGTTTAAACATGAAATGTGGCATCAATCAAGGTTAAAAGATCGACAGAGGTGAAGCTTTTAGAGAGATTTTGGAGCCAAGGCACAAGGACAGTCAAAGCCTCAAATGGAAACATGGGTTGTTGGATGAGATGGGACAAACAAGAAGCAAGGAAGAGGATGTGTCTTAGAGTCAGAAAAGGGATTTTAAGAAGCAGTTAAAGGGTTTTAAAGGGGAAAATAAGAGAACACCCATTAAGGTCCTAGCAATATTAAAACAGGCTCGAGGGGTCATTGATATTGGACCAGGTCAACAGTTTTGTTCAGCTAATCTAGTAAAAAAAATTGAGTTCATCAACAAAAGGGGGCCAAAAGTGAATTCAGACTATCAACGGTCACAACAAAAGGGATTAATAAAGGCCTTTAAAAGATAGGAAATGATTAAGCTCAGACCATATGAAAATCACTTGGTCAGGGGCTCCCTTGAAGGAATATTTTGATATGATATAATAAAGAAATCATGTCAAGACGGTTAACAAGGCCAAGAATAACGAACAAAGGCTTGTTGACTATAACAATAAGAAGGAAATTACAAAGACTTGTCGAGGAAATAAAATACAGGGAGGTGGAGTATAGACTTATGTCTTGTAAATCTACCACCCATCTCTGCCTTGAGGCAATTTCACCTTTGTACATCGCGTCTTTTTTTTGTTAGATTATGGTACTTCAGAATGCATCCTCCAGCAGGGTGCATGTGTGGAACCTAGGCACACTTCAGCAGAGCATACAGTTGTAGAAAACAGCAGTCCTATTCTAGGTTGTCATATTTCTAGCAGTCCTGCTCTTGGCCGTCTAGATGTAGCTGTTCCTTTTATGTAGTTTGTTTTCTAGTTTTAGAATGGCAGTTCTTTATTTAACAGTTTGGTTCTGTAAAGTTTGATTGTCTATTTAAGGGCACGGATCCCTAGGCAAAAATTAGGTCAAGGGTTGATTTAATTTTGGAATGGATCTATTTTTAGGATCCGGACTATTTTTAGAGTTTCGTCTTCAGCTATAAAAGAAGGCCTCATGTAAGCATTTTATTCATTCAGTTTTTCATTCAATGCAAGCATTTTTCTATGGTGTGTTCCAGAGCATTGTAGCTTCTGTTTTCTGATTGATAAAATAGTGATGTTATTTGGAACAGGTCTAAGTATTTTTCAATTAACATTTCTCTATTGCATGTGATTGATTCTAGCATTTAAAGTTCAGTTGTTTTGAATTGCTTTCAGTTTTGAGCTATCCAGTTGAGGAATCTTTAAGATCATAGTCTATTTACCATAGTGTAGAGGAATTTTCCACATGGCACCAGAGCACAGTTTCTAATCTTCCAAATTTTGTGTATGAAGAGGCTAGTTGTCCAGAGTAGAGAGTTGTCGGAGGATTTCAGTGGGCAGTATGTCCGAGCTTTGATGTCAGTAATTGGTACGTGGACCTGTGACGATTTGTGGGGTGTGAAACCCTAGTTGATCCAGTGATCATATACTAAAGCTTGTTCGAACTATTGCAGTAATGGCAACTACCAGTACGCAAGAGTCACTTGTTGGAGAGATCCTATACCTATGTGCCATGTAAGTTAAGATTGTTGAATATCCAAGAAGAAACAAACTTATGGTTCCTTGAGGAGAAAAGGGTTACGCCTCCCACAAATCCCAAAGATCTAACAGAGTACAAAATAAGGTAGTGACGGTAAAGCAGATTTTATTGGATTTGGTTGCAGACCATCCAATCCCTCACATCACCACCAAGAATACTGCCAAGAAGGTGTAGGTTCCCTTGGTAACCTTGTACAAGAGAGTGAACGTATCCAAAGTGATGCTTCTGATAAATATTAAAAACAAACTCAACACTACCCAGATGAGCAAGACAGATATAGTGGCAAACTATCTAGTGAAGCTAGCTAAGCTTAGAGATCATATTGGTGCAGTTGGTGATGAAGTCAAAGATAGTAAGCTAGTTTGGATTGTTCTAAATGGCATCAGTCCACCACGGCACAACTTTGTTCAGGTTATTTATGGTTGGGAAAAGCTACCGGACTTCGAGCAATGTTGGATGTTTTCATTGGAGAAGGGATGAGACTATAACAAGTCTCAAATAGTTTTAAGAATGATGTTCTAGACCAGGCCCTGGTCAGGAATGTGAGGAAGGGAGGAAAGAAAGGATCCATATATAGTTACAAGAAGACAAAAGACCCGGGGTCTTCTAATCACCAGAAGAAGGATATGGATCATATTAAGTGCTTCGATTGCAACAAGTATGGCCATTGTGCTTTATTTGTCTAGAGAAGAACAAAGGGAAGGGCAAGCGGTAGTTGAAACAGTTTGCAGGAAGTGCGGAAGCTTTAGGAGTATATGAGTTGACTACCAAGCTTGACACAACATTTGCAATGGTGTCGTGCCTTTCCATGAACACACTCTTAGGTGTTGGGTGGTATGTCGACAATGGAGCCTCAAGACATGTGACTTCAAACAAGGAAGCCTTCTTCAAATTGAAGGAATAACATACTAGCATGCAAGTGGAGCTTATTGATGATTCAAGTAATTATTGATTGGGATAGGGTTTATCTGATTCCACATGCATGAGTTTGTGTACATTCCTAGTACGATTAAAAATCTCCTTTCATCTTGTCTAATAGATTCAAAGTGTAGGGCTGAGTTTGATGATCAATATGTAATCGCATTAGCCCTGAGCCTAATTGAATCTTGGCCAAGAGAATTCAAGAGGGTGGCTTTTACAAGTTGCTAGCAAATCTAGTCAAGCAAAGAGCTTTATTGACCAGAAGTGACAATCTGAACAAGCTTTGGCACAAAAGCTTTGGGCACCTGAACTACAAATCGTAGCCTCTTTTGAAAGGCAAGAAGGTTGGATGCTCGAACTTCAGGGTGGAGAAGAGAGCAGTGTGCAAGGGATGTGACCTCTTTTCCGAGCGGTGAGCACAAGGCAATGAGAATTCTAGATTTGATTCATTCAAACATCTGTGGACCTATGTCATCAACCTCACTGACAGGAAATTTGTACCATGTTACTTTCATTGATGATTCCTCCATATAGATTTGGATTATTTTATGACAACCAAGAATGAGATCTTTGGTAGGTTCAAGGAGTTCATGAAAGATCCCCAAATGGATCCTTGGAGCAAATATAAATTTTTCCCGCTCAACACAATAGCAAAATACAATGGCAAAATATAAACTTCGAAAGCTAGGGTAAACGGGATTGATTTCAGCCAAATCGACTAGGGTTTTATGTGCAAACACACCCAAAATCAGCATACAATAATTATTTTTACTCCCAAACCCTTGGAACAACCCTGGAGAATTTATGACGAAAATCAGATTCTACAACAGCTAGAAAATAATTTAAATCTGAAACCCTAACTGTTGCAATCTTCAAGATATCATAACTTTCTCTACACAACTCCAATCTAGGCAAATGACATATGCCCGAAATTGGAAAAATACAAGGAACAAGATGATGTAAACCAAATTATAACAGCAACTACCAAACATGCAGATCTGGCCCTCCTACTATTTCAGCCCACACATTTAGGGCATCAAATGAACTCCAAAAATTATTTTCTCTATCCGAAATGTTTGCCTATATGTTTAGGAACTCATTCATATAAGAATCAAAAATTTGAGATGCCAAATCAACTCTGAAATCAGATCTGAAATCTGATAATAAAACTGGTAAATAACCCTCAGAAGAATTATGAAATTTGGGTATTTTCATTCACAAAAATTATGAGATATTAGACAATGATTTTCAGATCTAAATACCTCAATGATAATGCCCAAACAGTCCCAAGGTGAGTTGATCCAATAGAGAAAACATTACTGCAATTTTATTCACCAAAATACTTCGAAAAGTCTTCAATAACATTGCTGGAAAAAGCCTGAAATAGACTGAAAATATGATTACAACCAATGGAAAATTCTGAGTGAAAATCCCTTTCAAACTCTTGGGGTTTTCGTCCACAAGAGATTTAATTCACAAGGGGTTTCGTCCTTGGATTTTTTTTTGCAAAAACTGAAGCTCTATGCAAGAGAAAATATTATATTAAAATCTGGATGATGGAAGAGGCAAGTCGACTTCCCTTTTAAAAGGAAAAGGGCCAACAACCAACCTCCAAACCAGCCAATGAGCTCACATGATTTTCCCTATACAAAGCATTTAATATTTTTTTTCCAACCACTTTTTCCCTCTAATGTAAGTCTATTTTCCTAGGGGAAATACATTAATTAATTATATTTTTATCCTTCTCAAATGTCATTATTCACTTTTGGCCCAAGTCGCCATTATCCCCTTAGGAAGAATAAAATACAATAAATCCCTTTACAATTATATTTGCTCCCACAAGGCAAATCATATTTACCATAGGGATTATAATTTATTTCTATTAAGCCAAATAAATTAATATAAGTGCTTTAATAATTTTATTTTATTTTTAATAGCACTTTATAATAATTTATTGTGACTTAAGTCACCCTTATATTTTTCCTTTGGCCGTCGAGTTGACAAAATGGGCCAAAGATCTTCAAATGGGAAAAGGGGACATTACAGTTCAAAGCCCTTATCGAGACCGAACAAGCAGGAAATGCAAGGTATCAAGATCAGACAATGGAGGGAAGTATACCTCCAATGAATTTGATTCTTTTTGTAGAGAAGCAGGGATCAAGAGGGAGTTACGGTACTGTGCACCCCACAGCAAAATGCGGTTGCGAAGAGAAATATTAGATCCATATTAGAGATTGTTAAGTCTATGGTTCATGAATTAGATTTGCATGTGTTTCTTTGGGCAGAAGCTTGTAGTGCTGAAGTCAACATACGGAATAGGTGTCCTCACAGAGTGTTGAAAGAAAAGACTCAAGAGGAAGCTTTTACGGGGAAGAAACCAAATGTTTCTCATTTCAAAGTATTTGGGAGTCCAATTTTCATTCATGTTCCAAAGGAAAAGAGGACAAATCTTGAACCCGCCAGTTTTAAGGGTATTCTAGTTGGCTATAATGAGACCTCTAAGGCTTAAAAGATATATGCTCCATCTTAGAGGAAGATAGTAGTGATGTGGGATGTGAAGGTCGATGAGGATGCAAGGTCTTTTAGGTCCTAGGAGCTTCCAACAGCAATTGAGGAGAGAATGCTTGTTGATCCACAAGTTTCAAGGTGTACAAGTTTATATCAAGCAAGTTCCAATACAGGTATAGAGATAGCTTAACCCCCCAGCACAACCAAGAATTCTAAGTGGATTCAACATACATTGAAGGAGGCAAAGGAACAAGTTGGTGGTCCAAAGGCCTTTTTGGATAAGTCATCCTCCTAAGAAGTTTCCCAATTATGTTTCACTAAAGTATTACATCATTTATGCAAAGCCTTCTTATTATGAAGATGCAACAGGTCAGCATGTATAGGATGCCATGGTGAAGGAATATAGCTCCATCATGAAGAATGATGTGTGGGAGATAGTGCCAAGACTAGCAAGGAAATCAATGGTGGATTCCGAGTGGCAGTACGAGATGAAGCATGCACCTGATGGCAACATGGAGAAGCAAAAGGCTTGGTTTGCAGCTAGAGGTTTTTTCAGAGAGAGGGAGTTGCCTATGAAACCTTTAATCCAAATGCCAGGTATACTTCTATCAAGACCATTATATCTTTAGCAACTATTTTCAGCTGCCAGTTACATTAGATGGATGTTAAGACATCTTTTTTGAATGGCCTGATTGAGAAAGAAGTGTACATTAATTAACTGATAGGATTTGAGTTGCCTAGGAGAGAGACACGTCTGTGCGGGTTGAAGAAAACGGGCTGCAGTGGGCACCTCATGCTTGGTACTCTAGGCTTGGCCTTTCACCAAAACAACTGCAAATTTCAATTTGTATTATTTATTTGATGGATCTGATTTCTTCATTTTGGTCATGTCTGTAGATGACTTGATACTTACAAGGAAGTCAAAGAAGCTCATTTGACTGCAAGGAAGAGTTGGCCAGATAATTTGACAAGAAGGACATTGAGTTTCTTGGGTCTAGAGGTGTGGCAAAGGATGAGTAAGGTTTTCCTTGGGTAGGGAAAATACAAAATTGATATTTTGAAGAGGTTCCAGATGATGGATTGCAAACCCATCGCCACACCTATGACACCAAATATGAAGTTACATGCTGACTTGAATTCATATTTGGTAGATCCTTCAGTGTATAGGCAATTGATTGGGCCCTTGGTGTATATAGTTAATACCAGACCAGATATATTTTTTGCAGTTAACACTTTCAGCCAGTTCATGGTTGAACCGCGGAAGATCCGTTGGGTTGTTGTGGCATGCGCTCTAATACTTGAAGGCCGCACTACATTCTAGTCTGCGATATGCAAGGGATGATGAGTTGATGTTGCATGGATTTGTTGATTCTGACTAGGCAGGAGATGCAGATGACAGAAAAAGTGCTTAAATATGTTGCTACAATTTGGGTTCAAGAGTCATATCCGAGTTCAGCAGAAAGCAAATTTTAGTGGAATGAGTTTTGCTGAGGTAGAGTACATGGCAGCCAGCACTGCTAGTTGTGAAGCCATTTAGCCTCGCAAGTTAATTGCAGAGCTAATAGGTGAGAAAATGGAGCCTATACTCATTTACTAACAATTGGAATTGTATCACTCTATGAGAATTCAATAATTCATGACCGCTCCAAGCACATTGACATTATGAAATGAAAGATTTTAATGACGTCCACGTGACTAAAGAGTCAAAGGGACCAAGAAAAGCAGAAACATTAAGCTGAAACCAAGTTGTTTTCCAAATCCTCTCGCCTACTGTGAATCTTGAGCACAAAACTGGCAATCCTTTGGAGCTTTGCTTCTTCAAATAACTCATCTAGGTTGTCCACTTGTAAGTCATTTTCGTACTGGAAGCAAATGTCATCATATGCTGAGCATTCCATGATGAAGTGCCATTCTGTTTCAACAACCCCCGTATTGCATAAAAGACAAGTTCTCCTTTCCCACTTTACTTTGGGAATAGTCCATCTGCCCGTTTCACAGCGAAGATGATGTGACCCGGTCCTCAGCTGAGCCAAAATAATCCTAGCCTTACCTTTGATATCCGCCCTTAAATAAGCTTTGTTATCATGAGCCCAAGTGGGGTTGAAATATTTGATATAGTGCGCTTTCTTACGACCAATATTTTCTGTCCACATGCTGTTCCTAAACTTCTCCGCCACATAGTTTTTTAATTCCCTATTGTTGTTAGGGCACTCCTGGAAATGGATGCCCCACTTCTCCATCCAATTGGTGTTCTGCTTCATCCAAGTTTTCTTTCTGTGCTCTAGGTTATCCTCTATAACCATTTTGGGCCAACGATGGTTGTCCATGCTTTCCACTTTTTTCAAATAGCTTATTAGCCGAGTGATTGCCGAAGCTTCCATTGGTAACATACCTGCTTCAGCCAGTAAAATCTCATAAGGGACCGATGATTTAACCTTGAGAGTGCTTGTGATTAAATGTTTTTGGATTCTTTCTACTTGTCTCCACCCATGTTTTGACATATTACTTCCCCAGACTTCACACCCATAAAGGGCCACCGGAGTGACCAACAGACCGAAGAGGGTTTTCTTAGTATTCCAGTCCCAAAGCTCAGCTTTCCTACATCTATTTTGGAGCGAGTATGATGCTTTCCAACCTCCTTGAATTCTTTTTGCTCTGCATGTTTCCCAGCTCAATTTGTGGTGAAAATCAATCCCCAGATATTTATATTCTGTAACAATTTCCAATGGCCTCCCTTCAAAAAGAAAGTTAGTATGCGTCCCTTTCCTTTTTAGAGAAAAAATCACGATTTTTGTTTTGTCAATGTTCACTTGCATCCCGACTTCCTGGCAGAAGAGTTCTACAGCTTTTAGATGCTCTCTCAAACCTTGAGCTGTTGTTGATATTAAGATAAGGTCATCAGCATATAAGAGCAGCTTCACCACATATTCTGCCAACTGAACACCCCCTCCCTCGGTATTGTGAAACCATTCTTCAAGCTTGTCGATGTATAGACCAAACAAAGTGGGAGAAAGAGGGCAGCCTTGCTTGACACCAATGTCACTACCAAAACATTCCGACATGCCTTCTCTAGTTCTGATTTTAGCTCTGACCTGCTCATAAAGCCTGTGCACTGCAGCTCTAAACTCGTCTGGAATCCCAAGTTCTTCCATCCTGTTCCAAAGTTTGTCACGAGGGACCGTGTCAAACGCTTTTTTAAAGTCAACAAAACAACAAAAAGCTTCCTCACCTTGAGAATCCCAAACATCACTTTCTCAGAGACAAAGTTCAGAAGGGGGTAGTTGCTCTAGACTTTGTTTCAACAGATCAGTAGGTTGCAGACATTATAACAAGGCCTCTAGCTAAGAAGAAGAAAGAGATCTTATAAGAGAGACAAGCATTGGCAAAGAACACGTTCCTCAAGTAGGAGGGAGTGTTAGATTATGGTAATTCAGAACGCGTCCTCCAGCCGGGCACATGTGTGGAACCTAGGCACACTTCAACAGAGCTTACAATCATAGAGAAAATGGCAATCTTATTCTTGGTTGTCCTATTCTTGGCAGTCCCAATTCTAGCTGTCCAAATTCAGCAGTTGCTCTTATGTAGTTTGTTTTTCAGTTTTAAAATAGCAATTCTTTATTTAGCAGTTTGTTTTTGTAAAGTTTGACGTTGTCTATTTAAGGGCACAAATCCCTAGGATAATATTAGGTCAAGGGTTGATTTAATTTTGGGATGGATCCAGTTTTAAGATCCAGGCTATTTTTAGTGTCTTTTCATCGGCTATAAAAGAAGACCTAATGTAGGTATTCAATTCATTCAGTTTTTCATTCAATGTGGATGATTTTCTAGAGTGTGTTCCAAAGCATTGGAGCTTTTGCTTTCTGATTAATAAAAAAGTGATGTGATTTGAAGCAGATCTGATTATTTTTCAGTTAGTGTTTCTCTATTGTATGTGATTGTAAATTCTAGAATTTAAAGTTCAGCTGTTTTTATTGGATATCAGTTTTGAACTATCTAGTTGAGGGTGGGTTCTTTAAGATCAGAGTCTACTTACCATTGTGTAAAAGAATTTTCAACATTTTTACGGACCTGAGGCCCAATTCTCCAATTATCTTTAGCAAAAACAAAATACAGGGAGGAAAAGCAATATGAATTAGACATTTGAATGTTGTGGGAACTTTATTATTATCAGAACATATGATAATTAGCCCCAGATTTGATGAAATACAGAGGTGGCTTCAAATTTTGAATTTGAGTGTGATGGTAACAACACTAACCAAAGCTGGAAATCTTCCTAAGCAATTGCTGCTTCACATTGTAAGAGATGGACTATGTTATTTTCAGCTTTTCATTTAAGCAGATTGCATGGGACCACCTGAGATAAAAAGATAAAACAATAGCAGATGTAACCCACACCATGAGACCTGTCTTGATTTCACTTGCCAGTGAACTGATATAATAGACGGTAGGCAGCAATTAACAATTCTTGACCTGGCTTAAAATGTCAAGAAGCCGTGTTAATTGGTAGTATGTACAAACATAATCCATGATATAGATGGACTGGGAAGGCCCTGCTTGCTCAAGGGACCACCTGAGATAAAACAATAGCAGATGTAACCCACTCCATGAGACCTGTCTTGATTTCACTTGCCAATAAGTGGTAATGCAACTGATATAGTAGCCAATAGGCAGCAATTAACAATTCTTGACCTGGCTTAAAATGTCAAGAAGTTGTGTTAATTGGTAGTATGTATAAACATAATCCATGATATAGATGGACTGGGAAGGCCCTGCTTGCTCATGGGACCACCTGATATAAAAGAATAGCAGATGTAATCCACTCCATGAGACCTGTCTTGATTTCACTTGCCAATAAGTGGTAGTGCAACTGATATAGCAGCCAGTGAGCAGCCATTAACAATTCTTGACCTGGCTTAAAATGTCAGGAAGTCGTGTTAGTTCGTAGTATGTACAAACATTATCCATGATATAGATGAACTAGGAAGGCCCTGCTTGCTCATGAGACCAATCCCTAGAGGATAACAAATTTAATCAATACAAAAGCTAAATTCAAATATTTCCCTTGTTCACATAAAGAATGTCTCACGGCCCCACAAGGCATGCTGGGTAGGCTGGAATCTAAAAAGTCGCATTTACCTTACATGACTGGAGACTAACAAACCATACAAATACGAGAATTGCAATGATAGATCAGCAGCAGAAACATGTGGATAGATACAGAAGAAAAAGACAATATTTGTATCCACAAGACTCAAAAATATATAGGACCATGAAATAGCAATAGGACTCCATGCATGTTTCCAAGAATGAGAGGATGCACAAAGAATTGTGCAATAATGTCACATCTAAAAACAACCCAATGCAGCTTGTTTCTGGAGGGTCGATCTTCTGATTATAATTTTGATCGCAAACTCCCGTCTTTGCTAAATTTCCTTTGGGACAGATGCCAAGTTAAGCTATGGAAACAAGTGGATAGAAGAAGAAGATGAAATTTATTTGCATCTTCAAGACCTTAAAAGCATCTAAGGACTAGACAGCAACAGTATTGTGATACATGTTTCCAAGAATGAGAGGGAACAGAAAGATTGTACAAGAAAGATAGACCTAAATCAAGCCACCGTGGCTTCTTTCTGAAGGGTCGATCTACTGTTGCTAATTTTGATCAGAAACTCCCCTGCTGTAATGTCCCCTTTTCCCAATCGAAGACCTTTGGCCCATTTTGTCAACCCGACGGCCAAAGGAAAAATATAAGGGTGACTTAAGTTATAATAAATTATTATAAAGTGCTATAAAAAAAAAAAAAATTATTAAAGCACTTATATTAATTTATTTAGCTTAATAAAAATAAATTGTAATCCCTATGGAAAATACGATTTGCCTTAAGGGGCAAAAGTCATTATAAAGGGATCTATTATATTGTATTCCTCCTAGAAAGGATAATGGCGACTTGGGCCAAAGGAGAGTAATGAAGCATAGGGAAGATAAAAACATAACTAATTTATGTATTTCCCCCAGAGAAATGCAACTTGCACTAGGAGGGAAATATTGTTGGGAAAAACATTTAATATGGGAAAATATTAGATGTTTGCATAGGAAAAAATCATGTGAGCTCATTGGCTGGTTTGGAGGTTGGTTGTTAGCTCTTTTCCTTTAAAAGGGAAGTCGACTTGCCTCTTCTATAATCCAGATTTTTATACGATCATCTCTGTTGCATTGTTAAAGAGCTCTGAGCTTTTTATCAGATTATATTCCAAGGACGAAAACCCTTAGTTTAGACCTCTTGTGGACGAAAACCCCAAGAGTTCTCTTGTGGACGAAAACCCCAAGGGATTGAGAGGGGATTTCACTCAGAAATTTCCAGTGATTGATAAATCAGATTTTTCAGTGATTCATTTTCAGTCAGTTCCAGCAGTGTACAGTTTGAAGGTATTTTCAGTGTGTTAAAATTGACCAGCAGCTGAGCTTCTATTGGATCGACCCAGTTGTGGACAGATTTGACAGCGTATTTCAGAGGTATTTAGATCTGATTTTAATTGCTAAATACATCTGACAAATATTCTCTGGGAAATAAGCCAATTAGTTGTGATAATTTTTCAAATCGTTGTTTCCCAGTTTTATAATCATATTTCTGAAGTGAGTTTCTGAGTTGTTTTGGCATCCGCAAATTCTGATTTTTATATGAATGAGTTCCTAAAAATATAAACAATCATCTGGGACAGAGAAAATAATTTCTGGGGCTCATGTGATGCCCTAAATGTGTGGGCTGTAATAGTAGGAGGGTCAGATCTGCATGTCTGGTAGTTGTTATAATTCAGTCTCAAATTATCTGGTTCAATGTATTTTTCAAAGTTCAGGCATATGTCATTTGCCTAGATCGGAGTTGTGTAGGGAAAGTTATGCTATCTTGAAGATTGCAGCAGTTAGGGTTTCAAACCCTAAATCGCATTTTCCAGATCTGCATTGAGGGAATCTGATTTTTGCCATAATAGTCATGTAAATCATGTTTTTGCTGTTCTATTTGAATCTAAAAATTCATTGGAATTTAAGTAGAGATCCATCTGGGGATCTTTCAATGGTATCAGAGCAATGTTCCTCCCACCTGGAGGGTTTTTGATTTGATGTAGCCACGAGAGGTTGGTGATAGAGCTGAAATCATGGGAGGTAGATAGAAAAACTTTCCATGGGATACTGGATAGAGATCTTCTTAGGGACTATGAGTAGACTACCCATCAGCAGATGATACAGTCCATGCAACAGATTGATGCAGAGGATGGACTTTGGATAGGCCAAGAGATAGGAGAGACAATTTAAGAGCCAAACAAGATCGGAGGCCTAGATCATCATCATCATTTTCTATTCACAAAGTTCTAACACCGCAAGACAAGGAAGCATAAGTGATTAGCATATTTGAGGAGTATAGCATTCTTCCTCAAGATGTTAAGGAAAAATTTCCTTTCATGGACTACATGGATATGCACCTGAAGATTGGCTACAAGACTGAGCAGGCAAAGAAGGAATATCACACTATAGCTTCCGAATGGTTGATACGTGGAAGGAACAAAGAATCTTCACAAATGGATGATACAACTCTTCAAGAGAGCACTTTGGTGTCTTCAAGTTCCAATGAGGTATGCAAAAATTTATATGATGAATTTGATAGTGCTGATTTGAATTTGGTCATATCATCTACACATGAAGATAAATCAGAGTTGCAGCCAAGGGAAGAAGAAGAAGAGCCTAGAGAGAAAATGCAGGAAAGGAAATTTGTATATGCAACCAATGAAGATGTAATGGAAACTCTAAAAAGGTGTGAGAAATGGAATACCAGTGCTAGAGCTGCCAGATTGATAGCAGCTCAAGCGAGACAACACCTACAAGAGTTCAAAACAAAGATGGGGACGAATGATGCAAGGGAGTCTACACCCACAAAGGAAGGCTCGATGGAGCAACTGGCACATGAGGAGAAGCCTCACATGGACACTTGTTTGGAATTGCAGGGTGTTGCAATCTCCAAACCAGCAACTCAAGACAAGCTGATTGATGAAGAATTTCAGCTCTTGATGAACCAGGATGAAATCATAAGGTATGATGAACATAATAATGTATCTTGTTTATTGCTGCCTAGTCCAATCTATTTTCATCATGGGATGCATGATATGGTAGAAGATGAAGTCTTCATTTTGGAGTTTGTTGAACCATTGGTCCAAATATATGAGCAACTTGTTGATGGAATATGGTGGCAAGTTATAGCTCACTTGACAGGTACAGAGGCCAGGTTGGTAGAACATTTCAGCATGTTTTGTCTCTTGTGCATGACACTTGGACAAATCAAGATCAGAATTGCTTGAGGGCAAGCAATTTTGGCAAGGGAGGACTGTAATGTCCCCTTTTTCCAATCGAAGACCTTTGGCCCATTTTGTCAACCCGACAGCCAAAGGAAAAATATAAGGGTGACTTAAGTTATAATAAATTATTATAAAGTGCTATAAAAAAAATAAAAAATTATTAAAGCACTTATATTAATTTATTTAGCTAATAAAAATAAATTGTAATCCCTATGGAAAATACGATTTGCCTTAAGGGGCAAAAGTCATTGTAAAGGGATTTATTATATTTTAATCCTCCTAGAAAGGATAATGGCGACTTGGGCCAAAGGGGAGTAATGAAGCCTAGGGAAGATAAAAACATAATTAATTTATGTATTTTCCCTAGAGAAATGCGACTTGCACTAGGAGGGAAATATTGTTGGGAAAAACATTTAATATGGGAAAATATTAAATGTTTGCATAGGAAAAATCATGTGAGCTCATTGGCTGGTTTGGAGGTTGGTTGTTGGCCCTTTTCCTTTAAAAGGAAAGTCGACTTGCCTCTTCTATATTCCAGATTTTTATATGATATTTCTCTTGCATTTGAGCTTTGAGCTTTTGCAAATTATATTCTAAGGACGAAAAACCTTAGTTTATACCTCTTGTGGACGAAAACCCCAAGGGATTGAGAGGGTTTTTCACTCAGAAATTCCCATTGATTGTAATCAGATTTTCAGTGTTATTTTCAGTCATTTCCAGCAGTGTAATTTGAAGGCATTTGAGGGATAAATTACAGCAGTTTATCTTCTATTGGATCGACCCAGTTGGGGCAGATTTGGCTTTGTATTTTGGAGGTATTTAGATCTGATTTTAATTGCTAAACCATCTACATATTTTTGGGAAATAAGCCAATTAGTTTCATAATTTTTCAAAGGGTTTTTACCAGTTTTATAATCAGATTTCAGATCTGATTTCTGAGTTGATTTGGCATCCGCAAATTCTGATTTTTATATGAATGAGTTCCTAAAAATATAAACAATCATCTGGGACAGAGAAAATAATTTTTGGGGCTCATTTGATGCCCTAAATGTGTGGGCCGAAATATTAGGAGGGCCAGATCTGCATGTTTGGTAGTTGCTGTTATAATTTGGTTTACATCATCTTGTTCATTGTATTTTTCCAAGTTCGGGCATATGTCATTTGCCTAGATCGGAGTTGTGTAGGGAAAGTTATGCTATCTTGAAGATTGCAGCAGTTAGGGTTTCAAATATAAATTATTTTCCAGCTGTTGAAAAATCTGATTTTTGCCATAATAGTCATAAATCAGCCTTTGGTGTTTTAATTTAAGTAAGATCCATCTGGGGATCTTTCAATGGTATCAGAGCAATGTTCCTCCCACCTGGAGGGTTTTTGATTTGATGTAGCCACGAGAGTTTGGTGATAGAGCTGAAATCATGGGAGGTAGACAGAAAAACTTTCCATGGGATCTGGATAGAGATCTTCTTAGGGAAATCGTAGACACCCATCAGCAGATGATACAGTCCATGCAACAGTTGATGCAGAGGATGGCTTTGGATAGGCCAAGAGATAGGAGAGACATTTTGAGAGCCAAACAAGATCGGAGGCCTAGATCATCATCATCATTTTCTATTCACAAGGTCCTAACACCGCAGGATAAAGAAGCATGAAAGTGATTAACATATTTGAGGAGTATAGCATTCTTCCTCAAGATGTTAAGGAAAAATTTTCTTTCACAGACTACATGGATATGCACCTGAAGATCTTGGCCACAAGACTGAGTAGGCAAAGGAAGGAATATCACAGTATAGCTTCAGAATTGTTTATGCGTGGAAGGAACAAAGAATCTTCACAAAGGTGGATGATACAATTCTTCATGAGAGCACTTTGGTGTCTTTGAATTCCAATGAGGCATGCAAAATTTTATGTGATGAACTATGATAGACATGATGATTTGACTCATGGAAATGATTTATCTACATCATCCTTGCAGAGAAGTTTCACTAGATGCTTCTACTTTATAGGCTAGCATAGAGCATGTGAGTGTTTTGGGTAGCAATGGCACGGCTTCGTTGGGTAGATGCTTGCAATAAAAGCTTTAAGGAGGCTAGATTCAGAATGGTTGTCAATGCAATGATCATGTCCTTCTTCAAGAAGTAAAAAAAAACTTGTCAATGGAATTCATAGTGGACCAGCATACTCATGAGTTATCTTTGAAAGGTGTTGAAGACATACATATCTCATCTTGGGCTATGTCACCAATTTATTATGATATGGCAGCTCTCTATTTATCGCATTGCAGACTCCATCTTCATTGATTTGTCAGGAGTTCATAGTTGTCCTATTTGGAATTCCATGACACTTTCCAATTTTTCAAGATCTACATGAGCTTTTGGCAGGTATTGGAGTGTGGAAGACTCAACCCAAGAGGAGCAGACTTCACAGAATGCAGATTGGGTGGTAAGAAGTCCATCATCTTTGACGTTGCGGCAGTCTTGGCGATCAGCTCCATTAGGAACTAGGATGTTCAAAATTTGATACAGAGAAGCCAATGCATCATGGAGATAGAGAATGATGATAGTCCAAGGTATGCAGTGCATGATAATATGTCTAATCTGTTGTTGCAAATTCATATTTCTTCCCCTCATGAGCAGTATGATAAATGGTAGAGGGACAAAGTCTTACATTTTGGAGTTTGTTAAACCATTGCTCCAAACTAATATGTATATGAGCATTTCGTGAGGTCTATATATGGGGGCGAGTTTTAGCTTCACTTGACAAGAACAGGTGTCGGGATTGCGGATCACATTTCGGCATGTTTTGTCTCTTGTGAATGACATTTGGACAAAACAAGATCAAAATTGTTTGAGGGGCAAATACTTTTGGGAAGGGAGGACTGTAATGTCCCCTTTTCCCAATCGAAGACCTTTGGCCCATTTTGTCAACCCAATGGCCAAAGGAAAAATATAAGGGTGACTTAAGTATTCATAATAAATTATTATAAAGTGCTATTAAAAAATAATAAGTGGCTTGGTTAAAGGCAAACGTTAATGTAATTTATTTTATGCTTGACTAAAACACTTTAATTGTAATCCCTATGGTAAATACAATTTGGCCTTGAGGGTAGAAAAGTCATTATAAAGGGATTTATTATATTGGTATTCCTTCCTAGAAAGTATAATGGCGACTTGGGCCAAAGGAGAGTAATGAAGTTTAGGGAACTTATAAAAATATAGGATTAATTAATGTATTTCCCCTAGAGAAATGCAACTTGCACTAGGAGGCAAAAATTGTTGGGAAAAGCATTTAATATGGGAAAATATTAAATGTTTGCCATAGGAAAAATCATGTGAGCTAGCATTGGCATGGTTTGGAGGTTGGTTGTTCCAGCCTAGCTTTTCCTTTAAAAGGGAAGTCGACTTGCCTCTTCTATCAGATCTAGATTTTTATATGATCAATTTTGTCTTAAGCATTGTTAAAGAGCTCTCAGCTTTTTGGTCAAGAAATTCCAAGGACCGAAAACCCTTGTGCAGATTTAAACAGCGATTAGAGCTTGTGGACGAAAACCCCAAGGGATTTTGAAGGTTTTTTGCTCTCTTTCCAGGTGGAGCGACCCATTTTGGGATTTTACAGTGCTTTTTGGAGGGTTTTCAGAGTGCTTTTTCGAGAACTGGCAATTGGGTTTTCATTCATATTATTAATAGATGTTATTTCCAAAATTTCAGAATTTTTGCATATGTATTTGAGAAGATATGGATTTTTAAAGTTTTCTAGCTGTCTAGAGTTTTCTGTAATTTTCTGGCAGTCATATATGATTCGAAAAATTCCAAAAATATTGTTCTAGGGTTCTTTATTGTATCATAGCAAGCTTCCTGAAAATTTTCATGTATTTTGGGCAAATATTTTGAGAAAAAATAAATAAATATCAGTTCGCTGCCCTAGTTGAGTATTTACGGCAAAAATCATATTTTCTATTTGCAGCAATTTATCTATAATTTGTGTGCTTTTGAGTGGTATCCCACAAGGGATATTTCAAAGGTTGGGTTGTGAATGACAGCTTGATTTTTCTAAGCCCCATCAGATGAATATGAGAAAATTGTGAACGGAAAGCAAGTCTTTTGTTGCACTTGAGTTGTAGGTCTTAAATTAGAGTCCTGTCGTTTCAGTCTTTGATAACCTGCCCCTGCTCAGTTTTACAGTTTTACTCGAAACTTTTGAGTTTTGTTAGTAAGTCATGTATTCCTGTGGACAGTTTTTGAAGACTGTTTGAATGGGATGATGGAGGACCTGTAGGAGATAATGTTGTAGAGTCCGATAGAAATGCTATTTCCATAAGCATATGATGCTCTTGATATGTATGATGAAGCAGATGATTTTTGTTTACATCCACAAGACTTAAAAACAAATCTATAGGACTAGAAAACAGTATCAACAGCGTGATACATGTTTCCAAGAATGAGATTTTCTCCTAATTAACTATGCACTCAACTCTGGACTTATATATGATTTCTTGCTGCCTCTGCTACCAACTAAGGGTGAATTTTCTGTATTTTTATTTTTGATGAATTCCTCCTGCACTTTGACAAATTTCATGGTCAAAAAAAGCGATGCTTAGCACAGTTATCTATACCATTTCAATTATTATTTTTAAACAATAAATGAATAAGGATACAGTTTTATAGTATATAAATATATCACTAGATGAGTGGGTACAGGGATGAAACAGGGTTCAGGAAGAGGTATTCCATGTCTCACCTGGCTCTAACTTGGGTATGGTTTATAGAAAACAGCAACAACATTGTTATACATGTTTGCAAGAATGAGAGGGTACAGAAATAACTGCACAAAAGTGCTAGACCTAAATACAAGTGGTTGCAACTTTTTCTGCTGTTGCCATTTTTTAATTTGTTTTATTTATTTTATTCGTTAAATTGGGTACCAGATTAATTGGGGAGTCATTTCTCAAACGTGTAAGGCTGTGACCCAGTGAAAGGCAGGCAAGCTACTTACAGCTGAACCACAACCCTCAGGATCTACTCGTGCCAATTTTGATCAAAATTCCCCTGCCTTTCATAGTCATCTAAAGACATGGAACACAGGTACGGCACCATCTCAAATCAGAATACAAAAGTAAATGAATAAGGATACAATACAAATACACTTGTAAGGGTACAGGGTCCTCACCTAGCTCTAATGTAACTATGGGCTGAGCAGTCCCTGATGTAAGGTTATTCTGTCTCCACCACCCTTTGAGGTACAAAGTAGAAATAATCTCAATTCCCAATCTTCCTTAGTTGTTACTTGTCTATCTGAAACTAGTATGTTCCTGTATGCATTTTTATTTTTTAAAGTTAATAAACTAATACAGTCATTGCCCTAGGTGGCTGAATTTATTGGGGAGCCAAATTTATGAGTTGAACCTATGACCCAACTTTAGAGCATGGTCCCATGGAGGGGCTGCAGCTCCTATTTTCTTGCAGCGGAAGGTCCCGTGATTATTTTTAAAGCCAGCTACAGGAAATAATAGAATCTAGGCCTAAAAAATAGGAGCTCCACTTTTTATGCCCCCTAAACTTAAGAGATAGCTGGAGAGGGGGGCTGGGAGTTTTCCCCCTAGAGTTTAGGCTGATTTTTGTCCATGTGGAATATAATATGCATTCCCGCCATTATTTTTTTGTGATTTTAGAGGGAAATATGATTTTATTTACCTACAAATAACCATAAAAATCAAATGTGATCCTATAATATCTCGGCGGGTATTGCTGAGAAAATTAATTAAAAACATGGGAAAACTGCTAAAATGCTGCTAAATTTTCTCAGCAGCACTGGCTGACATATTTATGGAGCCCCCCTCCATAGGACCATGCTTTGCCGCACGGCTGAGCCACAGCCCTCTGGCTTATAGATATTTGTGTTTGTTAGTTTTTATGAATTAAACAAATTACCATGGACTATTTAAGCCTGGAACCAGGGACCTCCCAGTTACAGCTTGCTGGGGCGCTCCACCATTAAGTTCTAGCATGCTTTACAAAGCAGAGTGTGCATTATTCTTACAACAAATTGCCATCAGGAAGTCTCGGGTTCAATTCCCGCGGAGTTCATTTCCCTTTAAAAACGCACAAAATCTAAATTACAAGGGAATAAATCCGAATACTTACGGACACCAAGTTTTGGAGTAGATTACGACCGGATTTTGGCTGACTTGGTCCTTGATAGTCTCCTCTGCGTGTGCCCCGGAAAACCCCGACGTGCATCTGATCCTTAAAATGCCGCAGCTTCTTTTATCATCGAGCTTCCCGACAAATGCAGGAAAAACAGGAGGCGAAATGCGACAGTTGAGAACATTTGATAAATATGGCGAGGATGGGAAAAATGTAGGATGGGGTGATGAAAATAAATTGGGAGGCAAGGTGATATTTTTTATTCCCAGCGAATGCGCCATGACTGCTGGTAGACTTCCTGATATCCGTATGCCCTGGCTGTCCTTACCAGCAGAAGCGCAAAACAATTATTGCTTGTATAAAGTAACTCCATGACGCTCTTATCTTTTTTTATTGTTTCTTTCTCTTCCTCGTTAGGCGAACCGTTTGCTTTTTTTCCACACCGGTGAACAGTGTTGAAATGAAATGAAAGATTTTACTGACGTCCACGAGACTAAAAGTCTAAGGGACCAAAAGACACTGAGACATTAAGCTGATGTCAAACTCTCTGTAATACTAGTTCTCCTACTGTGAATCTTGAGCGCAAAACCAGCGATCCTTTGGAGTTTTGTTTCTTCAAATAACTCATTTAAGTTGTCCACTTTTAAATTGTTTTCGTACTGGATGCAAATATCATCATATGCTGAGCACTCCATAATGAAATGCCATTCTGTTTCCACAACCCCTTTGCTGCAGAAAAGACAAGTTCTCCTTTCCTTGGGAATAGTCCATCTACCGGTTTCCTAACGGAGGTGATGAGATCCGATCCTCAACTGAGCCACTAGAATCCTTGTCTTACCTTTGATAACTGCCCCTAGATAAGCTTTATCATCGTGTTCCCAAGTGGGGTTAAAATCTTTGATATATTGTATTTTTTTTCGACCAATTTGTTTTGTCCACATGGCAGTCCTAAACTTCTTCATCACATAATTTTTTATTTCCCTATTGTTGTTAGGACACTCCTGAAAATTGATGCCCCATTTGTTCATCCATTTGTTGTTCTGTTTCATCCAAGTTTTCTTTCTGCGCTCTAGATTATCCTCTATAACCATTTTGGGCCAACGATGATTGTCCATAATTTCAACTTTTTTCAAATAACTTATCGGTTGAGTTATTGTCAAAGCTTCCATCAGGAAGATACCCGCTTCAGCCAACAAGATCTCATAAGGGACTGTTGATTTAACTTTAAGAGTGCTTGTGATTAAATGTTTCTGGATTCTTTCTAATTGTCTCCATCCATGCTTTGACATGCTACTTCCCCAAACCTCACAACCATAAAGTGCCACCAGAGTAACCAACAAACCAAAGAGGGTTTTCTTAGTTTTCCAATCCCAAAGTTCAGCTTTCCTACACCTATTTTGAAGTAAATAAGATGCTTTCCAACCTCCTTGTATCCTTTTTGCTCTACATGTTTCCCAACTCATCTTGTTGTGAAAATCAATCCCAAGATATTTATATTCTGTAACAATTTCCAATGGACTCCCCTCAAAGAGAAAGTTAATTTGCTTCTCTTTCCTTTTTAGGGAGAAAATCATGATTTTTGTTTTGCTAATGTTCACTTGCATCCCGACTTCCTAGCAAAAGAATTCTAAAGCTTTTAAATGCTCCCTCAATCCTTGAGTTGTTGTTGAGATTAGGATAAGATCATCAGCATATAAGAGCAACTTCACCACATATTTAGCCAACTGCACACCCCCACCTTCGGTTTTAAGTAACCATTCTTCAAGCTTGTGAATGTATAAACCAAACAAAGTGGGAGAAAGAGGGCAACCTTATTTGACTCCAATGTCACTACCAAAACATTCAGACATTCCTTCTCTAGTTCTGATTTTAGCTTTGACCTGCTCATAAAGTCTATGCATTGTTGCTCTAAACTCGTATGGAATCTCAAGTTCTTCCATTATGTTCCAAAGTTTGTCTCTAGGAACTGTGTCAAACACTTTCTTAAAATCAACAAAACAGCAAAAAGTTTCATCTTCTTGGGTATCCCACACCTTTTCAATCATGTGCCTAAGAGTGATGCAATGATCAATGATTGAGTGTTTAGGTCGAAAGTCTGCTTGTCCTTTTGCTCTTTTGCACTCTCTTTCTGCCCAACTGTTGATTCTACGCTCTAGCATGCCCCTAAATAACTTACCAAACAATGGATTGATCATAATGGTGCGATAGTTAGAAGGGTTATTGATGTCCCCACTTTTAAATAGTGGAATAACAACACTAGTCGTCCACTCTAGTGGGAACCCAACCTGAGTTACATCATTGAAAAAATTTCTAATGTGCGGAGCGAGCACCTCAACCCCCCGATTTAAAAATTCAACTTGTAACCCATCAACATCTTGTGCTTTACCATTTGCTAGATTCTTTATGCCATGTTTGATGTCGTCCTCCAAAAAAAACTCGATCGAAGTCATAATTATGGGAGGAATATCCTTCTGTTGAAACTGCTCATATAAAATCTTCGTGTATTCTAACCAATGAGCTTCTGTGATATTGTTTTCTATGTGTGTTTTCTTTTGCTGCAACTCCCTCCAAAATCCTTTGGGATTGTGCTTTCCAAAAGAAATTAATTCTGACCTTCTTCTATTCACATAGCTTTCTTTTTTGTGTTGAACCAATCTCTCATATTTCTTTTTATTTTCTTTGTTCCCGTCACTTTCCCTCATAGCTCTCTTGGCAGCCTTACAATCTTCGTCATACCACGGATTGGTTGGAAAAGTATTTGCAACTCCCTTTCTAGGCTTAGATCTTTTGCAAGCACTTAATGCCTTCTGGATTAAGGGTATCAAAAAATTACTACAAACATAGACCCTTGTCCCCTTGGGCGTATTGCTCTCTAAATCATTTCTTGTCATCTGAAATTGTTGTTCAAGGGCAGCCACAAAGATTTCCTGATTTTCTTTATTCAAAATGATTTTGCCTTGTTTTGGAGATGTCAATTGCATGTAATGGCCTTGTTTTCCTTGTTGTTGATTTGAAATGATATCAAGCTTGATCAAGAGAGGTTTATGATCATATTTGAGCTCAATAGGACAATCTCCAATTTCAAATTTGAGCAGCCTACAAATAGAACTCTGAGTGCAGATTACATAGTCCACAACACTTTGACCATTGTAAGTTTTGCAAGTGATACTGCCAAATCTAGGCCAAGTCTTCATGTCATTACAAATAACCATATCGTATAATCTACATAGACCTAGAAGCTCAACCCCGAAATGTGTCACCCCTCCATTACCATCTTCAGATATTCTTTCCCAAAACTTGTCCTCTGCCTCGTTAAGCCAAAGAGGATTGTCATCTCCACCTTGGGTGTTGCCCAACTAAAGAGATTGATTATTTGCAGTCCTTGCATTAAAATTTCCCATCAAAATAATTTCCCCGAAAGCACTAAACACATAAATGTCTTTTTTTAACGAAGCATATGGGTATTTCCCATCCAAATTTCTTTTCTTATATGTCTTTGACCCTTTCGGTGTAAAGTAGCAAGCAACCAATCTAATTGTAGCCTTGTTATCTGATATTTTCAACCATATGTATTGCTTATTTGCGTCTTCCTTTTCCACTTTGATGATCCCGAGCCATGCTTCCTTGATTAGTAATGTGATTCCCTCGTGTCCTTTCCCTGTTTCACTCCCTTCGTTCCAAACTGAAATTTTCTTGTACCCTTCGAAATTTGGGACTTTCCAACTATCATTCTCATGTGTTTCTGTAAGAATAATAATATCTTTCCCCTTTGTTATGGGCCCCAAACCGGGTCCTCTTTTCCATGGATACCCCCTAAAATTCCAAATTACTATATGCATGGGATCCCGTGGGGCCCCAAATTCCTATTCCCTATTTGACGAATAATCACTGATTTGGGATTTTCCATTCCTTAATTGTGCCCATTTTCCTGTCTCTCTTGCTTTTTTCACTTTCTCCCATTCCTTCTTACGGTCTTCTTGTTGAGCAAATGTCAAATCCTCATCTAGATATATGTGTGTGCCTCGAAGAAGTCCCCTACTTTTTAGGATAGCTTGCTTGTCTTCTACATTTCTCATGACAACTCACACATGTTGATCTTTTCCTCCTTTTATTCTCCTGCCAATCCTATTAGCTTGTTGTATATACCTTGTCCATTTCAACTGATCTTTAAGGAAGTCCCTTGTCAATATATCAGTTCTCTCCTTTTCACCGAAATCTCTCAAACCTTTGATGATAAAATTTATTGCTTTGTCCTGCTGGTCCTTTTCTTCTTTTATCTGAATTTGGACGTGCTTCTCTATGACTTGCCTTTGTTCATTTGATTATCCACTTACCAAATTGTGATGAAGTTTTGGCCTCTTCTATCCGATCTCTTAGTTGGTTTTCTTTTATTTCCATGTTTTTAACTGTTGCTTGGATTTCATTTATCTGAAATGTTTCATTTCTTTTTACTGTTTTGATGTTTTTTTTTCTCTTGCTGCTTTCAAATGTCCTAAATTTTGTTTTAGAACAACTAACTCTTGTTGTCCTCTTTCCATGAGGTTTTGAAGATTTAACACATGCTCTTTAATAACTTTATTTTCCCTTTCCAACTTGTGTCTATGTTTTGCACATTCATTTCTTTTTTTGTCTGCTTGCACCCTCTGATTTTCTAAAATTCCAAGTCTCTCTTTCATGCTCATGAGCTCATTTACATACAATTCTAAAGACCACAACAAAGGAGTAGATGTAGGGTTGTATAGTTGTTTAGGATCTTGCACTACTTCCTCTCGCTCATCCCTGTTTGTTGCAATGTTTTCTGATTTGTTCAATTTTGGATCTTCTCTCCCTTCCTTATGTATTGTTTGTGTTTCCTTGTATTTTATATTCTTTGAAAATAAAATTCGCTTTGTTGTTTGTTGTTTTCGGTAAAATCAAAGTAAGATTTTTCTTCTCGGTTTGCCTTAGCTTTTTGGCCTGCCTACGCCATAGGATCCCCTTATACTGCTTTGCATTCACAAAAACCAGCTTTTTCCTTGTACCCAATGCAAGAGTTTGAGTGTTTCCTGTGTTTCCTGCAATTATGTCTGCCACTGTTAAATGTGCCTTTAAACCAATGTACCTCTATAACTCCAAGTTTGGATTGTCTTGGAAAACGTCATGTTTAACCATGGTTTTCCTGACTTTTTAAAACCAGCTTTGGAAAATAAATGTAAAGAACAACTTGCAAAGAAAAAAGGAGCTTTGTGGGTCCACTTGTGTTTTTCGGCTTGTGCCCTAGAAATCCCTCTTACTTTACCAATCTCGTTTTTTTGCCTGCTTGTGACTCTATCTTTTTGTCTGTTTGTTTACAAGCATATATGTGGGTCCTTCTTGGGAAGTCCTCGCCTTGTTAGTTTTGGGATTTTCCGAATCCGACCTATGGTGGTCTTACGGAATTTTCTACTTTTATGCAATAGTGCATCAAATGCAATGAATGTGAGATGGGAAGCAAATACAATGTTTTTGTGGAAATCTATTACTAGAAATCATAGGTGAAGTGTACAATAGAAATGTCGAAGGGGATGGAGTGAAGAATGAAAAAATGAGGAAGCGAAATAGAGGGAAAGGATGAGGGGTTATCGAGAAGGGGTTCAATGGAGGGGGGGATATTGTGTTGCAGTGTATTGTGTCTATCTTATAGGTATTTTTCACAGCGTTGCAATATGTGTTCGAAAAGGACAAACTAAAAAATGGTGAAATTTGAAAAGGTTCCATGTTTGAGACCCAACTGAAATGCATGTTGTAGAGAGAGACTTGTTTAACTTATACTGATTAAAGTAATACTAAATACGTCGTCGTTGCTGCTGAATTTCACACCGATGTAGATTATATTGAAGTGTAAGAATAAATGATTTAACTAGAATCTATTCCAAATGTTTATCAGATGTGATAATTCCATGGAGAATCAACATACCATTTCAAAGAGTTTAACAAAGACCGATCACCTTATTCTTGACCCATCACAAACTACGTCACAAAATATAATTCTATAAATTGCGGCCCTTCAAGCATTGATCATTCATATCTGAAAATTGTCTTGAGTTTTGAATAGTTTGGTGTTTTCACATTAGCTTGTAAAGGTAGGATCCAAATTCTTTGCTATCAAACTTGACATGATGATGAGTAGTCTGATGTACTTTTCCATTGTGGATGCTCTGGTTTTTATGGCAGTCGAGGCTTCTAATCTGAGTGTAAAGTTTGTGTGTAGCCAGACTCATTATTCTAAATAATGTGTCTCGTCTATAGCTTCATATTTTGCTTATCAAACTGCCAACCTTGACAATCTTATTAACGTCACATTGCAAGTCAGCCTGCAACGGGCCCAAAACGCTCTCGATTTCGTTATGACTCTCCAAAATAGTGCTATGACTGAAAGACAGTGTGCGGTTTGGCAAGATTTTTTTGGAGCCGTTTGAAGATACCATCGATCATCTTAACGTCTGCTTGAGCAACAAAGAGGAAGCCACACTTTGGCTAAGTATAGCGCGGACAAACCAAGACACATGCCTCAACGAATTTCATGATCTCAATCTAACAACTATTAATTCTACCAGAGATCTCATATATTCGAGATTTGTGAATCTGTCGGAGTTAGTGAGTAACTCGCTTTCCATTTACAAGCTCTCCACGAGCACCCTGCCAACTAAAACCGAGGGGAAAAACCGGCAGCTATTATTTTTAGATGACAACGAATGTGGAAATTTCTATTCCGACTATGGCTGTGTCAGTGAAAATGGATTTCCAGAATGGGTATCAGCGAGAGACGGAAAGCTATTGCAGTTGACGAGTCCGGTCAGCCAAGTGAACGTGGTTATTGTCTATGGAATATAAACAAAAGGGCCAAAGAAATTAAGTACAAAATCCAAACATGCCAACTACGAGAATTAATGATGATCGTTTAGATGGTCATTGATTGGGAGGATTTACATTGTTGGATGTTGTTAGCGGGGTGACTCTTTCTCATAGAGCCTATAATGGGAAGCAAATACAATGTTTTTGTGGAAATCTATTATTATGTAGTAGGTGATATGAAATTTTTACGATGGAGTTAGATGAAGGTCGGCGAGAATGGAAGGATGCAATAGAGTTAAAGAATTCTCACATAAGGCAAGTTTGGTATATGTGTATGGTTACATGTCTTGGAGATGGAGAGTAAGTGCTTTTGAACACAAACACATCTCTTTGTTCTTTCTCGTAGATACCTACAAAATTATTTACAGGTGTTTGTAGCTCTCAAATATAAATGTAGGAGATGCATGTCATTCCATCAATGAGTGTACTCCTGAGAATCCAACAAATTCGATAACTAGATCAGAACGGATGGGACATTAACTCTTAACACACAACCAATAAAAAAAAGGCTTTTGATGTCGGATAAGCAAAATTGTTATACCGATATTTACAAAATTGAATCTTTAGCGTTGTTCAAAGATTCAAAAGACAAAACATGTGTACATATATTCCCTTCCGAAAGAACTTACATAAATATTGTTTCAAACAAGCATTAAATAGATATATAAGCTTTTACATTATCAAGTGTTATAATAATATAAGCATTGAATTAATACAACAAAAAATAAAAATAAAACATAAAAAATAGAAAATACTTCAGAACATGGTATGTTAACCATAAATTTTGACATGTTGTATAGGTAAGAGCAAATTTGATAATTTTAAATATTACGAATAAAATATTCATCGGAACATAGGGGACATTAACTACCGATGTGCAAGCAATAATGGTTATCACAAAAGCGAAAATGTCATACCAATATTTATAAAATTGAATATTCAACATTGCTAAAATATTCATAAGACAAAACATGTGTACACATATATGTTGCCCCAAGAACTTATATAAATATTATTTTAGACAAACATTAAATAGATATATAAGCATTTAGATTTCAAACCAATTTGTCTCGTCATTATAATCCATGAGACCACATTTCTTTTAAGCGTTTTGTCAAAAAATTCAGTGCCTTGTGCATGCTTACACAACCTACATACATATCTATCAGAGTACTTGCAACTACAACATTTGACTAAAATTTATTGTCCATTATGCGTCGATGTCTGTTCATACCCTATTTCAAAGCTCATATTTTGGCATAGGAAGGCAGTATGGTATAAGAGGTTGACTTATCAGGTTGAAATCTTATTGGTCGTATTTTTGTGAAATAGATTCACTACTTTGTGAGGATGCCCATGTCTTCAATAAGTTTAGTGTGATATTTCACGAATGAAACCACAAAAAAAAATTGAGTGACCAAAGTAAAATATTGTTATCCATGACTCAAGGTCTTGGGTTATTGATGAGTTACAAGTAGTTTGTAATCATCAACCCAAGTTCCATTCCCATTGAGTCCATTGGACACTTTCAATAAGTGGCAATGGGGACACTTTGAGGTAGGAGTCTAACTTCTCCATGTGGACCAAGCGGAACATAACAGGGCACTCCGAATGCGGATCTCTCAGCGAACATTAAGGACCGAAGCCCACCCATATGTCCCACTTAGAGAAAGTTCTCCTCCACTACTCCAGTTCATAGCTTTGGTATAATAAAAGCATTCACCATACAAAGTTGGAGAACTCAAGGTCTTAGGCTATTGGTGAGTTACAAGTAGTTTGTAATCATCAACCCAAGTTCCATTCCTATTGAGTTCTTTAGATGCTTTTAATAAGTGGTCATGGGGACACCTTGAGGTAGGGGTCAGACCTCTCCATATGGACCAAGCGGAACATAGCTGAGCACTTCGAATGCAGATCGCTCGGCAAACATTAAGGACCCCATCCCACTCCCATGTTCCACTTAGAGAAAGTGCTCCTCCACCCCTCCAGTTCATAGCTCTGGTATAATAAAAGTGTTTATATCCAAAGTTTAGCTAATGGGGTTTGGTTGGATCAGTTAAGATGGATGGTTGTGTCTAGATCCACCCAGGTTCAAACCCTACTGGGTGCAATCCCTTCGGGGTGGTTTATTGGTGGTGGTGGGTGTTTCATCACCGGTGGTTGCGGATGGTGATTCCTATCGGCGGTGGCAGAATTTGCATCATCAGCATTGGTGTTGGCAGCGGTTGTTGGCTCTAAAAACAATGGTGGCAGAAAAAATTACATCGTCAGTGTGGGCTCGGTGGTCGCAGTTTGTGATTGTGATGGATTAATTATAATATATTGTTTGAGGATGTTAGTATTATTAAGGGAGGGGACCCAAGAACCCCCCAATTCATAGCTCAGGTCAAAAGCGTTTAACTATAAAAAAAAATTGTTATCCACAACAACAAAATAAAGAAAATAAAATACCATAATCACATAAGCAGTAAAATATTTATTTGCATCTAGACAAGTTATGGACCCTTTACATTCTTGTGATCTCATCTTACATTTTTCCAATGCTTTAGCTTGTCTATCTTAGGCAAAGAATATCTTATGTTTGGATATGTAATCATAAGGTACAAGGATTCTAGTTTCCAAATTGAATTTATTGATCATTGGATATTATTTTCCAAATTAAATTCATTGGGAATAATAGAAGCTCTTAGGGATTTCATACCAAAATTTGTTGTGCTTTATCATCTCCCTTTTCCAAGTGTCTTACCATTGGAAAATAGAGAACATAAACTCAAATGTCAATCTAAACCATCCAAAAATCCTATTTAAATTTTCTCTAAGAAAAAAAATAAGAAGACAATTGTTTTTAATGATAAACTCACACAATAGATTTTTGTTGATCTAAAGATGAAATAAATGCAACGAGTGGGCTTTAGATTTGGCATAGGTAGTTAAATTCATAATATAGTTGTAAAGAAAGCAATTTGGTCTCACAAATTGCATTAAATAGTTGAATTTTGAACAAAGAAAAAAAGTAAAACAATTTTTTGTTTTCTAATCTAACTATACTAGGACCTTGCAAGAATCAAAATAGGACGAGAAGAACACCATCATAACATTTAAGTGGAACGATATAATTGCAAACATTTTAAATAAAGAAAATCTCAAATAAAAAATAGAAAACTAACCTCAAATATAAATAGTTCACAACCATATACAAATCTTAAAGGCTTGTGAAAGTATTGATTGCTTGTTCCCATAGCCCTTCTTCCCGATCCCACGTTCATTCTATCATCCCAATTATTTTTCTTACTTCCCAAACACATCAGTTTCTTCCTCACATTCCTTCCACATTTACAACCATAGTTCCTTTCCTTTCATTCATAAGCAATCTTATTAGCTTTATCCCTCAAATAGGTATAACATAGGTTCATGTAACCACGTATCTCACAATTTAACATCATACCCCCACCTACAACCCCATTTCATCTCATCAACCTTTTGTATCCTCCTAATTTTTGCCTTGACAAATTTTTCTAGGTTTTGGACACATAATTGATGGGAATCGCTTGTAATAATATGTGTTCTATCATATGGATCTTGTAACCTATTTTGATTTCTTCTAGTATATGGAAGTTAGCCAACTGAGGAAGTACTTGCATATTATCACTATACAATAAATAAAATGTCTACAAATGATTGCACCCATTTATAACAAGTAGAATCATACACAATGTGAAAAAATTTCTTGACAAAATGTCATGTGATGAGATGTGATCTTGTGGACTATAATGAATGAAGGATTTGCACAAGGATATCTATCAAAGCATGGTGGAAAGATGGTTTTTGTTAGACGTTAACTATTCACAAAATGGCTTGATGAGATGTGGTATTATGGGCTGCAATGAATGCAAAATATGCACAAAATGGTTTGGCTAAAAAAGCCTCAAAATATTTCAAGCAAATGCATTTGGCAGGTGTAATGCTAGACTCCACAACATTTATTAACATATTATGAACCCGTGTCAAAATGGGAGCTTTAGAATGGTATGAACATCCATGAAAATACAATGGAAAGTATATTTTGTCAAATATTATAGTTGTTGATACTTTGTAGTACATAAAATTTGTAAGCATACACAAAGCATGAAATGTTTGAAAAAATGACTTGAGGATATGTGGTCTCATGGAATGCATTTCTTTCATTTATTTTATTGACATCAAAATAAAATTAGAAGCTAGCTTCAACTTGATATCTCTTTTAATTGTCAACTTTCAAGTTCATAAATAATGTAATCACCAAGAGATTGAATCAGTTGATTGAGTAAAAGAACACCTAAGGTGAATCGCTATTTAGTTAGGTAACTAAGAAGAATCATCAAGAGAGTGAATCAACTAATTAAGTCATAGAATGCCTAAGGCGAATCACTAAAGTGAAGAAACTAAGAAGAATCACTAAGAGAGTGAATTAATAGTAATTGAATCATAAAACGTCTAAAGTGAATCACTAAAATGAGGCAACTAAGAATAATCACCAATACATTGTATCACCGAAGGAGGGGTCAACAACAATTGATAATTGAAACGAATAAACTATATTGTGATGAGTTTTTACGTAATTCTTAAGAAATGATGTAATGAGTATTTTGGTTAGCAGATACTCCTAGCCAGTGTATTGGGTTTGTTAGATGCATGACTTCCATCCGATTTGAGGAGGCTACTCAATCTCTCCATGTTATCATAAATATAATGAAAGTCTACAAGTAAGTTATCTAGGAAAATCAGTCGGTGTCAACCCCATCCCAACTTGGTGGTTGCCTACCATCATGTACTTGCAAGACTCAAATGAATATAATGCCATGTTTATTAGTTACATAGTGTTTGTTTCTCTGAGGAAATAAAGCATTTATGGGAATGCATTCATATCTCTCTTTAAAGTTGACCCTGCCGAATTTTAACCCAAGATACTAAAATGCATTATCCTACATAAGCATACTTGGTTTTTCTTACACAGTCAGCTCCCTTTAGTGATGTGTATTTTCACTTCAAACTTCAAAACTTATGCAACATATTCCTTGTTAACTTCCCATTTATAGTAAATATTGTGCATGAAAAAGTGGGTATAATAATTTGTCACTATTAAATTCAATTATTAACACAAGTTATCATGCATACTTTGAATACTATCTAGGATCCTCTCAAAAATAAAAAGTATTAAATAAAACAAATAAAAATTATGATAATGATATACATATATGGCCATAAAAAGAAAAAACTCATAATAAATTAAGCCAAATTGCATAATTGACATTGACTAAAAAAACAAACAAAAGGAATATCCAACTCAACTTCCTACCAAATACTGATAATGTGAAAATCAAACATTTTTGAATTGCTAGAATATAAATTACATTAAAAATGCCAATGTTCTTAACATTTTTTTGTAGACACAAAATCACACACTTGGGTACATTTCTAGGTCCTAAAAGCATACTAGTATTCATATGATTCCTATGCGAGAAAACTAGTAATTAATAGGAATCTTTCGCCTCTTTTCTATCTTTCTTATTTTCTATTTAGTCTTACACACCCTACATCCCAGTCAAAACTTTCTTATCTTTCATGACTTTGGACACCAGCTCCCAGCCAAGATTCCAACATCCAGGCGCCCTCATCCCCTTTGGGTGCCCCTGGCCTCTTTCCACCTTACTCGCTTTTTTTGGGCCTCTCTTGTCTTTTGGACATCTTATTTTCTTATGGGTCAACCTTCTAATTCTCAATTACAAAATTCAACCAAGGGAATCATATAAATATATAGTTATGTAATCAAAATAAAAGACCAAGTTCTAAGCATACTTATTATCACCTAAGCTTGTATCCAAAGGCATCCAAAGCACTCAAAGGCATCCATCTAGCATCCATTCAAGGGAAAAATGACTACATTTTCTACATACACTACGTAGGAAGCCTGGGAAGTTCATTATATTCCATACACACATTTGCATCTTTTAGAAAATCTAGCCCACTATCTAGTGCATCTTGCACAAGGGCATCTTAGGGCATGATTCTTTCACACACTCACCAGAACTACATGGAGTCTAAGATGTAGTACAACACTCGGTTATAAGTTCATTCTGTCGGGAAATCGTCAGGGTCAGTTAGACTCCCCATATTGCATCTTTTGTTTTTGTATTTGATGTGGTTTTTGTGGGTTTTGCAGGTGAACATCTATGTTTGCAGGTTACAGGAACACTTGGCAATCAAGGTGCTACATCTTGGAGACCAAAAGTGAACATCAACAACACTTATGCGACATAGTAAAAACTAATTTCTGACCATTTTCATAGTCACGGCCGCCTAGGCACCCCTGAAATAGTCTAGGTACCCGTGTCTAGCCTGTTTCGTGACCTACATAATTTATTCTAAGCATTGACGACACAATTCACCTTTTGTTCATCATTTTCCCTAGTCTAAATCAGTTCCAGAAAAAGCACAATTCAACTAATTTTGCTCTTCTCTCTCTTGCTCTTAGGGTTTCATGTTTACTTGCTTTTTTTATGTCATAGTGTATCTAAAAATTGTATATCATAGATTACATTCAGTTACTTTGTAATTATAGTTTAACAATAAATCCATTTTTGTTAAATCATTTTCCAAATCTAAACTCCACGACAAACCTAAAAATGCAATTTTCATAATATTTAGCAGTATGAATCCACAACGAGAAGAACTTCTCAATGATAATGGTTTAGAAGGGTCTCATCCACTAAGATAGAATCTTTTGACATAGTCCTTCATCCTCTCCACAATATCAATCTTTATCATAGCATGTAAATTTGGTGTAGCTTGAGGAAAAGTAAATTCATGTCAAATTTGCATTGTTAGCTGATTTGGATATTGTTAGTGCTTCAGTTCCAACCACATTTATGTTTACATTATCTTGTTTTGAAACTTCAATTCAAACTTTGGCTCACAAATATAGTCAAGCTCTAGAAACCATCACTTAAACCCATGTTTTTACTATCATCCTTGTTTTATATATCTACCTTAGTGTAATTACCAAACAAATAACATTAATCTACAGGGATGATATAAATATGATATATTTTCATAATGCATACTGTAGACACTCAAATTTGGAAATTTGCACTTTGACAACACTTTATTCAACAATACACTCTTGTGATGATAAATACCATCTCTCCATTCCTGCTTATCACTTTCTGAGGTCCCTTGTTTAGCTTGTTTATCTTTGCAAACTGACATGTCAATAAATTTTGAGAGGACAATGTATAATATTCATAGTAAAACACCAAGAAACAAGTTCCAAACTTTATTTGGCATATTTTCTACACCAGATAAGGGTCGTACAATTTGGTTAGAAATTTATATTTGGTGATGGATGACATGTATGGTCTTAGACCGACATGTCTTCCAACTTTTCTTTCCTGGGTCATCTATTATTAGATAAATCATTCACGGAGCCTTATATAAGCAAGTAAACACTACCTCATTTACCAACCTAAAGATCACATGGCAATGCATTGATACACTCATTTTCTACACTTGTAAAAGGCACTAACAATTCCTAAAATCTCACAAAAGCACATCTACAATCATTAGGGTAGCACACACAATAGGTCTGAATCTTCTTACCAACTTAAGACATCATCCTTTCTCATTTCCAAGCACTCAAACATCCCTCCTCCAAATATTCTAGAAATAACCAAACTCAAAGGAAGTATTGTCAAAAAAGTTTCCAAATTTGTTTGATCTATCTAGATATCACATGATATGTGGAAAGCGACGTGTGGTTTGAGGCCTCTTTGACATAATGTGAACATCAAAAGTGCATAAGGGTGCCCACAACCCAACTAATATTTCTTCTATAGGAATATTCATTCATAACTAAGGTTTGATATGATGTTTAGTATGTTTCGAGAGCATCACTGCATGATCGACAACTAGGGTTTAATAATGACAAGACAAATCTAGACAAACGACTAACAAAAAAGTTGTAGTCAGAAACAAAGCATGTCCAAGACTATATGGTACAACTTTGGCAAATTGGTACATTCCTTCCCCATGACAATTTGTAGTAACAATTTTGTTTCTGAAGCTCTAACAAGTTTAGATCTCCCTCTACTAGCATTGTACATTCCCAAAACTTCCCAGAATCAACTGCAAATAACTAAGTATACTCATCCTCTTGTGTTTTCAAGTTCATATGTTGTGTTGCAAGTATTTAGAATGATGTTGTTTAATTATGGAAGTTAATTAATCAAAATAGCCATTTTTATCTAACCTTACATCCACTTAGTGTAAATTTAATTCACGAAAGATCTTATATTAACATTGTCTTAATCTAAAAAGGGTGTAAACACGTCCAAATAACTATTCTCATTATTTTCATCTTGTAGAGGTTGATGGGATACCAAACACAAAGAATTCAAATTTCTAGAGGGAATTCCCATATGAACCCTAAGTTCATAATGGTTAGAGGGACATTTATTATCTTCTACACAGATCCATATTTGTCGTACAATATGGGTTGGTAACGTTTGAGGAAAATATCTGGTATTGAAAAGATGGAAAGGTGTCAAGAATAGTCTTATCAGAAAGGTTTGACACTTTCTATCAAGTTATCCCACCATGAGGAATATCTTCATTGTAAAAATCACTTATTTTTTTCCTCTTCAGAGCTAGAATAGAATACCTATTTTTCATTTAAAAGTTTAACTAGTGGTCCCATGGAGAGGGATTTATAGAATTTATATAACAAGTGTTGCTAAGAAATACCAAGAATATCCTAGCAGTGAAATGGTCACCTGTTAAATTATATTTTGGCCTCTGTTGTAATAGTCATGATGTGGAAACAAACTATTGCATATAAAAGGAACAAAATGATCAACTAGTGGGATATGCAACTGACACACATTAGAACATGTCTTACGTGGGTTTATTAAATTTGTATCTACCCCTTTCACCTCATACACAAAATTCCCTACTAAAGCATTTAAAGATCCATTTTATTTGGAGAAGATTCCATATAATCCAATAACATTTCAGGGAAAATCTCATGGGGCTTGTTGCGCAATTAAAACAGGGGTGGTGGCCCCCTCCATAGGACCCTTTCCTTAGTACATGGAAATGAAATTTATGGTTAATATTTTTGTTTTATATTAGTAGTCACATCAAAATGTGCAACAAACATGCCGATAGGGTATCAACAGGGAATCATGAAAAGTAATGGAAAGAGACTTAATGAAAGCTTTGGTTGAAATTTACACAGTAATTCCAATGGTTCTTTATTATATGTTCAATTCAATCATACAACACATACATAGAGAGAAAGGATCTACTATAATTAAGGAGTCTATATATTGACCTCATAAAACCTCTCTTTTGACTTAGACAAGTTGTTAAACCAAATCAACCAAACAAATCACTTTACGTAAGTTGTTTGAGCTAAACAAACAACTTACACAATAAATTATAAACCCACATAAATATAGTATGGAACACTAATAAGATAATTCTTAACATTCCCTCTACTGTGAACATGGGGCAAGGAGCAACTGAAAATAAAATCATATGCCAACACATACGTTTAGGACTACATATTACTATAAATGTCAGTTACACTTTACAATTAAACACCTTTCACACCATATCATAGCACTTGAAAAGAAAATACTAGAATTATAAACATGTGAACATGTATGATATTTTGTTCCTATTCACACCCGTACACCACATAACTATAAATAAAGAATTATCACTAAAGTAAAACACAATCCCATCATTAGTGACAAACGAGAGGTCATTTATTAACCTCCTTCCTTTGTTGCCTTCTTCCTTCAATGAGTATAGTAGTTATTTAGTATAGAAATTTTTCATCGTCAGGACAAGAAACATATTCATCATTTGAGTAGTTTTCCCAATCAGTTTCTTCAACCAGGTAATCCTTTTTGATTTAATTTATCATCTCTGAGATCTTATGCCCTCTTCTTCCAATTTAGAATTACATGTCATGGTTCCTTACAATAGTAGCATTTGATTTTTTCTCTAGAAGGCTTAGGATTTGAACTATACATACTTTTTTTTGAAGATGTACTTGCCTTATTTTGTACATACATTACCTCTTCAGATTCAACAATTTCATTTGGATTTCCCTCATCAAGTAAGGTGGAAATCACCCCTTCCAAATTGATTTTCACTTTTCTTAAATTAAAAACCATACCAGAAAAACTCTTGAGCATGTTATTTAGAAGTATTTCTTTAGCATCATCACATTTTACTTACTTGTTAATACCAGCTAACTGATTTAGTAGGGAATGAAACTTACTTATATGATCTTTCATTTTTATGTCTTCTCCCATCTTCAAACCATCTAATTTCTACTTCAATTTCATCTTGGTGTTCTCTGTTTCATATTAAAAAAGATTATTTAATTCCCCCCAAATTTATTCCATTGACTTAGTGAAGTCTACGTGGTGCAAGTATGCTTTTGACAAGCCAAGACCAATGACACACAAATATTTTTGATCTTTAATGGTCCATTTGGAAATATCATTTGCATATTATCAGTTTGACTGCATTTGATTTGACAACATTCCATAGGTATTTTTTGATAAAGAGTAATTGCATAAGATGTTTTCATGAGTGTAGACACTAAAACATGCACTTGGGTACATTTATAGGTCTTAATCACATACTACTATTCATATGATTCATAAGCAAGAAAACTAGTAATTGACATCTAGCTTTGGCCTCTTTTCTGTCTTTATGGTTTCCTCTTTGTTCTTGCACACCCCAAAACCCAGTCTGATCTTCATTGCTTTATATTTATTGACTCTAGATGCCAGTTCCTAGATGCCCTCATCCCCTTTGGGTGCCCTCAATCTCTTTGTATCTTACTCGCCTCTTTTGGGCCTCTTTTATCTTTTGGGCATCTTGTTTTTGTTAGGTTATGGAGATAAATAGCTTCACTGGAGCGTGTAATGGAAACATGCTGGAAAATATGGCAAGACCGACATTGGTCAGAGCAAGTAGGAACCGGCTGTGGTTAAGGCTAACCGATGCCGGTTACCTATGTGATGATGTTTTAATTAACTCTCGAGAATTAAATATATTTTTAGCATTAAAGTAGATTTATTGGATGCAATTGAATGGAAAAGTGCCCTAAGTTTATATACGCCTATATAAGCATGAAATCCAGGGTTTAGAAAGAGAATGAACAAAAGGATTGAATTAGATCCTTGATTCTCCTAGATTGAGAGGATGAAGAAGAAGAAGAAGAAGAAGAAGAGAAAGAAAGAACAAGTTACATGAAGACAGAGTCTCCATGGAGAGGAGCTGGACATAAGGAAATAGTAGGTACATCTGAATGGTGAGAAGAGGGTAACATCTTCTACTGTATTTTCTTTGTATAGTTATTGTCTCATTGTAATAGCTTGCATAGTATGTAAAGCACATAGAGTTTCTTCTTGTAGATCCACATGTTGGTGAGATCTTGTATTATATATCTATGTAGATCTAGTCTTGTATTATAGATCCATGAGATCATATTATATTGTTGATACATGGAGATCTAGATATTGTAGAGGAGGTTGTCTTCATGTTTGCACAAGCTATGCAGTGATGGAGAGACAAACTTACTTCTTGGTGTACATTCATAGTTGCACATATGATAGACCCATGTGAGAGGTCGTGTTAGCAAATCCACAGAGAACTTGGTAGCAGTTCAGAGATACAGTAGTTCTTGGTTATGTGAGATCTTTTGGTGGTGTTTTGAGGCACAATTGTAGTGCACTCATGGAGATCCATTTAGAGATCTGCATGAGAGGAGATACTCTCGGAGAGATGCATTGTACTCTTGTATTGAAGAGTTGGTTTGTACTCTTATTGTATTATATATATGAGATCTCTATCTTTGGTGGATGTAACCCACATTGGGTGAACCACGGTACATGTTGTGTTATGTGTGTGTACTTTGTCTTGATTTGGATTATTCTAGTTTATACTTCCACTGCTATAGATTTTGGGGAATTGTTTAGATCCTATGTGCATGATTTTGTTTGTTATTAAATCATAACACTATTATGCAGTCCCAAAGACCCAACAACTTGTAAAAGAGATTGGTTATTTTAGAGTAAGGTTTTGCTTCAGTATATTGTTAGTTTTTTACTGACATATGTATGAGAGCAGCATTTATTTTTCCTGATGAGAAGATCACATGAAGAGATTTAATCTCAAGTGGGAGCTAGAAGAGTAAGGTTGTTGGAAATTACAATGACCGATGTCAGTTAAGTGGCAACTAGTGTTGGCAGGATGGCTGTGGTCGGTTACAAGGTGACCGTGGTTGGTTGCTAGGCAACCTAGTTTTTTAAACAGAAAATCACAGATATAAAGAATTGAGAAGATGCATGGAATGTATCTTTTTTACTGATGTGTCCTTGGTTCTTAGAGGCATAAACATGTTGGTTAGATTACAGATCCGGTTATTGAGGTATGGTTTTATCTTGGTATTGCAGTGCTTATATTATTTTGGTTGCACATGCATGTTTGGATTGCATATCTAGATCTGAGAATGTGAGAAAAGGAGCAGTTATGCATCCTTTGGTGCAGTTAGATGCATGGGCTTCATAGAGAGGCATAATATAGTAGCATAGCGTGAAGATAGGGTTTCCATCAGAGAAACATGTTCTTTAGTAGAAGATGCGGTTGAGTATCTTGGTGCTAGTAAGGTGATGTATTTCATCTTGGTGTAATTTTTATCGCATGTATTATTGCTATTAATTTTTTGTGCAAGATTTGGGTGCTTCTTGAAATGACTGGCTCAACACAACTATCAGCTTTGGTCGGAGTAGGCATCTGGTTTGGTGACCTATGCCAATTTGTGGCGTTGTGTTAGTTCCAGCAACACCTATGTCGGTCAGGGAACCAACATCGGTCACAGAGGGTAACCGGTACTGGTCAACAAACCATAGTCGGTCTTTGTGAAAATGAGTTTACACAAGGTTTCTTACAGTAGAAGAGGGCATGGATGGTTCAGTGTCCTATTTTAGAGGATCTGGTTTTTGGCACATTGTGTACAAGAAGAAACAATGTTGATCACTTCAATGTTTGGATCAGAAAGAGGACGGATTTGGCTTGGTTAGTCCAGTGAGACTTTGGGTTAGGTATCTCTAGATGGTTCATGTTTTATTTCTTTATTTTGGAGAAGCTGATATTATGTTTGGATATTGTACATAGATTTACACCATGTTTTTGGTGTTGTTCAACTTATATTTCCCAGTTGTGTGGAATCTTGAGGACAAGGATATATAGTCTAAGGACGAGATCCTCAGTGAAAAGTTATGGTTAGACACAGTTGCAAGTAATGAAATATTTTGAGAACACAGGATGAAAAGAAGTTGATTCATCTACTTCACAAGAAGTCCAAACTTCTGTGACGTAGGAGTATTCTTTGATAAGAAGGGAATCAGTTTATATTATTTCTTTCATCCGGTTTTATTTCTCACTGACATATTAGCTTTTGAGCTTGGTGTTAGAGGCAGTGCAGGGAATTTCATGTCCAGTGGGAGCAAGCCATGGTTATTGGCATTGCAGGATTGGATACATGATGCACATGCAAAGTGAGAAGAGATTGCTACTATTCAAAGTGGTAAAGGCACTAGTTGGTTTTGGAGGACAGTCATGGATTTGCAGGTATATTGAGTTTATTGCTTTGTGATGTCACTTCTGGTTTATTTTGTGGTGCTTGGATATCCCTATGGGATTACAGTTGATGGTTAGATTCAGCTAGGTGAAGATGATAGAGCAATTTTTTCAGAGTTTTAAGGGTTAGAGGAGAAAATTTGCTAGTTCAAAGACCGGTTTCAGTTAGGATTAACCATGGTAGGTCATTTGGTAACCGTGGTCGGTCAAGAAGTGACCGGGGTCAGTTACGAAACCATGGTTGGTTTGGTTACAGGTTTGACAACAATGTTTATTTACCATTTTTAGATGGTGCCCTTGTTTTGCTTTCATCTTGGTTGATTGTGCAAAGTATGTTGATGACATGTTTGCTGGTATTTGCACTTGGTATTAGTTACATGGTTTAGCATGGTTGTTTTTTATTGACATTGATGAGCACGGGATTCATATATTGCTTTGGAGTTAGTCAGTGAGAGACTTGGCACTTCTGGAGAGCCTGATGATATGGATGGATGTATAGGTGAGTTTCTACATGTTTATGCAAGGGAATCATATAAATACAAATTTATGTGACCATAATAAAGGAACGAGCTCTAAACATCTACTATCATCACCTAAGGTTACATCCAAAGGCATTTTAAGAGCATCAAAACATCCATCTAGCATTCATTCAAGGGTAAGGGACTGCATTTTCTACACACACACATAGGAGGGGAAGTTCATTTTTCCAATCACACATCTATCTACATTTCTACATATAGCTATTGATCGATATTCAAGTGCATCTTGCACAAGATCTTCCTACGGAATAATTCTAAACACACACACACAACTATACGAAGTCTGAAATGTAGTGTAATGCTTGGTCATAAGTTCACTCTATTGGGTGACCTTTGGGGTCAGTCTGACTCCCCATTTGCATCTTTTTCTTTTTAGGATTTGATTTATTTTGGGGTTTTGCAAGAGGTCATTTGTTTTGCAAGTTATAGGTGAATCCTATAGACATAGTACAACATACAAGTGATAAACAATGAATGCTAGTGATTAACTTGTAACACAAGAAAAATCAAATTATGAGCATTTGCATAGTCATAAGAGCCCAATAGAGGTTTTTGACACCTAGGAACCCTCAACTTAGTCCAGGTGCCCTAGTCCTAGCATACTCGTCAGCTCTAGTATTTTCTATGTTTGGCTGCAACCGTCTCCTCCTCTTGTTTATCAATCTCTTAATTAAGAATACTTCGGGATCAACTACAAAATTGACTAAGTATTCTATCCTCCCTCTTTCACCTAGGGTTTCAATTTCTATTATCTTATTGCTTGCATCATTTATACTCCAGTAGTTGGTTATTTTAATTTACATCTGTTACTCTGTAATTAATGTTTTAATAATTTTAATATTTGTTAAATCGTTTAGTGGACCCCACTCGTGATCGGTCCTTTGGATCTTTCTTTTACACACTATTTTTTCTTTCATGGCTTCTAAGGTTGCTCAAGTCTCCTTGCATCTGTTACGTCGAATGCACCCACCTGACAAATATTTTCTTTTTAAATACCTAGACATTATGTATCTTCCTAGTGATACACCACCTTCTCAAGTCAGTGTTATCTTCGATCTTCTTTCTGATGACTCTCTTGGTTCTAATTCCAATCAATCTATTTGCAAGTCAATACAAGCTTTACATTCTTTATTTCAAGATAAATTTCAGGCTATAGAATCCATGATCACATCCCTCAAACTTCATACTCAATGATAAAAATGGCATAAAACAGGAGCATTACCTTTAAAAGTTTTTCAGATAGTAATGGTTACTCAAATTAACAATTAGTCACAATTAAATATTTCTCTCTATTAAAATCATGCAATTCTACCCAAAATTTACGTTCTTTTTGGCAAAACAAGCTTATTAGGAAAATTCAAGCTTATTTTCACTATATAATGCAAAAACAAATTGTCATAGTTATACTGTTTCATATGATTTTCAACTTCTTACTACACCAAATGTTGCTACATTTTGGCATGTCCAATTGCTACATCTGACCTTTAATGGGTTTTTAAAAATCTGTTCCATCTAGGGTTTTGAACAAAACTTAAAAACATGCCATAAACCAAACCATAAACCTTGTTCCTTCTAACATTTAGGGGTTAGGGTCCTAAGTTTTTTACTTAAAAAATAATGTTTAACACCTCCTTCACTCAAGTATATTGAGAAATTACAATGTCAAACTAAGGAACCATCCTCCATAAATCATTCTATCTTCTTCTCTTTTTTTCTCTCTTTCTGTAGTGTCCAGTGAATTGTTCTTCACATAAGCTACAATCCAATCACATGGGAGATCACAATGTCAAACTAGGCGACATACTGATGGCTTCGACACATTTGAAACTACGCCACTCTTGTGAGATGGACCCGATTGATGCTTTTGCACATGTCATTGTCTTGTAGTATCACTCTATTCTCATGACGTAGATCACCCCGCTCTCACAATGGCATCATCTCTTCTAGCGTCAACACATAGATCTCCATCTTGTCATGTACTTTCAAATGTGCATTTAGGAAGGTGAGGTCATATATTCAAGGTTGAAAATGGACCATAGTGTCAAAAATATTGGTTATAGGCCTTTCCATACTACTACCCTTCCTATGTCACCCCTAATGGATATATCAGTTTTATTTGCATGGTATATGAGGTAGTTAAAGGTGTCATTTCAGTGCATGTCAATAGGCGGTTTAGGTGTATCCAGTCATTTCACATGATTCAAGGGTTTATTTTGGGAGTCCATCAAGGGAAAAGCCTTTTAGCATAGCTAGTCAAAGGGCATGTTCAGATTTCTTCGTCAGAATTTGTTGCATACACACTACGGGATTTGATAATTATGCCCTATGATAAATTCATTTTGTGTGGAACTATAAGAGACTCAGCAATCACATGTGTACAATCAGTTTTGGAATATTCTAGGAGGTTCTTGAAGTTTTGGATCAGTTTCAGCAACAGTGAGTTTTGGAGGCTTAAGCAGTGCACAATGCAAAAACAAACCCTGAGCTTTTGGAAGCGATTATAGGAGCTCTAGAAGGAGTTAGGAGTAAAAAAAATATCGTCATAAATTTATTTCAGAGCCCCAGAGGATGTTAAATTCATATTTTTCACAACACCCAGGCACATTGTGTCCATAGTTAGTTTTTTACATGCACATCCTAGGAACTCAGAGAAAAATACTATATTTTAGGGAGAAAATGGAAGAATTAGGAGTTACGACCCACATAATTAGATTCACAAGGTCATTTTCAGGAGGAATCATATACATTTTCACCAAAAAAATCCTAGCAAAACTCAAGTTATGGTCCCGATAAGTCACTCTCCAAGGCACAAGCTTCAGCAATTAGTCAATTTTTGAGTTGAAAATGTTAGGAATATAGTGTTCACATGGTTTATGGCATGTGATTTACCATATGGTAAATATATTGCTACTATGGTAGTTAGAAATTACTAGTTTTCTAGTATGGTTACAAGTTATTTGTAACATATTATATTTGGTGGTTCGTTAAGTAATATTGTTGTATATCATAACAATATTATGTACTTTGGAATTATATGGGGTTTTTGGTTAATCTGCCTCCTAATTTTTAGGAGCCTCATATACTATATATTTGTACAAAGTTTGTGATAGAAATATATAGAAAATTATGGTGTTAAATCTATCCAAATTCAAGATTTTCTATCAGAGCTGGAATTGAGACCCAAGAGATTGTACGGGAGCAAAGTCATTCCACTTCTTGGATGCCCTGATTGATGATAAAGGATTCTTATGGAAAAAAAATTTAGAATAAATTATTTGTGTTAGATGTGTAGGTACCTGATTAGATATGCTCTCATCCATATTCAATATTAAAAAATCCACGTTACTTCTTGTTAGCGCCTCTAATTGATAGAGTTTGATCCGATCCACATCTAGTTTACCTCCTTGTTGCTAACATTTTGGTTAATATCTATTTTTGATAGTGCCATTGTTTCAAGTCCAAGGCATTGGGATTTAAAAACCATAACTAGTCTATTAGTGCATGTATCAAAGATCAGTTGAATGTAGATCTGATGACCAGACGTTGATATTCACCACTTTGCATCAACATGATAACATTGGTTGCAAATGTGTAATAAATATTTTTTCCTCAACTTTCATCAAAAAATCATCCACACAACATTAAAATTGATCTGCACTGCATGTGCCTTCAAATTGTTCATATTTTACATCTTAGAAATGGTCTTCACCTGATAGCTGTAATCAACAAAAATTTACACTCTTTATGGTGTTTAGATCTCTTTGTTTGATTCATCTTTCTTATTCACTGATGGTTGACCATTTGCATTTAAAATTTCACATGTTTGAATTGTAATGCATCCTCCATGTGTTGAATTGAATCCAACTGTTAACATCAGCCTCGCACTCTGAGATCCACCCAACCAGTTTTGGCACACAGAGTTTGAATACAAAGGTGTCATTTGTTTCAATGTATTGCATGGTCATATGTTTGGTTTAGTGTTTGATTTGTAATAAGTCTATATTACAAATCTATTTTGTAAAGTTAGGGTGTCATATCAGTCTTTCAATATTCTATTGTCTTCAAATAAGTCAATAGTTTTATTTGTGTTATTTTCAATATGTCATTTAACACACTTTCCATAAGAGTCTCAAATAGGTCTTTTATTTTATGTCAAACGTTTTAGTCAAGAATTTTCATGTTGTCATTGTAAGACATCAATATGTATGGCAATGTTATTTCCACCACATATGTCTAGGTGAATATTATAAAATGTTGGTTCACAAAGTTATTCAAAGTCAAGTTTCGTCTTATCAAATTTGAGTTATTATCACCTTGTATATTGTCTCGTTTGAAATAATATGTTTAGGTGAATAATAGGTTATTGAGTCCATTTTTTGTGTCGTTATAAAAAGTGAAAAATTGAGTCATAGTAAAAGTCCATAAAATAAATAAAAAATTCCTCACGGACGCATTTTCGGTGATACCCGATGTCCAAGAAAATAAAGTGTTTCACATCGCAAGAGGGAAGAAAAGAATAAGCTCAATGTGGAAACAAATGTACTTCATGTTCACATTCCACTGAGTTAGCAACACATATACTGGAGAATGGAGGCACATGAGGATGGAGGACAAGCAACGTCCTCTCGCTAACCCCAAGCGACGAGGCCGCAAAATGAGGTTGTGGCATAAGTGTTTTTAGTTCAGTGTTTAATTCCCAATTGTGTGCAATATTTCAGTGTTCCAGTTTCCAATAAGTGGAAATTTCACAATGTGGGGGGGAACATGACATCAATGTTCCATTTCCATTCCGATTTCTTGTTTAGTTTGGTGAGTAGATTCCTATGTTAATTCCTCGATGTGAAGATATTAAAGAGAGATGAAAGCACAAAGAAAAAACAACATCATGTTTCTTGAAGAGGATGAACAGGTGCTTATACCTGGAACATGGGTTCCTTTTTAGTAGACAGGGGTCCATTTTTATCGAACATGGGTTCATATAGTGAACAGGGGTTCATACGAAGGTTGTTGGTTAGCCTTTTCAAAACCATCGAGAAAGCCAAGATCATGAGCACGCACGAGTGACAAGATGCAAAAGAAGTGCAATTGTGTTTCTCCCATGTTTGCTTTAAGGGGGGAATATTAGGAATATAGTGTTCACATGGTTTATGGCATGTGATTTATCATATGGTAAATATATTGTTATGTTAGCATGGATTTTTATGCATGCAAATGACATGCAACAATGTGGGAATGAAGTCCCTCCTCAATGAAGGTGAGGCTGCCTTTATTGAAAGCCAAAACTGTATTTACACCTGTACATTCAAAATTGTATATGGGGGGTGTTTTGGAACATCAATGGAAAGAAAAGTGAATGAGGGAGATGGAATGAAATGAAGGAGCGAAATGGAAAGTAATGAATGGAAGGAAGATGCAAGAGTTAGGTAAAAGCAGAGCCTAATATTGCATGGAGAAGAACAATAAATAACTAACATAATAAATAAAATGGAGTTTGCACCAGTTAAACAAGAATGAGTAAAGGGAACAAACATGAGCAAGTAAATAGTAGAGCTTGATCACCATGAACAAGAACAACAAATTAATAACGCTGACAATAAGATCAAAGACAATATTTGCATGCAAGATTCAAATACCAACATCTAATGAACATAAGATCATCAAATACTATAAGAGACAATGAATGGGACACAAATTTCATATTTCATTAACTCCAAAATCTCTTCTCAAAAGACCACACAATTTCTTTCTTTGAAGTAAAGCTTGCATACAAAAGTATTTTCTTCTCCTCTCTCAAAGTCACCTTTACAAATGAGCCCCTCACTTCCTTTTATAACCCAAAAGTTGGTTACAAAGTAGTTAGGGTTTTACATGAACATTAAATAGGGCACTTAAGTGAGCTTTGACTTTTTAACCAACTTTATTAAAGTAACAAAAAATAGACATCACTCAAATCATCGACAATTTTCTGAAAGCAAACTCAATAACAACATCCTTTTCTTAAACTCCCACTTTTAAAACATACTATAATAAGCAGTGGCCCATCCATTGAAATGGGGTCTGCCTATCTCAAACGTATAAGAAATGGACTCTCCCACTTCGTTAGATACCAAGAAAACTATCTTTTTGAGCCATCTGTGAAATTAGGATCTGCTAATTTTGCCAATTGAAAGGATTTGAACCTTCCTAATGTTTCGAACATATTTTCTTATTTTGGAGGTTCTTTTGGTCGAAGAATTGCCTCACAAAATACCTGCAATTCCAAAATCCTACCTAGCATATCATTTAGACTAACCATCTTTGATTGATCATTCTAAAACAAGTTCTTTAATTTGATGCAAAGCTCCATTGAAGCTGAAGAAAAATTATTGGTGGGAGTATACATGTCTTTAAACAATTGTGAAAATTGCTCTTCCACATGTTCTGATGAATGCCTTTGATTATGCTCATTTACAAGGTTGCAAGGGATCTCAGCTATGAATTCTTGAATCAAGGTGAGTGATGTGAAGGATTCATTACATAAGCTCTCATAATGGATCATAGAATCCTCGAGAAGTGTCTTCCTTGATTTGAGATGCAGACACCAAAGAAAACGTGTCCCTCGATGTTCAAATTTTAGAATTCCTTCAATGGATAAAACTAAGGATTCCATACTCATCATCCTCCTGTAGACTGGGCAATATCTTGTCCAAATTTGATATGTTAGAAACAAAAGTTTCCTTGAAAGAAAGAATTGGATCAAGATACGCACTAACATCTTCATGGAGCTTAACCGTTGTTTTGATCATCTCTTGGCCTAAAACGAGAATATCTGAAAGCCAAGTTTTAGTGACATGGCACAACTTGTTTATTTCTTTTGATAAATTGAGAATTTCTTCATCAGGGGCAGCCACTGCATTAGGTATTGGGAAAGTGGATGATATGGGATTTATCAAATGTTGAACATATTCCACCAATTGATTCTTTTCAGCCTTGAGTTGAGAGTTTTGAGACTTATATTTCTCAAGTCTCTTTAGCACGATATCAATTGAATCTTGAGCCATCACCATGTCAATTTCCAATGTGGACCTCCCAAGTCCAAGTCTGGAAACTTCATAATCAGTAGATATCTTGGCATCACACTCCTTGTCAACTTGTGGGATGGTAAGATCCAAAAATCTATTTCCGTCACTATCCACCATTATTCGATAAATCACTTTAGGCTTCTTGGGAATGACATCATTTGAAAGTTTGAAAGGGCATCAAAATCAATGTCAATTGCCTTGACAACCCTCTTCCTTTTCTTGACTTCGCAATCAACCCAGAAAGGAGTATCATTCAATATGTTTACATACAAAAGCCTGGAGCTCGAAGCAACATTCATATTGTTCTCGACATCATGAGATTCTGCAAGAATCCTTTCCACGACCTCAATTTCAAGAGAAATAACCTCAATATCCACCTCCTTCTCATTTGGGAGATTTTGGGAAATCTCTTCATGAACTGTAGGTTCTAAAGTGTTTGATATTTGGACTACCTGCACCTAAATGGACACTTGTGCAAGGCATGGCTGAGGATCGTTTGTCATGAGCTTCTGAGAACTATTAACAATTTGAGTAGAATAATCTCTACTTGAAGTAGAAAATCCTGATACACGCTCTCTTCCTTCATTGGGGCTAGGACCCTTAGATTTTTCTCCTCGCGACACATTATTCGACAAAGTGGATTTTGGAAACCACTCCTTTCTTGCTTGTTGTGTATGATTGGATGGCACGGAGGTCGATTGAGAATGGGCTTTGGTTGAATGGAGACCTCCTCGAGTTGACAATTTTTGTGATCCTGAAGTATGAACTTGAATTGATTGTTACTTGGCAAGTTCTCTTTCGTACCAAGATGTGCTTCTTTCAAGGATCGGTTGATTCTTGTTATCAAGAGAAAATTCATCTCTTTTGGTCCAATCAATTCAGGGCAACGGGGTAAAAAAACTACATCATATGAAGGATCAATATCATCTTCATAATCATTTACGAATGAATCTGGAGGGTTCTTGATGTGAAAGGCCTTGATCTGAGCAAGGGTTAGGTGAGAAAACTCTCATCTTCTTACTTCATGCTCGTCTAAACAGGCAGCCCAGAAATCTTCCATGGTAGGGTTATGTTGATACTTTGCTCCAAGAATCTTCTACATATATCCATTGATATCAAACTAGGCTCTCTTCACATATGGATGAATTGTGATGAGGGAAAACTATTTTTCCATGAGTTGTGCACTGAAGATATTTGGACATTGGTATTCCCTGATTTGGATTGGGAAATGAATTCCTAAGCGATGCTTGTCACTGAGAAGACAATGAACTTGGAATAGTTATCGCGCAAGCCCCATCAATGCTCATTTGTCACTGACGTACTTGGGAAGTTTCCATGGAGTACCCGCAAAACAACTTATGCGAATGTAGGAAAAGGATGAGAATTGAATAAACCAGGTTCCCCATTGAGAAATGACATCCATGGCTTCTTTAGAAAATCTTTCCTCTGTATTATGATTCAGGTTCTGAATCATGCGGAAGGTGAATGCATCGTTGACCCTTCTGAAATGGTGAGAGATATTTTTGAAACTTAGTTACAGATAGTAATGGAAGACACTATTTGATGGACCCATGACTCCTCTTGTTTCGAGTCCCAAAAATAACTTTCTTCTTGCCACTGCGTAAGTCAGATACGATGTCATGTAGAAGCATCCAATCATCTTAACTTCGATCAATTGTTTGTGAAGGGTATCAATGATGATGGTGGCCTAATCCATAAAATATCTTTTGGCAAGGATGATATGGATAAACTGATACATCCATGGGTGGAAAATCTTGGTAGAAGGTAAACCGAAAACTCAACTTAGGAGAGTAATCATGTCCCCAATTTCTTCCATGAACTCAACGTGGTACAGTTCTTTAGGAAGCCGGTCAATTTGAGGCCTCTTGGTCACTAACCAGTTGTTATTAACCATCTTGCTCCACCCAAGGGGTTCTTCATCCCAAAATTCTTATGCTGACTATCGAGTGATATCTGCATTCTCAGGGAAGTCAGGTATGCTGAGCAATTCTTCAATGTGCTCTGGTGTGATTAAGAGGAAAGGCTCGCGATTATCTTTAAAAATTCCTCATCTCTCGGGATCATAATGCTCCACGCAAGTGATAACCAGCTCTGGACATTGCAACGAGACTGGAAATGTTATTGCTTGAGGTAGACCACTATGGTAAATCCTATCTGAGAATATGGTCTTGCCTTTAGCTTTCACCCAATCACAGAATTGTTGCACATTGAAGTGACCCAAATTTGTATCAATGATATTGTCATATGCCGACTTGATGGAACTAGGAGGGATGATTCCTTGGAATTCAGACTTGAGTGCAAACTTATTTGATTTCTCCACTGGCTTCTTCGGTCTTCTTGCAGATTTATTAGATTTTTCAGCCATTATGAATTTTATAGAACAATGGTTCAAGCATGTAAAATGATGCAAATGGGGCTGGGTCTTAGTCTCTGAAACCCCCATTAATGCAAGAAAAAACATGACTTGTTTTAATATTATTAATATTATTATTATTTAAAAATAAAATAATAATAATAATAATCAGTCTCGGTTACAATTTTTTTAATACATCACACTGAGATTGGGATCGAATTTTGATTCTGGCGACCAAGAATTATTTATTTTTACAAAAATCTTCCGATTTTAATATTCTAAATTTTTATTTTATTTTATTCTCCTGAGAAAATTTTCCTTTACATACGTGAATCGTAACTTCTTATTTGCATAAAAATGGATTGATTTTAATGAACGTGTACTTTGGGGTTTCCTTCTTCCTTGTGGACTTCTTATCAATGCGTGGGCAACATACTAGTTTTCGACAATTGCTTGTGATTTGAATTTCTTTTTAACCAATGCGTGGAAATGGATTAAAACCTCTCCATGCTACGTGGAACTTACTTTAACTGTTTTGGTCGACCTTTCTGCCTTCACTACATTGAAACTTTGTGTAGGTGCTTGTTGGAAGACTATTTTTGCTATCCATCTGTTGAATGCGTGGGAAATAGACTGTTCTTTTCCTCCACCCACCTGTTGTTTCCTTACTCTCCCTGCGTGGAGTGTTGGAAGACTGTTTTTGTCTTACTCCTTGATGAATGTGTGGAAATCACTCTTAATTGTTGTTATTTTTAATAATTAAAATCTCTTTTAATGCTCAAAATTGTTATTCACAACTGTGTTGGAAATTGTTTAGCTCTTGCGAAAGAAGAAAACCTCATGCTTGGTTTGCATTGGATCTTTTATCTCTGACTAGAACGTGCCAAAGCTCCTCCTTCCACTATGGTCTTCTTCCTGTTACTACGTTGATTTTCTTTTTTTTGTTGAAACATTACTTTGCTAGCATTAATGCTTTTCCTTCTGCGTGAATCTATCTCCCTTCCCACGTTGGTTTTCTTCTTTGTTTTAACATGAAAATTCTTCTTTATTTTGGGTAGCGTGGTGATTTGTTGAGGGATCTGATAAAATATTTCTCTAAGACGTTCCTCTAGAAGAAATAAGAAGAAATTGGAAAGCTTCACATGATTTCTTCCAACGAGTTTGATGAAAGGATTTTATGAGGATTTAGGGAGATTCCTCACTACTATTTCTTATTCATCATGTTAAAACAACTTCCCTCTTTCCTGGGTAGTGGCATTAATTGCCAAGGGGAAGTGGGGAAATAAACAACCATTTGTCAGCAGAAATGGCAAGGCGAGCTGACAATCCCCATTTAATTTCCCCATGTGGGAAATTGAGATATTTTTTGCCTATTTGCCAATTCATTGATTTGGCAATCAGTGGAAAAAATCCCACAAGCGGGGAATTAAAATAAATTTGCTAGGAAAGGGGAAATCCAGGTCCGGGAAGCCAATTTGACATCCCCGGCAATGGGAAACGGAAGCTTATTTTTCCCCGACAATTAAAATAAATCTTGTTGAATGAATTTTATTAATATTTATTTAATTAAAAACCCCAAAGTTATTAAAAATTGATTTTATCAAACAAAGAGTAATTAATTAATTAATATTTAATGTAGTTTAAGACCTGGAGGGAGGAGTTCTCACCCAAAATGGACGAAACGAAGACCGGAACAATCACAAAAATGAGACAATCACGATGAGAGTGATAAATCATGCAAAGTAACACTATTGAAAAATTTCAAAATTTCCATTTTTATTAATTTTGCGCAGTCAAAATTAGCTGATAACAACTGGCTCTAATTGGGGACAAGGACTTTATGGACGCATCAATGGACCCAAACCAAAATATTAATGAACATTGTCCCAAAAATGATGGGGCATAAAAATGGGATGATACAAGAAGAGAAGACCGAAAGATGGGGAAAAGAAACAAACCAAAATCCTAATTACCTATTTATATACGGGGGACAACCCGTTTTCAATTTTGATAATGTTTGAGATATTGCCCACTGTATGAGAAAGGAAAATGAGTTCCTTCAAGATACACCAAGTAATAGGTGTTATCCCATAGAAATGTATGATCTTGAAAGGACCTAGCCACAACGAATCAAACTTTCTATGTTTTTCGTTTCGGTTCACGTCTCTTATCCCAGAGAAGAACTAAGTCATTGATTTGGAATTGCCTCTCCTTAGTTTTCCTGTCGAACAACCTCTTCACTTTGGACTGATGCTCCTCGATCCTGTTTTCCACTTGACTTCTTTGTTCTTCAAGCTTGCTTAGGAAAATGATCCTTTTATCTAACGTATTGGTGAAGCATTCATCATCAAATGCTTGAGCTAATCGTAATGCTGGTAACTCCAATGTGATGAGAATTTGAGCATCAGTTCCATATAAAAGTTGAAATGGAGACATCCCGATTGCTCTTTTGGGAGTTATGTGGTCAACCCACAATGCATCATATAAATTTTTGTGCCAAATTCTTTGATTTTCTTCTACTAACTTGCACACGATAGTAATGATGTTTTTGTTACTGGATTCTTCTCGACCATTTCCCTGCGAGTAATAATCTGACGAATGAGACAAAGATATCCCATACCCATAACAAAAACCTATCATCTATGCAGAAGAAAAATTGGAGGCATTTTCCGTCACGATATTGTGTGGAATTCCGTAACGAACTAATATATTCTCTTTGATGAAGTCACAGATTACCGTAGTAGATGTTTGTTTTACTGGTATAGCTTTTACCCACTTCGTAAAGTAGTCAGTTGCAGTGAGCACGTGAGTATGACCAGTACTGGAGTTTGGGTTCAGGACCCTGATGAAATCCAACCCTCATTGTTGAAAGGGTTCTTCAATGACAACTGGATTCAAAGGCAAAGCTACCAATAGGTCTTTCAACAAATTTTTGACAAGCTTCACATTTTGTTACCCATTTCTGAGCATCAGAAAACATAGTGGGCCAGTAATAATGTGCTCACAAAATTTTATGAGCTGTCACTAGGCCAGAGAAATGACCACCGCAAGCATGATTATGAAAGGCTTCCAATAACCTAGGTTGTTGTTCTTTATCAACACATCTGAGGAACATACTGTTAATTCCTTTCTTGAACAAAGTGTTGTCCCAAATGACATACCTGATAGCTTTTATTGTGATAGCTCGTTTTTCCTTAGCTGTCAGATTCTCAAGAAACTTGCCATATGTGAGAAAGTAAGCTATATCGGAATACCATTCGTCTATGGTACTGACGAAAACTACCAGTGGTAAACTTTCCTCAACTGGTTCTTCTTCAGAGTCACCTCGTGGCTCATTCTCTGATATGAGTTGGCAGAGTCCTCTTCCTCAAACCAACTTGGTAGGCTTGATATCTAAATCATATTCCTGGATTTTGGAGACCTAGTGACCTCTTTTAGATCATGGTTCATGTTATGTCAGCATCGATTTAACTACGGTGTCTAGTACTAAGATGTTGGTGTGTGAATTCAACACATAATACCTAAAATATTTCAAGGCTCTCACCACTGTGTACACATGCCTCTCAAGGGGAGTGTAATTGAGTTCATGTTTCTTGAATTGCAATAGGAGATTCGATTCCCTCTTGATTGTGTTGAGTCAAGATGGTAGAGATCATGTGAGGTGAAGCATAACTATAGATTATAAAATCCTTGTTAAAACCAGGACACACTAATGTTGGAGCTTTTGCAATAGCATCCTTGATTTGTTCAAATGATTTTCTACCTTCATTCGACCATTTGAAGGATTCTTTGCCTTTCATCACATTAGCAATTTATTTGGTAAGCTTGGTAAAATTTGGCACGAACCTTCTCAAAAAATTCACCTTCCCAAAGAATGAGTGAACTCTAGGCTTACTTATAGGCAAGGAAAGATTCTTGATAGCTTAAACGCACTCAGGATCAATTTTAGTTACTTCTTTAGAAACAATATGACCTAGGAGTTTACCTTTTGTAAGTCCGAACATGAACTTCTTTGGATTCACATAGATCTGTTGAAGTCTGCACCTTTACAATATTTTCTCTAAATCTCTTAGGTGATCTCCTCATTTCTTTGAGAACACTGTGAAGTCATCTAGGTATATCATGATGATCTTATTTTTATAATCTGTGAATGCCATATCCATGGCTTTTTGAAAAGTTACGCCGACATTGATCAAACCAAAAGGCATTCTTCTATTTGTGAACATACCCCTGGGGGTAGTGAACCCGGTTTTATGTTGGTCTTCTCTAGCCACTTAAATCTGATTATAACTAGATAAACCATCTAGCATAGATAAAATTTCTGATCCAGTTACTGCCTGCAGAATATGGTCCATGACCGACAGTGGATAGTTATCCTTCAAGGAAGCTTGATTAAGATTGCGAAAATCCACGCAAATCCTAATTTCTCCATTTTTCTTGCGAACCAGTACAATATTAGCTATCCAAGTTGAATTTTGAGTAGGAAACACTATCCCTGCATTTAAAATATTTTGAACCTCATGGAATATTGTCCATACAATCTTGGGATTATACTGTCTTTGCTTCTTCCTTAATGGAACTGCACTAGATTTCAAGGGTATGGCATGCTCCATTTCCAAAAGTTGGAAATACTTCAAGTCTTCATATGAGTAAGCCAAGACGTCAGAATATTTGGTAAGGAGGCTTATGAATTTCTTGCGCTCCTCAGGTGAGCAACACTTACCGATGTTGACCAGGTAAGGTTTATCCTTAGTACCAATATTAACTTGCTCATAGTCAGCAGAATTTGTAGGTCCTACCTACTCTTTCTCTTTGATAAACCTGTCATGTTTATCAAAATGGTTATTCACAACTGTGTTGGAAATTGTTTATCTCCTATGAAAGAAGAAAAACCCCTACTTGCTCTATGTTGGATCTTTTATCTCTAACTGGAACATGCCAAAGCTCCTCCTTCCACGCTGGTCTTCTTCCTGCTGCTGCGATGCTTTTTTTTTGGCTAAAACATTACTTTGTCAGCATTAATGCTTTTCCTTTTGCATGAATCTATCTCTGTTCCCACGTTGGTTTTATTCTTTGTTTTAACGTGAAAATTCTTCTTTATCTTGGGTAGCGTGGTGATTTGTTGAGGGATGTGATAAAATATTTCTCTGAGATGTTCCTTCAGAAGAAATAAGAAGATATTGGAAAGCTTTGCACAACTTCTTCCAACGAGTTTAACGAAAGGATTTTATGAGGATTTACGAAGCTTCCTCACAACCGTTTCTTATTCGTCATGTTAAAACAAATTCCCTCTTTCCCGGGTAGTGGCATTAATTGCCAAGGGGAAGTGGAGAAATAAACAACCATTTGTTAGCAGAAATGGCAAGGCGGGCTGTCAATCCCCATTTTATTTCCCCATGTGGGAAATCAGGAGAATTTTTGCCCATTTTCCAATTCTTTACTTTAGAAATAAGTGGAAAAATCCCACAAGCAGGGAATTAAAATAAATTTTCCAGAAAAGGGGAAATCTGGGTCCGGGAAGCCAATTTGGCATCACCAGTAATGGGAAGCAAAAGCTTATTTTCCCCTAGCAATTAAAATAAATCTCGTCGAATGAATTTTAATTAATATATATTTAATTAAAAACCCCAAAGTTATTAAAAATTGATTTTATCAAACAAAGAGTAGTTAATTAATTAATATTTAACGTAGTTTAAGACCTGGCGGTAGGATTTCTCACTCGAAATGGACGAAACAAAGACCAGAACGTTCACAAAAACGAGACGATCACGATGAGAGTGATAAATCATGCAAAGTAACACTTTTGAAAAATTTCAAAATTTCCATTTTTATTAATTTTGCACAGTCAAAATTAGTTGATAACATGTTACTATGGTAATTAGAAATTACTAGTTTGTTAGTATGGTTATAAGTTATTTGTAACATATTATATTTGGTGGTTCGTTAAGTAATATTGTTGTATATCATAACAATATTACGTACTTTGGAATTATATGGGTTTTTTGTTAACCTAGCTCCTAATTTTTAGGAGCCTCATATGCTATATATTTGTATGAAGTTTGTGATAGAAATATATAGAAAATTATTGTGTTAACTTTGTCCAAATTCAAGAGAAAATCCAGCCAATAAGAGAGTGGCGCACTTTTTTACACCAACTGTCCCAAGGATTTGGTGTAGATTATGCAAGAAAATGCACCCCCTCCTATTTAGGCCCCTAGACCCTCTACATGATCACAATTCAACTCTTTTCGCAAGGTTAAGTCCCCTAGGCTCCATTTCCCAACTCCTGCTTCGAGCAATCACGCTCCACCATTTGTCATGCCAAGGTGAGGGCCTATTTTTGTATCTCATGTGTTGTAATGTTTAGGACAAAAAACTTCCCATCCCTCCCTTTTAAGCTCTTGGTCACCCATGTGCCCCTAGAAGTTGCTTTAAAGTGCTTTTTCAAGCCCCTCTCTCATCCTCAATGGAAAATTACACAGTGACACATGGCCCAATAGGTAAGGGGTGTAGTTTTTTACACCAATAACTTAGTGCAAGTGGTGCCAAAAAGTGCGACTCATTCCAAAACTCAAAAACATGTAAATTTTTCTAACTGCCAGGCTGCCACTACCTGCTTCCATTTTTCGTGCACACACACACATGTTTTTCTCCAACTTCTGGATTCTTCTTCATTCCTCCATTAGTGTTGCTGCCACACCTTCTACAACATTTTATCCATCATTTCTCCATCATTCCATGTTGCTAAAATGAATAAATAGAAGGTTTTCAAGAAAAATCCATGATCAAAAGCTGTTATAAATCCCAGGGCACAAAAATGAGAAATTGCTCATATGTCCCAAACCGTGCATTAGATCTTCATGAAATTTTGAGAAAATGTTCATCATCCAAATGCTTGAAGCTAAAAAAAACTAAATCTCAAAAGGTGGCCCTGATTTTTAATGGACACCATCTGATTTTTTTGGCCCTAAGCTGATTCTTCTCCATTTGTCGTTAATTCGGGAAATAGTTTGGCTTGAAAATATGAATGGTGATCGAAGAGCAAAAACCCAGAAAGAATCCGTAATTTTCTCAACAATCCTATTAGAGTAGGTATTTACCTTAGCTCATGTTCATGTAGGTACTTTATTTACCTTTATTGTATTTATCCTCACCCACTTATGTGTGTGGATATTTCTTTTATCTTATTTAGATATTAGGAGATATTATCTAGTTGTTAGGTATAATTCTTTCCTTGATCTATGGTATTGACTAGATCCTTGATGTCTAGTTCTCTCCTAAATCTATGGTCTTGATTGGTTCTTTGATGAATAGTTATTTCCTTGATTTATGACTTGATCTATGACTTTGAATGGTTCTTAGATTGTTATTCCTTGCCTATATAAGCAAGGCCCATTCTCATTGTATTTCATTGAGTTCCATAATAATATATGATATTGCTACTCATTTGTTTCAAAGGTTTTATGTAAAGTTATTATGGTGAATTGCTTTCATCTTATTGATCGTGGTATTTGATTAACATTTGTGTTCTTGGCCTTGTACGATTTGGTTATCGTTCCTTTTATGGTATCAGAGCAGGTGATTGCTATTGACATCCGTCTGTAAGTTTAATTTTACAAATAAATTCTTTGTATATTCATGTATTTGGGATTTGGTCATATTTTTTTGTTGCATGAGGTTTTATGCTAAACAGAGGCTTCCATTGGATCCAGAAGGTGGGAAAACCCTAAGATCAACTGTAAACTCGACTATTTTTGGAGGTAGTCATTTTTTTGGGTTTTTTGTTGTTATAGAGAAACGCATTGGTTCACCTCGGGATCCGTGTTATCAAGAAAGGAACGCAAGAAAGTAGTTTTTAGGTTTTATTGAGTTTATCGAGATCTACTGTGGGTTTTTTTTCTGGATGTCATATAACGTTTTCGGGTTGCATGGGAGAAGCGTTCAGATTCTTTCTTTTTTTGGTAGGGGTCCATGAACTTCTGCACATGAGTTAATAATTTGGAAAAATCTGAAGACATCTATCTTGAGCGGGGAAGTTCATTTTCGGCACAGTCCAGAAATAACAATTTTTACTAGAAGAATTAGTTGGATGCGACTTTCTCGAAAACAAGCGGCACCCCCTAGAATAATAAGTTGTGCAAACACCCATTGAAATCCTGAGCCCCTGGTCATATTGTATGGTCATATGAGGGCTTAAATATTGTGCTTGACTCCAGAACCATTTCTTTTTTTTATGGTGAAGGCAAGAGAATTTTATTTTGTTTTAGTAGCAACTAAAATAAATAGTAGAGCATAATATTGAAAAGTTTTTATCTTTTGATTTTGAGTGTCGTTTTTTTGTAAAAGTTCTTATTTTTTCATGCTCTTTCCATTGAAAATATTTATTTTGAGAATTGCACTATAATTATAAACTGCCATATTATAACACACACTCATTAACAAGTGCCAAATATGGAGGAGTGTTGTAATCAATTGAGGACACAATTTTGGTTGAGCCTGACATCCAAAACCTTTGAGAGTTGCATTCTTGTATCTATCATAGATTCTAAGAATGATATACTTTTCTTTGAATTGTGTGCACTTTAAGAGGATATTGTAAATTTTGTGGAAGAAAATAGATTGCTCAAGAAGCGAAATTCTCTTCTACAATCACTCATTCACAATAAGGATACACTAATACACTCCATGCAATAAAAACTTGCTAGCCTCTCATATTGTGGACAACCATATCCATGCTCCTACTCCACTTGCAGTTGTTGCTCTTGTACCCACTAACATTGATCTTCTAGTCTTTGAGCATGTTCTCGATCTTGATGCTCCTACGCCTATGAGGCTTGTTACTGCATGCTCTTCCACATCTGTGCCTATTACAGTGCCACATGTTGTGTATCCTACTTCTGCTCATATGCATGGCTCTTTTGAAGCATACCACTGCATTCAGTTCTCGCATGTTCCATTCTATGGGTTTTACTGGTGGACGTATTGGTACACATTCATATGGTATTGTTTTCCCTATTCTACATGTTAAGTGGAATTCTCACCATGACATTGGTTTTTTAGCAGATAATTCATTGAGATCACACATTTATAGAGATCCTATTTTTATTCGCTCCACTCTTTCTGAGGATCATGAGCAACACATGAGTTCTGCACCTTCATTCAAGCTTGACAAACCTAATATTTTAGCTGTCAAGCATGATCAACCTAACACACATTCTGATGTTCCTTTGCATGCACCCATTGTGCATTTTGCACCAAGTCATATGCAGACATCTTCTTCATCCATCTGTGTTGATTTGGGGTGGATATCTGATCACCCATGGTGGTGACATAGAAATTCATTGAGAAGAATCTACAGGCATGGCTCCTCCACCATTCAGCCTCTTACTCCACTTTCTTTAGTAGGTGTAGTGTATCTCTCTTGTTTGTTGAGAGATTTTGTATTTGTATTTTCGATAGTTTTGGCATGTTGACAATATCTCTTGTGGGGGATTTATTCTGGTGAAGTCCAATGTTATTTTATCAGTGTTTGAGTAGTTGATTTTGGGTAATTCATATAGATCTGTAGCATCACTCCACCCATTCAGCAATATGGGAGTGTGTGGTGTTGATCATGCTTCTTCAAGTTTCTTGTTTTTGCCTTATTACCTTGGCTTTTCTTAGATCGTGACACTCTGAAGTTTGTGTCCTTGCCTTGTTACTTTGGTTATTTTTCTTGGTTTGTGGCACACCTATTTATTATAGTTGATCGAATTATGTTTGGCATTTTTTTACACTTTCGACATCACTCCGTTAACAGTCTCCTTGTATGGAGCTATTCTGGTGAACCCAAGTATTAGTTGTTTTTGAGTTTTGTGATCAAGTAGTGGATTCAGACCACAGTGCACACCAAAATTCTTCAACATTATATGATTTTTTTGAGCTGTGCTTCTTGGGATGCCTTGTAACGGTTTTTTACTCTCTCTACTTTGTTGTTACTAATTTTGGGTACCTTGTGTTGTCCCATTTTCCCAGTTATTGTACATGAGTACCTCATCAGGCCTATTTGCTGGGACTCATACTGTGGACATGCCACTTCTATTTTGGCCCCTAGCTTCACTTGAGGGGGGTGTTAGAGTAGGTATTTACCTTAGCTCATGTTCACCTAGGTACTTTATTTACCTTTATTATATTTATCCTCACCCACTTATGTGTGTGGATATTTTTTTTATCTTATTTAAATATTAAGAGATACTATCTAGTTGTTAGGTATAGTTCTTTCCTTTTTCCTTGATCTATGGTATTGACTAGATCCTTGATGTTTAGTTCTCTCTTAAATCTATGGTCTTGACTGGTTCTTTGATGACTAGTTATTTCCTTGATTTATGGCTTGATCTACAACCTTGACTGGTTCTTAGATTGTTATTTCTTGCCTATATAAACAAGGTCCATTCTCATTGTAGTTCATTGAGTTCCATAATAATATATGATATTGTTGCTCATTTGTTGGCAAAGGTTTTATGTAAAGTTATTCCAACGAATTACTTTCATCTTATTGATCGTGGTGTTTGATTAACATTTATGTTCTTGGCTTGACACGATTTGGTTATCGTTCCTTTTAAATCCAACACAGTGATTTTCAGATTCTAAAAATAGAAAGTGCCATTGGTTTGCACTTACAATTTTTAGCTAGTTTCAAGAAAGGAAAAACCTTTTAGAAGAGAAGAACAATGAAAGTTACACAAACTTTAAAATAGGGTATGTGAGTTGAAAAAAATAAAAAAGCAAAAAAACAACTTTCTGAAAATGGAAAGTGCTTCAAATCAAACCCAAGACATCTGTGGAAACCCAGTAATGTAAAGGAAACACTTCGGTGAAAGAAACAAGTCCAAAAAATTGACACTACCTAAAATAACAGGTCATAGGACCAACTTTCTAAAAATAACAATCTTCAGCTCTAGTTGTAAAAAGTTGCTACCATCTCTGTAGTAAAGTATATCACTACTTATTTTCATCCTCATGGGATTGAAAGATGATTCTAATGCTCAAAAAAAGTATTGATAACTTCATATTGGTCTTGGAAGCATTGTCCTAAATTCAAGTGTCCTTAGAAGTAGTGCAAGGCATTATAAGGTGCAACAAATGAATTCTTCTTCATCACTCAAAGAGTTGGGTGATTTGAAATGAGTTTGTCAAATAGTTCAATGAATTGCAATGGCTCATCAATCAGGTATCAAGAAGGATCATCGTGAGTAGCGCTCATGTTCACCTCGAGCTCACATTGAGAAGTATTGAAATAATGTTTCTCAACACTCATTTCGTGACCCAAGATGTCCGAACATTGTGTAAAAGGATTTAAAATGTGGTCATCATTCATGGAGATAAATTTTTCAATCTTTCTGATGAGTAAAATAGTGTCACTATGTAGTAGAATGTCAATGAGCAACACTTGTGGTCATCAAAGTGATCGTTTGAGAGTGTTTTTAAACACTCAGTTTGAGGTGTTTGTGCTTCATTTAAAGGAGGTTTCTCAACATGTGAATAATTTTAGGATTCAAAGTTCACTACATTGGAGCATCTCACCAATTCACTAATGAGGTTGATCTACATCAGAGGCAGAGTTTTCCTCATCTAGGCTTGAGAGCATATTCTTCTCTCTCCTTCTCTCCTTCTCCCTCTTCTTTCTCTCTCCATTCTAATTATTTGTTGGGCCTCATCATTGTATTTTTTCTTATTTAATTATGTGACCTATTTTAATATTGTTAAAGTATTTTCTCAAAATTATGAGAGAAATACTTAATTTAATGAAAATTGAAAGGTCACAAGTGGAATATGAATAGGAAGAGTCATGTGAGGCAGATGAGAGGTCAATTCAAATTGTATAAATGGGGATGGCTTATCCATTCCAAAGGATTATATATTTTGAAGACTTGTATGTTGCAGTAATATTGGATTGTGTTTGTTGGAATTTGTGTCACAAATATACATGAAATAAAGCTACATTTTCTTTTACTTTCTTCTTTTCCCTTGCTTTGTACAACTTGTGTAAATGTCAAGCAAGGAATAGAGCTTTTGCTTTTCAAGATGTAGGACTGTGTGTAGCTTTATATGCATGGTTTCCTCTCACCATTGACATGATAAACATGGTTGTTACAAACATCTCATGGCTCCTTTATTTCCCTCTTTTATACACTTTGTAAGCATAATGACACAAGAGCTTTGTATCTTTGATAGATGAATATGAGAACTTGGTGTCTTGATTTTTCCATCTCATTAGATATCTTCATTGTGTTTCCTCTATGTTGGATGTTGAACTACTCTAGTTACTAGGTGTGAGCTCTACAATCTACTCATGACAATAATCTTCCTCGACTAATTTCCCCCATTTCTCCTCAATGTTGCAATTTCCTCCCTTATACCTCCGTACAACCACTTTGCCACATGTTTAATGGAGTGTCCCTGTGTGATCCCTGGCAAACTTGGCCACTCACAACATTTAGATATGATTAGGATTAGTTTACATTCAATAATAGGAGCTATACCATTCAATTCAAAGGGGCGTAGCCCCATGAACATTGGTGGAGACACATAATTTACCCAACCAAATTTTTTTCTCACCAATAGTTTTTGGCAACTTTGTTGGGGAGAGATTTTCCCAAGTGCACCCAAAAAGGATCTCTGGCCAAAATATAAAAAAATACAAAAAATTATATATTAAAAAATACAAAGAAAAGTATATATTTTAAAAATAAAAAGAATTGGATTTCAAAAGAAAATCATTTTTGAAGGCGACTCCTTTAAGGAACAAATCCTTGTAACATTCATTTCCCGATCAAAATGAAGAAATTCCTAGTTTGGATCGAAGTACTAATGAGCACCAATGAAGAAGAAGAAGATACATGCCAAGAAATGAAGATTGTTGATCAACCATGTTTCCAGACCAGTTCTTGTAAAGAGGAAAATCTGAAAATGAAAGAAAGGGATCTTTCTTTGAGTAGTTACATGTCTTTTGAAACCAAGGAAAGATGAGGTAGAATAATAAAAATTTGTTCTTGTGAAGAACCTATCATCAAGTCATGGTGGCTACAATTCAAGAAGAGATTTATTAAAGGAAAGAAAATGGGAATTACTGCGGCCGATGATCTAGAATGCAAGAGATTGATGAAAAAGATGCAACAGAGGTACAAGATGTTGTGTGAAATCCATGGAGATGAAGAATCTACAATCTTGCACAACTGAATGCAAAGCTTAGGAACATGTCTTTCATCAACCTCTCTTGGGATGATTTCCTTGTGTATAGAAATGATGAGATGGCATCCTTGAAAATTGAGTATGTGCAAAGAGTTAGGAGCATTGTACAAGGAGATTTTGATCCCCAAATCTACATTAAAATTATAAAATATTCCAAAGCCTTGTAAGAGATGTATGAGCAATTTGAATCAACACATAACATAGAAGAAGAAAAGGATATTTGTCATATGGGGGAAGACCCTGACAAAAATCAAATCAACAGTATGGAAAATGATAAAGGATCCATTAAAGAATATTTTTGTAATCTTGCACAACTCACTGTAAAATTGAGAACATTACCCTTTTTCTCTTATTCTCTAGATGACTTCCTTGAATATGACGATGAAGAAATGAATGTCCTAAAAAGAGAATATGTGAAAAATCTTCAGAGCATAATAAAAGGAAATTCTGACCACAAATCCTATTAAGAAATTTGGAGGCGCGCTCTACCTTTATAAAGAAGGTATGAAAATCTTGAATCACTTCACATTATTAAGGATGAAAAGAATAACGAAGATCTTGATGATTGTACACACTATGAGGTATTCATGCACGTGAGATTCTTGGACTCTCCTAAAGAAGAGATCTTATCACGGAACCTTCTAACAAGAACCAAAGCAACATTATAGAGGATGAGGTAGAAGATATGGAGATGGGACCACCATTCATCAACTATTTTTGGCTCGAGGCACAACCCACTGGAGGAGAAATGGATTAAAATGAGGACTCTTGGCATGATGGATGATTCAATGATTTTCAAAGACTCCAACAATGAGGAAATACAAGATGATGGATTTGAGGTAATCATGAATAATCTCCTTTTAAATTTTTATATTTTAGTTAATGATGAAATGGAGATATGTGAAGAAGTACAAGAAATCCATCCAACATCATGGACCGAAGATGATGAATTTAAGATGGTCATAGATAATTTGCCCTCCTATTTTGATTCTTCAAGTGATGTAGAAATGTTGCATGAAGAAATGGAGAAAGTCAAAGAATCAAATTCTCTTCCTAATTCAATCATGGATGATTGAATGGAAGAAGCCCACTTCCTTTTCGAGGCTAAGGAGAATGCACAATTTGAACACAACTTCTTCTCATTCAAAGAAAAAAATGATCATCACGATGAATATGAAGTATTTCATTATCCATATGAGCAAGAGCATTTAACAATAGATGATCAAGATATAGATGAAAATTATTCCCACGTTGCTAAACCAACATGGTCCTTTGCTTCCTACCAGGGGGGGGTAGATATCGATTTTGAACTCAAATGAGTGCCCTTCCCATGAAGCATGGACCTTTTCTCCTTGTTAGAAGGTGTTGTGAGTCAAATGTGCCCATGTTTGCAAGATAGCAAATCCTAGACAACACAAAGCATGGAAGATGTGAACCAGAATGTTTCAAATGAATCATGGGTGCATATGGATCATATTTTTAACCATATCTTGGAGGAACAACATGAATATTCTTCTGATGAGGATGAAGATGGGTCTATGGAAATCTTGAAAGAACCATCGGTGCAAGACATCTTGAAGGCTACAAAAGAAAATAAAGATCCTGAGCTTAGTCTTGAACTCTTAACTCGGGATATAGAGATACATGATAGGCACGAGTCAATTTGTTATCCTCTCTTTGACACACCAATGTTTGATGCCAAGACAGAACCACTGGATGAACTTGATGTCTTTCTCGACACCTTGGTTGGTGAGAGAAAATGTGAAAGCATGTTTTTTCCTTTCATACAGTGTGAATAGGTTCATGAGTGCAAAAGAAGGAAGGTTCTTGAATCTCCTTTGGAATTCCTCAATATTGAAGACACCATCTTTGCCATGGATGAAGACAGTAGGGAAAATTATGAGCTGATTTGTGTTGAAGAGATTCATTCAAAACAAAGTGAAAATTTGCAAGGTTATTGGGAGTATGCTCAACAACAACTTGTTCCCACCACCTCAAAACGATCCTATGACCAAGCCAAGGATTTAAGTTTTTAATGTGACACCAAGACCAATTTTGAATGGATGGATATCCATCAAGACGGCTGCGGAAAACAAAGTGCGAATGTGTATGACTCTTGTGAAGGAATTAAAAATCAGCTCACACTCACTTTCTAAGCTCCAATGTGCTTTGAACATGTTTTCATGCTGCATCAAGCTCTCAAGGATGATGAAAACATTCGGTCCAATAATGTGGCACACATTCTAAAAAAAACTTTCTCAGAGCGACAAAGTGGAATCTTCAGAGAAGTCGTTGAATGGGAAGAAAATAAAATTGTTCCCACTCCTTCTGAATGCCTTGATGATATAAGAGATGATTAAAAATGAGAATTCAAAGAGGATAATTTTTTTCAAACTCTCAAAGACATGGAAGAATAGTGTCTCATGATTACAAGGCGTCAAGTGGAAGCATCAAGGTACAATAGTTTTGAGAAAGTGATGAAGTGTTCATTGGATGAAGAACATTCTCTGTGTAGAATGAGTATGAAGATGGAATTATGGTCAACCTTCTTCATCTCAAACCATGCAAAGCCATCACAAAACATGGTTTGATAAAATAACAATTTTTGTGCTTCAAAGGCCAGACTTTGATCCGTTATTTCATGATGGCATGTAATTCTCTTTACCCATTACTGGGTATGTATATATTCTTTCCCCATCTCTGTAAATATCGCCCCCCTTGTACATAGTTTCCTCTTTTCCATTGCGTGTTGTTTTCCATTTTGGTGTGTTTCAACACTGTTTGTGTTTGTGTGTGTGTGTGTGTTCAATAAAGCAAGTTGTGTAGTATATCTTCCTAGTGACTCTAAATCCCAATGGATAAGGTGCTTGACCATGAAATATAATTGAGATTGTAGAGTTCTCATGTCATGTCCTTGCTGCGCTCAATCCACAACATGTCCATAAGCTAGAGCCAATTGTTTTCATGCAAATGTGTAATAGGAAAATTTTCAATTTTCAAGCATGACAACGGACCCCAATGTTGAAAATTTTGGTTGTAGGCCTTTCTAAACACTTTCCTAGGTCACCATAATCCCCGTGTCAGTCCTATTTCCCACTCTCTGAGCAGTTCATGGTGTCATGTTAGTGTTCCCATAGGTGATTTAGGGGTATCAAGTCATTTAAAATGCTTTCAAAACAAGATCCATCAAGACAATCCTTTTAACAAGCTTGTGGAAGGGCATGTTTTGATATTCTCGAAGTTGGATCACACCCCCTGGAGGAGAACAAAATGTATAAATTCATTAGGGAGGCATAGAAGAGAGTTAGAAACATTTTCTAATCAGTTTTAGAAGTGTAGACACAAAATTATGCACTTTACACATAATTTGACCCGGTCTTATACTACTATTAAGAAGGTTCTCAAGTGGTTAAAGTACTAATTAATCCCACCTTTTGGCCATCTTTCTTTTATATTTTATTTCGTACTTCCTGCATATTTTCCAACACTTATCCACCCATTTCACAATTTCCCTAATATTCTAGCCCTAATTTAGGGTGCCCCAGCTTGTACTGGGGCACCCCAGTCCCACTCTGGGTGCCCCGATCTATGTAAATCCCCTTTCGCTCCTTTTTGGGTCACTTCTAGCCATTTGTCATGTTTATATTTTTCTCAGTAAACCTTTTCGGGATTAATTAGGAAATTAGACTTGAGACCCTTATCAATATAAAGCTTATAAGACCATAATGAGGGTCCTAGCGTCACTACTATCTATCACTCCATTAGGGTTGCATCCATTGCATCTATTACATCCACATAGCTCCATACATCAAGGATAGGAAGTTATGCATCACACATACTGCATAGAGGGGTAGGGATTCTATTCTATTCCACACATACTGCATAGAAGGGTAGGGATTTTGCTTGCTACTTCATAAAGTGCGACTGACATGAGAGCACATAGGGCACAAAAAGAACACACACTAGAACTACATCTGGGTCTGAAATGTATTGCAACGCTCAACATTAAGTCCACTGGTTTGGCAGTTAAGGTTAGTCTGACCCATTCATATGTATCTTTATTTTTTCTATGGTTTGGATATTTCTCCTTGCATTTCGGGTCATTCTATAGTACATCCGCCGAATCCAGCGTGACACACAAGAAGCATTTGAAACCACCTAGTGACCATACGAGTTTGAGATTATGAGCATTTACATTGTTCTGAGCTCCTAGATTATAGACCAGGGTGCCCCGAGGTGTTCTAGTACACTCCCAAGTGCCTATGTCATCTCAGAAAGTCTAGATCTTCCCTTCGCAGGGTCCTTGAGTCTTCGCATGCACTGCCGATTTCTATTTCTAGATATGCGACAACCTGTAACAGTCTCCTGTTACCAGCTAAGTCATTTCCTCCCTTTCTCTTGCACATTAGTGTTTCATTTCTACTTAGGATAATTTATTTACATTTATTACACAATTATTTTGTTTATTTACAGCGTTTTAGTCCTCGTACTTAGATTAACTAGGATTACTACTCCCCCACACTTAGCTAATTCAAGTTTATCATTTTGGTGAACCTGAAGTATCCTTTTACTAGCTTCTAGGGATCTTCATCCTACCCACATGGATATTTATGTTATCGACTTTCTACTTACCCACCCCGATTTGCTTGACCGAGTTCAAAACCTATTTTCTACTACCAGTTTTGTTGAGATGCATCCCGATTCCATGCATGACACATTTACTGAATCCTTTTCACAACATATCACATTCTGGGCTCGCCCTTTGGCTGACATTCTCACCTTTGATAATGACCCACTACTTTATATTATGTCTTGCATTTATAATGTTGTTGTCAAGTGTACTCTTATTGACAATGGCTTTGATCTCAATCTATGTTCCATGACCTTTCTCCAAGATTTAGGTTTGTCTGCTCATGACATTAGCCCTTCTTCCATCTCACTCCATGCTTATGATGGTTCTGTTCATCCATGCTTAGGCCACATTACCTTGCCTTTCATCATTGGATCTAAGACTCTCCCTAATGTCTTCTTCATTAATGATTTTCCTGTTGCATATAATTATCTATTAGGCCGACCATGGATTCATGCCATGCAAGCAGTAACGTCTATTATTCATAGTTGTGTCAAATTATTACACGAGTGTATTGAATATCCCATATTCCGAGATTGCGATCCATTCCAATATTGTACTCGTGATCCTAATACTAGCATCCTTATGCCTCGCATTGATACTACCGATGAGCCACAACCTGTGGATGACCAACCTCACTTACCGCCACTTGATGGTGTTATCTATTTACTAGATGCTATCCCTCCCACACTATCTCCTACTACTGTTATTATCCCACACCAACCGCCTGCTCCACCCGTACACGATATCCTTCCTTCTTCATCTTCGTCATTACCTCCCACCATGTTTACATGTATGCTTTTCATTCATGACTCTTATTGGGAACATGTACCATTTGATCCCGCATGTAATGAAACCATATGTTCTCCTACTATTCTAGCTCACCTTGGCTTTACTTTTAAGGACCTTTAGCCTTCTACTCATGCCTCCCATCTCTATTATGGTTTTGTCACCATCACTGCCGCCTATGGCTTGGGTGTCTTTGATCTTCTAGTATATCTCCCATGTATCCCTTATTCTTCCCCACTCATGTTAGGGGATTCCTGACTCACTTATACTGGAGGTACATTAGATCCTAGTCACACGGATATTTCCTTTCCCATGCCTTTTGGTCATGTTTTCATTTGCAATAGTTCCTTTCTTGGCCATTCACCCAATCTCACTCGATTGTATGCACATGGTTGTCCACATCCTTCCATTACTAACAAAGAGTATGATATGGGCATGTACCATCTATCTCTCACTGGTTCATTACGTGATCAACCTCATATGATAGCCTACCCAGTCACCACTTCTGACCCATTTGAATTTGACCCAGAGGCCAACAATCTCCTTGATGAGTTCACCTAGTTCAATACACACTACCATTAGGGGGCATATCCCATCACATCTCTTCTAGCATACTTGTCTCATCTTACATCTGTATTAAATTTTATCTCACACATTTTAGCACCCTCATTACCCGATGATGCACTCTTGTGCTTCGGTTCACACTAAACTGTTGAGGGATTACCATTACACTGAACCACACACACCACACATCCTACATCATCCTATACATACCCATTTTACTAAACATTTTTACATCATCTCTCTCATACATGCTACATTATTCATCATCATGTATGAGGCTAGTTTTATATTTCATTCATGCATTATATCTCTACACTAGGTCTCATTATCCATGGGTCTTACCTATCACCACTACACATTCTATCTACATCTATCATCACACTCTCTACATTCTACCGCGTAACTACACACTCTATTCACCATTTGGTCACCTACACTACATTATTCTACACGCTGCATTCACTACCCTATGCCGCACTCTAGTTCCTCAGTTCATACTTGACTGCAAAGGGTTTTCCAATCAAATGGACCTTACCTATATGTGACATGTCATCATACCACATCCATTAGACTAGTGACTAATGCTCTAGGCTATATCGTCACCCACACCCATCATCACATAGTGGTATACACCTTAGGTTAAATCACCACTCTTTTCATCACTTCTACATCATCCTATGACATTATATCATCTCCTATCATATCATCATATACTTTTCTCAATTCTAAAATTATTCCATTACACTGTCATGCCTTTAATTATCATTGTAGTGGTATACACCTTAGGTTAAATCACCACTCCCTTCATCAATTTCTCATAATCATCTTACATCCTATCATCACCTATTATATTCTCCTATTCTATGACATTCTATCACATCATCATTTATCCTACTCATCACTTAGTGGTATACACTTTAGGCTAAATCACCACCACATTCTTATTCATCACGTAGTGGTCTACGCTTAGTGCTAAATCACCACTATCCACTATCCACCGCATACTCATATACACTTCATACACCCTCATCACCCATCTCGTAGTGACATACGCTATAGGCTAAATCGTCACCTTCTTCTTTCATCATGTAGTGATATACACTTAGGGCTAAATCATCACTCATCCATTCAACATGTTGTGGTATACGCTTAGGCTATAGGGTCCACAATTATCTTTCCATCTGTCTCCTCACCATACACTTCTTCCATAGTGATATATGCTTAGGGATAAATCATCACTCCTCTATTTAACAAAGTCTTGGTATACACTTACGCTATAGGGTCCACACACGTCATCTCCCCATGTCACATTTCATCACCATCACATACACACACTCATCACAGTGTATGCTAGACACAACCAACACTACTCGACCATTTCCCGATGACGCACTCTCCTTTACAGTTCATTCTTGACTACTGAGGGGGAAAAAATGAACCTCACTGCATACACTTCCATACACTTGGGGGGCACGTTGCTCCTATCATTCTATTTTGAATTCCATTCCATCCATCCAATGCATATTGCATTGTCTTAGGGGCATTTAATTTTGCTTACTGGTGCTTTGTATGCTCACTTTACTACACATGTTAGCTTGCTTTCTTATATGTCATTATTATACACACATGCGTGTTCACCTCTTTGTTTAGTGTGATTGCCTAGATACATGAATTTACATGTGGCATGGATGCTCACCTTCTACCCTTCCTATACTAGTCACTGGGGGCATCCACATTCATCTCATACAAGTGCTATTGTTTCATTTTGTACTTAACATCTTATACTACTTGCTCATACACATTTTTGACATATCAGTTATCACTCTAACATGCTAACAGGTGTTCCATGTGCAACACTTGTTTTGTAGGATTACATGTTTCCATGACTACTTTTTTGTTTTGAATTGTATGCTTTGTTTTGTATTGTATGTGGGCTTTGCCCTTTTCTTGTGTGCACACTTTTCTGTTGTTTGCAGCCATGATGGTCTTGAGTGTCTTGCAACATCATGAGTGATGTCCCTTTTTTGTAACCCACTTTGCGTGGTCTTCTTGTTGTCTTCTTCAGGTTTACACTACTGTGCTTGGTAGTTTTTCTATAATGTTTATGTTTTTACACTGATTACATGCATGTGCTTGTGGACTAACACTTGTTTTGGCTATCCATCCCCTTTTGTGTTCGCCTTGGTATCTACCAAACGATTTCCCTTTCCCCCTTGTAGGGCTGAGTTGGTTACAAGGTTAGAGTGTGGTTGATCCTCTTTTGGGGCTACATTCTCCTTCTAGGGTCGTCACATGCACCCCCAAAGAGGGGGTGCATAATTATGGATTTTTTACTAACACAATGTATTTACATCGGCTCAGAAATAACAAGTGAGTTCAGACCAATCTACGAACTCCATACACAATGGCCATAATAGGACATGGTGTCCTTTAGAAATTATGCAGAGCAGTTAAAGGATCAGGGGTTACAGTGGGTGGCCTCTCTACACTTCTTTGTCTAGTGGCATCAGATCACCCAAAAAACTAGCATGGTATAGAGATCTCTTAAGCAAAAAGTAGAAGTTTGGAGGAAACAAAGCATTTCCTTCCCTACACTTCTTCAGCAAGGGTGGTGTGAGATCACCTGAAAAACTCACAAAAGGATATCCTTCTACACCCTTTTTTTTTGACATGGATCAGGTGCACATGTTTTATTTACACTTTTTCTAGCATATTTTACACAACATTTTTACATACATACATATTTGACTAGTTGAGTGTTTTCTCCTTACAGGTCCACCGTATGAGAAACAAGTAGTCAAATTGGGGGCAACAACAACAAACAATGACAACGAGAACATACTATGGCATGTACTTGCCATACTAACCATGTAGGTACATTACACACAACAACAACTACACACGTGTTCTACCCTAGGTTCACTCTCATCACTTTTTCACACTTTTTATCTTTAGAATCCATGTTCCTCCATATTTTTATTTTTGATCATTCCACACTTGAGTCTAGTCCATCAACATGCTTTCTTCTACACTCTACACGGATATCATGTACACATATCTATCTACTTTATGTTATCTAGCTTTCCGCTCACCAACATAAAGTGGGGGAAAATGTAGACACAACATTATGCACTCTACACATAATATGACGTGGTCTTATACTACTATTTAGAAGGTTCTCAAGTGGTTAAAGTACTAATTAATCCCACCTTTTGGCCATCTTTGTTTTATATTTTATTTCTTACTTCCCGTATATTTTCCAACACTTATCCACCCATTTTGTAACTTCCCCAACATTCTATCCCTAAATTAGGGTGCCCCAATTGTATACTGGGGCACCCCAGTGGTCCCACTCTGGGCACTCCGATCTATGCAAATCCCCTTTCACTCTTTTCTGGGTCACTTCTAGCCGTTTTTCATGTTTATCTTTTTCTCAGTCGGCCTTGTCAGGATTAATTATGAAATTAGACTTGAGATCCCTATAAATATAAAGCTTATAAGACCATAATGAGGGTCCTAACGTCACTACTATCTATCACTCCATTAGGGCTACATCCATTGCATCTATTGCATCGACATAGCTCCATACATCAAGGCTAGAAAGTTCTACATCACACACACTGCATAGGGGGGGGATTCTATTCTATTCCATGCACACATGCTATTTACATTTGCTAAAGCTATTATTACTTGCTACATCACAAAGTGTGATTGACATGAAAGCACCTAGGGCATAACATGCACACATGCACAAGAACTACATATGGGTCTGAAATGTAGTGTAGTGCTCAACATTAAGTCCAGTGGTTTGGTGGCTGAGGTCAGTCCAACCTATTCATATACATCTTTATTTTTTCTAGGGCTTGGGTATTTCTCCTTGCATTTCAGGTCATTCTACAATACATCCAGAAAATCTAGCATGATAGATAAGAAACATTTGAAACCACCTGGGGACCATACTAGTTTGAGATTCTAAGCATTTACATTGTTCTGAGCACCTAAATTGTAGACCAAGGTGCCTCGAGGTGCCCCAATACACACCTAGATGCCTATGTCATCTCAAACATTCCAGATATGCCCTTGCAGGGTACCTAAGTGTTCGCCGAAACTTCTGAGTTCCTTTTCAAGATATTCAAAAACCTGCAACAGTCTCCTGTTTTCAGCTAAGTCATTTCCTCCCTTTCTCTTACACATTAGGGTTTCATTTCTACTTAGGATAATTTATTTACATTTATTACATAATCCTTTAGTTTATTTACAATGTTTTAGTCCTCGTACTTTATATTAACTAGGATTAATATTTCCCCGCACTTATCTAATTTTAATTAATCAAGAAGATTATAGGAAGTTCTGGAAGTTTTGGATAAGTTTCAACAACAGTGAGTCTTGGAGGCTTAAGCATTGTAAAGTACAAAAACAACCTCTGAGCTTCTGGAAGTGATTCTAGGAGCTCCAAAAGGGTTAGGAGTAAAACAAAATATCTTCATAAATTTATTTCAGAGCTCTAGAGGATGGTAAAGTCATATTTTTCAAAAAACCTAGGTGCATTGTGTCCACATTCAGTTTTTTGCATCCACATCCTAGGAGCCTCGAAAAAAATATTTTATTTCAGGGAGAAAATAGAAGAATAAAGAGTTGAGACCCAGAAAATTGGATTCATAAGGTCATTTTAAGGAAGAATCATATAAAATTTCATGAAAAAAACTCCTCTCGAAACTCAATTTATGGTCCCAAAAAGTCACTCTCCAAGGCACAAGCTTTAGTAGTTAATCAATTTTTGAGTTGTAAATCTAGCCAATGGGAGAGTGGCACTCTTTTTTGCACCAATTTTCCAAAGAATTTGGTGCAGTAAAATGTACCCCCCTCCTATTTAGGCCCTTGGAACCTCTACATGACCACATTTCAACTCTTTTCGCAAGGTTAAGTCCCCCAGGCTCCATTTCCCAGCCTCTGCTCCGTGCAATCACACTCTGCCACTTGTCAATCTAGGGTGAGGGCACATATTTTTGTCCCATGTGCACCACATTTTTGTGACATTTGGGACACAAAACTCCCCAACCATCCTATTTAAGCTCTTGGTCACCCATGTGCCCCCAAAAGCTGCTTTAAAGTGCTTTTTCAAGCCCCTCTCTCATCCTCAATAGTAAATCGCGTTGCGATACATGGCCCAATAGGGATGGGGCACATTTTTTTTCAGAAAGTGCACCAAGAAATTGGTGCAAGTGGTGCACAAAAGTGAGACCCATTCTAAAACTCAAAAACATGTAAATGTTTCTAACTGTCAGGCTGTCATTAGCCGCTTCCATTTTTCCTGCACGCACATCTCCAATTGCTAGATTCTTCTTCATTCCTCCATTGCTACTATTGCCACACCTTCTCTAGAATATTATCCATTATTCGATGTTGCTACAGTGAAGAAATAGAGTTTTTTCAAGTAAAATCCATGATCAAGAGCTACCAGAAACACTAGGGCACAAAAATGAGAAATTGCTCATATCTCCCAAACCGTGCATTGGATCTCCATGAAATTTTGAGAAAATGTTCCTCATCCAAATGAATTGAAGCTGAAAAAAACTAAAACTTGAAAGGAATCCCTAATTTTTAATGGTAGCTATCTAAAATTTTTGGCCCTAAGTTGATTCTTCTCCATTTTCTGTCAATCCAGGAAATGGTTTGACTTGAAAATCATAACAGTGATCGAATAGCAAAAACCTAGAAAGAATACGTAATGTTATCATCAATCTGACACCATGATTTTAAGATTCTAAAAATAGAAAGTGCCATTGGTTCACACTTTTAATTTTTAGTAAGTTTTCAAAAAAGGCAAAACCTTTCAGAAGAGAAGAACAATGAAAGTTGCACAAACTAAAAACTTGGGCAAGTGAGTCAAAAAAAGCAAAAAAGAAACTTTCCAAAAATGGAAAGTACTTAAAATTGACCCCGAGACATCTTTGGAAAACCCAAAACATGAAGGAAACACTTCGGTGAAAGCAACAAGACCAAAAAAGTGACACTGCCTAAAATAGTAGGTCCTGGGACCAACTTTCTAAAAATAGTAGTTTTTGGCTCCAGTTGTAAAAAGTTGCTACCATCTCCATAGTAACTTATATCAATGATTTTTATCATCCTCATGGGATTGCAAGATGATTCCAAGGCTCAAAGAGAGTACTGATAAATTCATATTGGTCTTGGAAACATCATCCTAGATTCAAGTGTGCTCAGAAGTAGTGCAAGGCATCACAAGGCGCAACAGATGAATTAATGTTCATCACTTAGAGAGTTGGGGGATTTGAAATGAGTTTATTGGAAAGTTCAATGAATTACAGTGGATCATCAATCAGGTATTGAGGAGGATCATTGTGAGTAGTGCTTGTGTCCATCTCGAGCTCACATTGAGAAGTCCTGAAACAATGTTTCTTAACACTCATTTCGTGACCCAAGATGATTGAGGATCTTGTAAAAGGATTTAAAATGTGGTCATGATTCATGGAGATAAATTTTTCAATCTCTCCAATGAGTACAATAGTGTGACTATGTAGTAGAATGTCATTAGAAATTGTTCTCCATCCTTAAATTTCTTTAGAATGGATCCCAATGAGCAACACTTGCGGTCATCAAAGTGATCATTCGCCAATGTTTTTAAACACCTAGTTCAAGGTGTTTATGCATCATTTGAAGGAGGTCTCTCAGGGTGTAAATAATTCGAGGATTTAAAGTTCACTACATTGGAGCATCTCATCGATTCACCAACGAGGTTGATCTACATCAGAGGCGGAGTGTTCCTCATCCACGCTTGAGAGTGTCTTCTTATCTCTCCTTCTCCCTTTCTCCCTCTTCTTTCTCTCTCCATTATAATTATTCATTGGGCCTCATCATTGCATTTTTTCTTATTCACTTAAGTGACCTATTTTAATATTGTAAAAGTATTTTCTCAAAATTATGAGAAAAATACTTAATTTGATGAAAAGTGAAAGGTCAAAAGTGGAATAGGAATACGAAGAGTCACGTGAAGGAGATGAGAGGTAAATTAGAATTGCATAAATGGGGATGACTTATCCATTCCAAAGGATTCTAGATTTTGAAGACTTCTACTTTGTGGTAATATTGGATTGTGTTTGTTAGACTTTGTGTCACAAATATACATGAAATAAAGCTATAATTTCTTACACTTTCTTCTTTTCCCTTGCTTTGTACAACATGTTTAAATGTCAATCAAGGAATAGAGTTTCTGTTTTCCAAGATGTATGAATGTGTGTATCTTTGTATGCATGGTTTCCTCTCATCATTGACACAATAAACATGGTTGTTATAAGCATCTCATGGTTCCTCTATTTCCCTCTTTTATACACTTTGTAAGCATAATGATGCAAGATATTTGTATCTTTGAAAGATGAATATGAGAACTTGGTGTCTTGATTTATCCATCTCACTAGATAGCTTCATTATGTTTCCTCTATATTAGATGTTGAACTACTCCAGTTATTGTGTGTGAGCTTTGCAATCTACTCACGACAATAATCTTCCTTTTATAATTTCTCCCCTCTCTCCTCAACGCTATAATTTCCTCCCTTGTACCTCCGTATAAGCACTTTGCCATAGGTTTAGTGGAGTGTCCCTATGTGATCCCCAACCAATTTGGCCACCCACAACATTTATATAGGATTAAGATTAGTTTACATTCAATAATGGGAGTTGTACCATTCAATGTAGAGGGGCGTAGTGATGTGAACGTTGGTTGAGACACATAATTTTCCCAATCGACAAATTTTCTCACCAACACATCTCCTACACACTTGAGGGGCATCACACTTTCTCTCCCCCCTTGCATTTCTATCAAATGTATTTATCATCTCATGCACTTGACGCTCAACACTTAATGTCTAATATTTCCTAAGCATCACTTTCAAACCCTTTGATACACATCATTTATCATCATTACGTTATGACGCGCTCTTGTGTTGTGGGTCACACTTTACTGTTGAGGGAATACTATATACATGAACGTCACACATTGTAGTTTTCACACTTAGCACATTCAAGACACATGTTTCTAACATCACATTTTCACACAACACACTTCCTGATGATGCACTCTAGTTCCAAGATTCATACTCGACTTATGAGGGTCTAAATATGAAATGAACCTCACCTCATCTCACACTCTTCACACTATATGCTTCCTTGATATATCTATATAGCCCACATGTTCAAACTGTTTACTAATGACGTACTCTTGTTCTATGGTTCATTTTTGAATGTTGAGGGGGAATTCATAAATGAACTGTCGACACTAAAATTTTCCTTCGTAATTTATATTTCATTAATGTATGTATTAGGAATAGATGTTGTTAAGTATAATTAGTAGTAGCGTCAGATAGAAGATAACGGCGCTGCCAGTACGACGCCGCCAATAATGTATAGTACGGCAATAGTCAAAAGTACAATAGGAATGTTGTGGTAAAAAGTAAAAAGTTGTCGTAAGTGGTCTAGTAATGTTAAAATGTCAAAGTTGGGGTAAGTAGAGAAGTAGGGTCTACATGATTAGGAATTAGAAATATTATATTGGTAATAAGGACAAGGAGTGAGGTCATAAATATTTTGTATATTTTATTTGTAAAAAGTCTAAAAATGTGGAACCCATGTGAAATGATAAGGTTTATCTTATCTTAAAAGATAAGCTTACATGTACAGATAAGAGTTAAGGTATGGAATATGATTCGTCAGAGTGGATTTCTTATCCTATCTTAGAGATAAGATGGATAAGCCTAGAAGTCTATAAATAAAGAGGCCACCCCCCTCATTTAGCATAGAAATAAGTAATGAGAAATATTGTATAAAGTGTGTAAAGGAAGCCATCAGTTTAAAGGTGTGTTGAAGAATCCATTAAGAGGTGTAATTGTAAAGTTTCTCCCATAGTATTGGTGGAAGGCAAGTGAAGTCAATAACACTTGAAGTACCTCATGGGTGAGATTGTAACAATTTCATGTTAATATTATAATTTACTTTGATATTTCAGATTTGTCATCATTCCGTCTTATCATAGTCGATGGTATTCTTGTGTTATGTTTGTTGTTTTGTTTCCAGATTACATCCACCAAACTAAAGGCTGTGCATTAGTAAATAATCATAGCACGAGGAGTTCCCGGTGAAGAATTATCATAGTGCCGGATTGGTGATGACATTTTGGTTCCGTTGCCGGGACCATTCCTCGTTGGTGGATTTTCTGGAGAGATATTCCCACTTAGTCAAAAATCAATTGGAGGGTAACCTTATTTTTACTGTGCATAGTAGTTACCATGGTAAAGTCATTTTTACTGTGAATAGTAGTTACCATGGTAAAGTCATTTTTGCTGTGAATAGTATTTATCACAGTAAAGTCACTTTTTACCGTGAATAGTATTTACCGCAGTAACTTCACTTTTTACTGTGAATAGTGTTTACCACAGTAAAGTCAGTTTTTACCACAGTAAGTCAAGTTTTACCATAGTTACCGTGGTCATTTCTATTTTACTGTAGAAAGGTGTAAAGTCACTTTCTATTACAGTGATTCCAATTATTTGTGCACATAAGTCTTGTTGATTGTACTTGTGGGTTGGTATTTTACGGTGGTTACTTTTGAAAATGGGGAAGATTCCTGTTTTTTCAGCCCAATCTAATGAAGATGCTTCCTCTTTCATTCAAGAGTTTAAACAATCTTGTATTTGTAATGGCCTTATAAGAAGGGAACAATGGACTGAATTTTTTCCTACCTTTTTGGATGGTTCAACACTTAGGTGGTTTGAAACACTAGGTGAAAATGTGAAAAATTCATGGGATTTATTAACTGAAAGTTTTCTTGAAGAATTTGGTGAACAACAGAAATATGTAGATCTCATGATCGAGATCACAAAGCTATCCCAAGGAGAGAAGGAGAAGATAAGGGATTATCATGCTCGTGTTCTAGAGCTAAGGAGGAAGCTCGATGCCCAGATCCGGAAGGAAGGATTAGCGGATGGGTTGATGAACGGTGTGGATAATCTCCTATGTAAGCACTTCATTCTTGGGATGAAGCCAAAGATCAGAAAACGAGTGAAGTATGACCACCCAGCTACCATTGAACAAGCAAAGGAGATTGCAAGAAGGCAAGAAGAAAGCATGGAAGAGGAGCCCAAAGAAATTGTTGCTAAAGTAGAGCCTACACCAGCACCTTTGGTCCAGAATCCACAACCACTCCCGGTGAGCACAAATATTTCTCCTAGTACATCTACTGAGTATGAAGATCTGCTCAAAAAGATGGGTCAGTTAACTATTAATCTTCTTCAAGGAAAAGAATTTAGTTCTCAGGGAGGAGATAGAGGTCCAAAAAGAAATATTTCTGAAGTTGTATGTTATGGTTGTTATAAAAAGGGTCATTATAAGTATAATTGTCTAGATAGAGCTTCTACATCTGGTAAAGGAGATAATGATAAAGGAAAAGCACCTGTGAATTCTTTTGATGTAGTAGATAAGAGCAGAAATAATGAAGTAGATGTGTTTGTAACAAAAAGAAAGAAAGAAAAAGATAATCAAGATGGAAATGATCCTAAGAAGATGAAAGGAGAAACTAGTAAGAAACATAGGAGAAGAAAGTTGGGTGTGCAGGATTTTCTGATTTCACAGGGGCAAGGACCATACTCCATCTTGGAAGATCTGTCCAAAAGGCCTGTAAATATTACATATGGTCAACTCTTGGCTATGTCTTCAGAGAAGAGGCGGGAGTTGCGAAGTGGACTCAATGATCAACGAAGGAAGGAGGTTGAGGTCCCTGTTTTGGAGGCAGAGGCAGATCCCTATGCTCCATAAGCTGAGGTATTATGTAATGGTATTTCAATTCATGATGTCTTAGTTGATGGAGGTGCTGCAGTTAATGTAATGACCGAGTCTGTAATGAATATGTTGGGTTTAAAAATTGATCGCCCTTCAACACTTATGTTAAGGTCATTAAATAAAGGAAAAACTAAACCAGAAGGTGTAGTTTCAAATGTGGCAATATCTGTTATGGGTGTTGTATGTGTGGTAGACTTTCAGGTGATGAAAAATGGTACTGTTGCGTACCCAATGCTGCTGGGAAGACCATGGCTAAGGAGAGTTCATGCAAGAAACTACTGGAATGAAGGTTTCATGACACTTGGACGTGGTAGAGAGAGGGTGAAGATAAACGTGATCCCTCGACATCATAAGGCAGAACCTGTGGATTCAAGTGATGAAACTGATGATTGGACATCCTCTGATTACTCTAGTACCAGTGAAGTGGACACTGAAGATGAAGAAAGTGAGGTTGATGTTTCAGTCATGGATATCCTTCCAGTCACACCAACTCATGACCCCATAAAATTATCTGAAGAAGAAGTTAATGATCGTCTCCAACAAATAAAGATTGGTGATGCTGTGATGGAGAGTGAGAAGGAATCCTACCTCCAGCTCTTTCGAAGGTACATACACATATTCACTTTTGATTACAAGGAACTCCGTCAAGTAAGTTGGGTAGAACATTCTATTGAGCTGGTAGATGGTGCTAAGCCCATAAAGTAAATGCCATATAGAATGAATCCTAATTTTTCCAAGACTGTAAAAGAAGAAATAGATAAGTTGCTTGATGCAGGATTCATATTTGCTGTGGAGAATTCAGAATGGGTTTCTCCCATTGTGATCTCAATAAAAAAGAATGGGAAGCTACGCATTTGTGTTGATTACAGGAAGCTCAATAAGGCAACAAAGAAGGATCATTACCCTCTTCCATTTTCAGATCAGATCTTGGACGAAGTAGCTGGCCAGGAGTGCTATAGTTTTGCTGATGGATATAGCGGCTACAACCAAGTTCGTATAGCAGAGAAAGATCAGCTGAAGACCACGTTCACCACTCCTTGGGGAATGTTTGCTTATAGAGTTATGCCTTTTGGGTTGTGTAATGCTCCGGCAACATTCCAGCGTTTGATGAATAGGGTGTTCGAACCCTACATTGGGACCTTCATCAGAGTATTTCTGGATGATTTTTGCATCTATGGGAGCAAGTTGGACCACCTGCACCAAATGGAGACAACATTTCAAAGGTTAGATGAAGCACAAGCCTCACTAAACCCTACAAAGTGTGTCTTTGGATGTTCTAAAGGCGTTTTGTTAGGGCATGTTGTATCCAGAGATGGTATTGGTACTGATCCTGATAAAGTTTCAAAAATCAAAGAGTTACCATTTCCTATGAATAGAAGTAAGTTGAGATCATTTTTAGGCCATGTGGGGTACTATAAAAGGTTCATCAAGAATTTCTCAAAGATTGCACAGCCACTAACCCAGTTCTTGAAGAAGGATGTTACTTATGAACCAGGAAATAAGGCGCATGAAGCTTTTGGACAACTGAAGGAAGCCCTGGTGTCTTCACCTGTTTTAAAGAATCCAGATTGGAGCAAGCCATTCATTGTGTACACTGATGCCTCAGATGCAGCACTAGGAAGTACTTTGAGCCAAAAGGATGAAAATGGGAATGAACATCCAATTTACTTTGGGAGCAGACAAATGAGCAGTGCTGAGGTAAATTATACTGTAACTGAAAAAGAGGCTCTGGCTATCATTTTTGCTGTAAAGAAGTTTAGGAATTACTTGCTAGGGCAAAAATTTCTAGTTGTAACAGATCATCAGGCTCTAAAATATATTGTAAATAAGCCTAACCCATCAGGGAGGATAGCAAGATGGATAATTTTGCTACAAGAATTTGAATTTGATATTATAGATAGGCCAGGAAAGAAGCATGTCAATGCAGATGCACTCTCTCGAGCCTATGATGGTTTAGGATCATCTTGTGATGATGATGATTTCCCCGATGCAGCATTGTTATCCCTTGACACAATCCCTAGTGAATACATAGATATTTAGAATTATCTGAATGAATTCAAGTTTCCTGATGGTTCCAATGCAAAGACTAAGAGAAAGATTACTCAAGCCAGTCATCCATATTCTATTCTGCATGAAGTATTATTTCGAATAGGACCTGATGGACAGTACAAGAGGGCAGTTGGACATGATCAAGGGAAAGAACTATTAGAAGAATTCCACAATGGTACATGTGGAGGGCACTTCTCTGGACAACTTACAACAAGAAGGATCTTGGATGCAGGTTATCACTGGCCCACTCTTTTTAAAGATTGTTATAATTATTGTAAGACATGTGATATTTGTCAAACACATGGTAACCGTAAGACTTCATCAGCTCCATTATGTCCTATTCTTCCACTTGGTCCCTTTGAAAAGTGGGGAATAGACATTGTAGGTCCACTTCCAACTACCTCACGCCAAAATAAGTATATTGTAGTTGCCACAGATTATTTAACCAAGTGGGTTGAAGCTAGGCCATTGAAAACAGCTTCCATGGATGAAGTGGCAAGGTTCATATATGAACGCATTGTCACCAGATTTGGTTGTCCATTAGAAATTGTAACAGATCAAGGAAGCCACTTCATTAATGAGGTGGTAGAAGCCCTAGTCAATAAGTTTTCTATTAAGCACAGGAAGGCAACAACATACAAGCCAAGCACAAATGGACAGGTGGAATGAACAAATTTTGTGTTGTGTCAAATTCTAGCAAAAGATGCAGCCTTGCAGGTACATAAATGGGATAAAAGGATTCATGCAGAATTGTGGGCATATAGGGCAACATCAAAGTCAGCAACAGGATACTCCCCATTTCAGTTGGCTTATGGCATTGATCTAGTTCTTCCTATTGAGTTTGATATTCCCACGGTCAGAGTAATGAAAAATGAAAGAATGGATGAAAGTGATTTAGTAAAAGAAAGGTTGGTACATCTTCATTTGCTAGAGGAAATGAGGGAAATAGCTAAGGATACAAGCTATAAGAAGAAAATGAAGCAGAAGGAATACTTTGATCAAAAGATCCGGTGGTCTCCATTTCATGTGAATGACTTGGTTCTAGTATATGATTCCAGATACAAAAAAAGAAGACAGAGAAAATTTCTTCCAAAATGGATGGGACCCTACAAAATAGCAGCTGTGCATGAAAATGGTACGTACCGATTGGAGGAATTGGATGGCACTCCCATTACGAAATGGATCAACCATGACAAGTTGAAGATTTTCCAAGCACTAGAAGAGTCTACTCCGAGGACGGAGTAGAAGCTAGGAAGGGGGAAGATGTCGACACTAAAATTTTCCTCCGTAATTTATATTTCATTAATGTATGTATTAGGAATAGGATGTTGTTAAGTATAATTAGTAGTAGCGTCCGATAGAAGATAACGGCGCTGCCAGTACGACGCCGCCAATAATGTATAGTACGGCAATAGTCAAAAGTACAATAGGAATGTTGTGGTAAAAAGTAAATAGTTGTCGTAAGTGGTCCAGTAATGTTAAAATGTCAAAGTTGGGGTAAGTAGAGAAGTAGGGTCTACATGATTAGGAATTAGAAATATTATATTGGTAATAAGGACAAGGAGTGAGGTCATAAATATTTTGTATATTTTATTTGTAAAAAGTCTAAAAATGTGGAACCCATGTGAAATGATAAGGTTTATCTTATCTTAAAAGATAAGCTTACATGTACAGATAAGAGTTAAGGTATGGAATATGATTCGTCAGAGTGGATTTCTTATCCTATCTTAGAGATAAGATGGATAAGCCTAGAAGTCTATAAATAAAGAGGCCACCCCCCTCATTTAGCATAGAAGGAAGTAGTGAGAAATATTGTATGAAGTGTGTAAAGGAAGCCATCAGTTTAAAGGTGTGTTGAAGAAGCCATTAAGAGGTGTAATTGTAAAGTTTCTCCCATAGTATTGGTGGAAGGCAAGTGAAGTCAATAACACTTGAAGTACCTCATGGGTGAGATTGTAACAATTTCATGTTAATATTATAATTTACTTTGATATTTCAGATTTTTCATCATTCCGTCTTATCATAGTCAATGGTATTCTTGTGTTATGTTTGTTGTTTTGTTTCCAGATTACATCCACCAAACTAAAGGCTGTGCATTAGTAAATAATCATAGCACGAGGAGTTCCCGGTGAAGAATTATCATAGTGTCGGATTGGTGATGACAGAACCTCATCTCACTCATACACACATATACACTTGGGGGGCACACTACCTCTATATCATCCATATTGCATACCATTCCATTTCATTCATACACACATCATACTGCATATCTTGGTTGTACATATTCTTGCTTACTTATGCTTACGTGTACACTTTATTCCATATGCTAGAAAAATATTTCATATATCATTATCTTTTCTACATACACTTGTGTGTTCATTTGTTCTGTAGTTTTTAATACAACCTTTACACATGGCATGGATGCTCGACACTGTACCTTTTCCTAGTCCCATTGAGGCTCCTGGGGGAATCTACTTTCGTACACACCACATGTGTTATTGTTTCATTTTATACTACTTCTTATTCTTACTAGAACACTACTCTCTTGATATATATACATGCTTTGACATACTTTTTATCTTTCTAACATGTTAACGGGTGCTTCATGTGAAACATTTGCTTTGCAAGAACTATTTTCCACCATGGTTGTCTGTTACACTTTGTTTTCTCTTGCCTTCTATTATATGCCATTTTTTGCGAGCTTTTCCCTATGTCTTGCTTGTCCATTTCTCGTATGCTTTTGGCCACTTTAGACATGATGCTCTTGTGACATTGTGAGAGATGTCCCATGTTTGAAACCCACTTTTCACTGTCTACATTGTCTTCTTGCATGCTAGATTAGACATTGTTTTCTATATGCGTATTTGTCTTGATTACACTAACACATTTCCTAACCAATTTGTTTACATGTGCCTTGGTTTTTGCCAAGCACATCCCCTCCTTCTATAGGGTATCAATTTCAACGTAACATTCGGTCCTCTCCTTTGGGACGCATCCTCCTCACGATGTCGCATGCACCTGAAACGAGGGGGCATACATTGGGTGAATCAATCACCCCATTTAATAGTGCATAGTCACAGTTCAAACCTGCACTGTATAGGAACACAACAATCTTCAGTTACAAAAGTTTCCCAGAATCTGACTTGGGTCCTCAGTACAACACAAATGCTAGTGCCCAAATATAAACTGAGTGCTTAGGCGCTCGTGACCTTTCCTGTGCACTTATGACCAAGGGGCAATTGCAAAATTTTCTCAAATCAACATATTTTTTTTATCATTTCACAAAGTATTTTTATAGTACAGGTGTAGTCCTCCAATAATCAAAATGTAATCTATCTCAGTTTTTTTATTTTTTTATTTAGATTGAATTGGAATAAAGTAGGATCACACCATCTATAGTGGTGTATAAATTTTGGGAAGTAGTCAGGGATGGATAATAACACTAGACCTTTCTCCCAAAAAATTCTTCTACTGCGGCGTGAGATCGTCCAAAAAACTCATACTTGGCATGAGATCGTCTAAAAAACTTGCTCTTCTATATCAGATCAAGACACTTTCTATCCTTTTCACTCGCGACAGATCAGGTTCATCCTTATGAGAAGTAATAGTCACATTAGTGAACACATCAAACAAGATGAAAACAAGAGGTATAATGCGACACAACACATACGCTTCACCCCTAGGGTCATTTTATTTTTCTTAGCTTCCACGCTTCATTTTATCACTCCACACTTTCTCTTGTATCCTCGACACACTTTTCTCCATCGATCTACATGGTTATCAGGCACACATCTCTTATCTAGTTTATGTTATCGAGTATTCACTCAACAACATAAAGTGGGGGAAAATGAAGCCACTAAATAACACACTTGGGTACATTTCTAGGTCCTAATCACATACTACTCTTCATATGATTCCTAAGTAAGAAAAATAGTAATTGACATCTAGTTTTGGCCTCTTTTTTGTCTTTCTGGTTTCCTCTTTGGTCTTACACACCCCACAACCCAATCTGATCTTCATTGCTTTATCTTTATTGACTTTGGATACTAGCGCCCAACTAGGATACCAACGCCTAGGCGCCCTTGTCCCCTTTAGGCACCCCAACCTCTTTATATCTTGCTTGCCCCTTTTGGGCCTCTTTTATCTTTTAGGCATCTTATTTTCTTATGGGTTGGCCTTCTAGTTGTCAATTACAAAATTCAAACAAGGGAATCATATAAATGCAATGTTATGTGACCATAATAAAAGACCAAGGTTTAAACATCTACTATAATAATCACCTAAGGTTGCATCCAAAGGCATTCTAAGAGTACCAAAACATCCATCTAACATTCATTTAAGGGAAAGGGACTACATTTTCTAGATACACGCATAAGAGGGGAAGTTCAATTTTCCATTCACACATCTACCTACATTCTACATATAGCTATTTTTTGTTATTCAAGTGCATCTTGCACAAGAGCTTCCTAAGGAAAAATTCTATGCACATGCACACAAAAATATATGGAGTCTGAAATGTAGTGCAACAATTGGTCGCAAGTTCACTCTGTTGGCTGACTTCCGAGGTCATTTTGACTCCCTATTTATATCTTTTTCTTTTTAGGATTTGATGTGTTTTAGGGTTTTGCGAGAGGTCATCATTTTTTCAGGTTATAGGTGAATCCTTCAGACATAATGTGACATACAAGTAATAAATAATGAATCTTAGTGATCAACTTGTGACACAAGAAAACTTAGACTTCGAGCATTTACGCAATCACAGGTGCCTAGAAGAGATCTCTGGTGCATAGGCATCATCAACCCATTCCAAGCACCCTAGTCCCAACATATTCGTTAGCTCCAATAATTTTTGTGTTTGATTGCAATAGTCTCCTCCTCCTGTTTATCAGTCTTTTAGTTTAGAACACTTCAAGATTCACTGTGAAATCAACTAAGTATTCTACCATCCCTCTTGCACCTAGGGTTTTAATTTCTATTGGCTTATTACTCGTGTCATTTATACTCCAATGGTTGGTTATCATAATTTAGATATGTTACTCTATAATTAGGGTTTTACAAATTTCAATATTTGTTAAATCAATGAGGTATATTGAGCTTGATGCATGACACAAAAATCACATGACTCGGGGTCACACCCCTACACTGAAATATCTTTGATTGATAGCATATCTTTCCTACTCTTTACACACATGTTTTCACAAGGTATATTGAGCTTGATGCAAGACACACAAATCGCAGGACTCAGGGACACACCCCAACATTGAAATTTACCATGTTTTCACGGGTAAATTTTGAGAGGAAAATGCATAATATTATTAGTAAGACACCAAACAACAATTTCAAAACTTAAATTGGCATATTTTCTACCCCAGAGAAGGGCCATACAATTTGGTTAGAACTTTATATTCGGTCCTTGTTAACATGTATGGTTTTGGACCTCACTCTCCTTCCAGGGTTTCTATGGCATATAATATTAGTACTACACCTCTCATGTATGAGCATTCTTCATTGGAACATTTCAATCATGTGCCTCTTGTTTCTCTTTTCTCAACTTTGCCTCTTCACGAGGACCTCATTGAGTATCTCTTAAGTTATACCTCTCTATATATAGCTATATCCAATAATACAAAAGCATTCATATATTTGTAAAAAATATGATGCAAAAAACTTTTAAGGACACCTATCACTTCCACAAGTTAGAACAAAAGCAACAAAAACAACACAAACTTGTCCTTTCACCTCTGCCAAGAGGATCCTTCTTCTCAAGCCTATAAGGCTAAAAACATGCAAAATTGATTCTTGGGAGTCTTTTCTAAATTTTTAACTTCATGAACATTCCTCACCTGTCATTCACATGCATTATCAACCTTGAAAGTGATTGGAAACAATGAATAACTTCGACTTCTATCAAACTACTCCAAACTGCCCTATAAGCCTTCTCAAGAAGAATGCCATTGGTGAGTTCATGTTGGGAGCAATCTAGAAAGAACCTAGATAAGGTGAGACAATTTTTAGACACCCATTAGGCTCCCCATGGTGTGTGCAAATTTTCATTATCCAATTCACAATGCAAGTCTACTTTTTCACACTTGGTCTTGTATATCTAGCCCTTCCTCCTTGTAGCCCTGTCTGAAGGGTTTTTCTAGCACAACTTTTGATTCGTGGAGTTTCTAAACAAGATAAAAGCACTTTTAGGCATCCATTATCCCATTTCACTTGTCCAAGAAGTTTCAAGTCTCAACTCAACATATAAACCTCATTATCACCCATATGTCATAATGAACCTACACTAATTTCAAGTCACGGTCTTGTTTGGAGCAGTCATACTTAGGTGAGGACTGTCATGATATCCAAGAAATTGAGAACTTACTATGAACTAAGACCTTCATAATCTGTAAGTAGACACCTCTAGGATGATATCTTGAAAGTTTCAACCTTAAACTCAACCTTGGAGTCCTTCAATCCTTCAAATTTAGGTCTACAACTAGTCTTGAGGACAGTCGTACCTAGTAGCGGACTGATATAAATTCCAAGAATGTGGGGGAATATTTTGACTCAAAACCCTTTTATTCTCAAACTAGAAACTCAGATTCTTTCTTGAAAATTTGAGCCCTTGATTCAATGTTTAAGTCCCTCATACAAGGCTTTTTCACAAGCCCTAGCTAGGGTTTTCCAAAAGCCCGGTAAGGAGAAAATTTCAATTTTAGTGAGTTTAACCCAATGCCAAGCCACAAGAGTTCAAACATAGGTCTATGCCAACCATATCTTTATTCTACAGCAATAATAATCCATAAAATTCCAACAAATTTCATGAAAAGAATATTCCAAACTCGCCAAAACAGAGTTCACTTACCCAAATCAGAACTGTGCATGCTTAGAAGACTAAATGGGTTCTCCTTTCTTGATTCCAAAGCTTAGAATCAATCATTTCGTCCTTCAAACATACTGAATAGACTAAACTTGTAAGAAATACAAAGATATTAAGAAATATTTCAGAGATTCATATTCAAAAAAGTTGTTATATTACTTATTCCTTGCACATTTATAGTCTTTTCTTACAAAAAGCAGAGTTATTCTTCCATTTTTTTCCTCCTTAATGAGTTAATTCACGTGTATACTTCTTTTTAAAACTCTTCTCCTCATGACTCCAAAAACTCTTCTCCGATTCGAATGCATACTCACTAACTTTTCTTAGTTATAGCGTTAACTAGGCTTTACAAACTACAAACTCACTTGAGTTAAGAAACGACCATGGAGTTAGTACAAGAGTTTATGATCCCAAGAAGGGCTAAATACATTATTCAAATACTTCTACGACATCCTAGACCACATCAAAACACCAATAAGACCAAATTTGACAAAAAAGGTGGAAAATCCTTCTTAAGAAAATTCAAAATGAGTTTTGGAGGGAAAAATCATATAGCTCAAAATTCAATTTTAAAGACTTCTAATGACTCCAAACCACACCTACAAACCTATATTGAGCTTCCAAACATGAAGGAAGATAGATTTAGTCACTTTGATGTTTTCCAAGTGATGCTCTTGTATCTTACTCCCAAGGAACAAAAGTGTTTGTCCCACAAACTTCTGTACAACCAAGATTGTCTTCTTCACCAGACAACAACACATCACCAGTTTCGTTTCAGCTGACCTTGGGCGACACTCGTGAGGGTTGGTGTCGAGACCTTTCTCTCCACCTCCCTCTCTTTCCTTGTGCTCTCTTTCTTCTTCTTCTTCTTCTTCTTCTTTTGTTGTTTTCGGAGACCCTCTTGGGTTTTCCCTGCCGTCTCTGCTTTGCTTTGTATGGTGTACTCCCATTGACCTATCTTTGTGGTCACTTGTTGGACGTTTAATATAATTATCTTATCTTCATTCTAATCTTCCAATTGTAGATAACCTCACTGAGCTTGTTCTTGACTCCATACCATGAACACAAGGTCTTCATTATGCTCTCCATGTTTCGTACTAGCTTGCTTGTTGTGTAGATGAGTTGTATTCCTTGTATAAGCATTGTGTTTGAATAGCAAATGGTCTTCAATATCATCTCTTCATCTTTCCTTCCTAGCTCCAACTGTCCATGAATCGTTGCTTGACTGTCCATGACCTTAGAATCATGCTTCTTACGCTGACTTTGTCCTACATATTGCTTTGTAACCTCAAGAACTGAAATTGGAGTCTCTTGCTTGCTTAAAACTCTTGTTTTCTCTTGTTTCTTCATCACCATCTCAACTAGTTCACCTGCACATACATCACTAAAAGCAATGTTACAATGAAAAACTTGAGCTTGAACAACCCTTGTGATCTTCTCTTGCATTTCATCGTTGTCCTCTTCATCTATATCTTCTTCTTGAACTTGCCATGCATCATTCTTCTCTTGAATGCATTCACATTTTGCTTGCTCTTCTTCAAACTTATTAACCAACCCAACCATCTAATTTGACTGTACATTTGCTGACTCAAACAACTCCTCTAACATCTGCATTTCCTTTTCCAATTAGTGATCATCTAGTTCTTCATTTTATTCATCAACCTTAGGGACTGTTTGTCCTTCATCTCTTTCTAAACTCCGCTCTTCTCTCAATTTTCCTTCATCCTCTTCCATCCTCTCTTTCCTGAATTACACTTGTGTTCTTCCTTTGCCATACCTTCTTTGTTATCATATCCCTTCCTTGTTTGCTCATGAGATCTGATTTGAACTGCCTGTTGTACTCTTTTCCACTTAACTTTTCAGTTTTAACCACCACTTGCTTAGGCTTTGCTTTCTCTATTCCCATTTCTGGTTTCTCAAGCCATTTAGGCATTCTATATCCATGATCCCTTATTGGTTTTGAAAGCTTAACTTGACTCTTCTTAACACCTAACTGTAGATCATCAATTTCATTTTCATTTGCATGATTAGAATCAAGATTCAAAATTACACTTACCTTTTCAATATGATTTTGCAGCTTGCTTTCTTCTTGTTTGTATACCCTTTCTTATCTTCATCTGATGCCATGCTTTCCATGACATCATTAAACTCTTATGTCTTCATCATCCATCTCTTCATGTTGATTAATCTCTTCAACAACCTGCTCTCTTCCTTCATTATATTCATTTTCCTCCGTGAATGCTTTGCTTGATCCATTTCTTGCCAATTTCATTGTCTTATCTCTGATCTTCTTCCCAAGACTCTTCATACTTGTACACAAGAACTGAAACACAATAACAGATATCAAAATAAAAGACCAAAATGTCTTCAAATGTGCCTCTTTCCTGGACACATTTCTCTTTTTTTTCATCTCTTGACCAAGTGCTTTTCCATGCACTTTTCCTCTTCTCTTCTCAACAAGTGAGTCAACAGGCGACTTCACCTTTCATTTCAACCTGCATCCACTCATTTGACTTCTTCTCAGCTGTAGACATCATTTCTCCAAAATATCTAACCTCTTCAAATAACTTCTCAAATTTGCTATCTTCTTATCCACCTCTATCTTCTGATTCCTCATCTTCATTCTTCTTATCAATTTACAAGAGCAATAATCAAGCTCTGATACCACTATGATGCAGAGGGCTTTCAAGGACAAACAACAAGTTATCAAGTTAGAAGAAAAACAAACAAAAACACCCAACTTGTCCTTTCACCCCTGCCAAGAGGATCCTTCTTCACAAGCCTATAAGGCTAAAAACATGCAAAATTGATTCTTGGGAGTCTTTTCTGAGTTTTGAACTTCATGAACATTCCTCACCTGTCATTCACATGCATTATCAACCTTGAAAGTGATTGGAAATAATGAATAACTTCAACTTCTATCAAACTACTCCAAACTGCCCTATAAGCCTTCTCAAGAAGAATGCCTTTGGTGAGTTCATGTTGGGAGAAATCTAGAGACAAACCAGATAAGGTGAAATAATTTTTAGACACCCTTAGGATTCCCATGGTGTGTGTAAAATTTTGTGATTCAATTCACAATGCAAGTCTCTTAACAATCACTATGCTCCTTGTACTAGCTTCTTCTACTAGGCCTTTTCAAGAACCCAAAACTAAAAAATGACTATATCTTTCTCCCACGTGTGAATTTAGGGATAAATATTTAAAAACATATTATTATGGCTATAATGAACCTACAGTCCTAATTTTAGAGAACACACTTTTTTAAATATCAAATTATGAAGTTTTTAGAAATTTGTCCAAGCAGGGATAGTCACAAGGCAACAAGCAATTTGATTACTATAACTTTTCTGGGTCTTAGTATTATGACCCAAAATTTTGATGAAAGGTTTGTAATAACCCTATTAAAAGTGTAAATATTCCCCAATTTCTTGAAATTTGTGTTTTATCACTCATAATTTTGGGTTCCTACTAAATCTCGGTAAGAGGAAAAAATGCATTTTAAAGAGTTTCACTCAACATTAAGCCACAAAACTTTAGAAACAGGTTTATGCCAACATTATTAATCTACATAAATGAACTAAAGTTTTGAAACCTTATTAACCATGTGTAAAATAGCAAAATATAGTCATAATAAGTTCAAGAGATACCATACACAATCCAAAATTTGATTTTGGCACACCTTTACATAGAAACACCATGTGGGGTCTTAAACCATTGAATTAATTCAAAAAATGCTTCATACACATTACATAATCACAAGGAACATATTTTCATTGTGTTCTTATAAAATAAACATAGTTTCTTCTTCAAAAGCTTACTTTTCTTGAGTAATTGTCTTTCATCTACATTCCCTCCTTTTTATGAAACAAGGTATCTCCTTACATATTTTTTCCTCTTCTCGCATGGATAATCCTTTAATATCCATCTCATGCTTCTCAAAAATATCCTATATTCAAATCCACACTCTAATAACTAACTTTTCTTAGTTATAGCCTTAACTAGGCTTTATAAACTACTAACTCACTTGAGTTAAGAGACCGCCATGAAGTTAATACAAGAGTTTATGATCCCAAGAAGTGATAAATTAATTATTCAAACTAGAGCTCATCAAAACACCAATAAGACAAAATTTGAAAAAAAGGTGGAAATCATTCCTAAGAAAATTAAAAATGCGTTTTGGAGGGAAAACTCATATAGCTCAAAATTCAAATCCTAAAGACTTCTAATGACTCCAAACCACACCTACAAGCCTATATTGACCTTCCAAGCATGAAGGAAGATAGATTTAGTCACTTTTATATTTTACAAGTGATGCTCCTGCATCAAAATACATAACCATGACCTATGTACATAGCTTGCATTTTACATATGTTGTTTGTCACTATGGTTTGATTGATATCATATTTTTCCTACTCTTTACACTCATGTTATCACGAGGCAATTGAGATTGATGAAAGACACACAAATTGCTATATGTTAATTCAATTTTCCTTAGTTCCTTACAATACTCTCTTGGAGGCATCTCTCCACATTATACACGTGTTATTATTTCATTATAGTTCCTTTCTACTTCCTCATTATGATTGATTACATATATTTTGTATATGTTATTTTTTGAACTAACAAGACTAACACATCTATCTTGTGTAACATTGACACATCTTGCTTCATGTGCTCTTTTACTACTTATATCTCTCTTATCACTATTTGACATTACAACTTGTTATACATGTTTTCTTGGGGCTTGCGTCATTACTTGTTTATTTCCTTGTATGCAGAACAAGTTCCCTTCTTGACTTGTGACACTGTAAGTGTCCCATGTTTGTGGATCTATGGCTTTCTTATGTTACATTGATTCTCTTGTATATGGCCTAAGTTCCTTGATTTTCTTGCGACATCGTGGGTGTCCCACATTTGTGGTTATATGCCTTAATGTGACTCTTTTTTACATGATATTGTCTCTATTTTCTCTCTTGATTGTTATTTTGTCTCTATTCTATATCTATTACATCTACATTGTAAATATTACTATTGTTCTTGTTGTTACACTAAATCACGCACTTGGGTACATTTCTAGGCCATAATCACATACTAGTATTCACATGATTTCTAAGTGGGAAAACTAGCAATTGAATTCTATCTTTAGCCTCTTTTATGTCTTTATGGTTTCCTCTTTGGCCTTACACACCCCACAACCCAGTCTGATATTCATTGTTTTATCTTTCTTGACTTTGGACACCACCGCCCAGCTAGGACGCCAATGCCCAGGTACCCTCATCCCCTCTAGGTGTCCCTGACCTTTTTGTATCTTGCTCGCCCCTTTTACCTACCTCTTTTATATTTTGGGCATCTTGTTTTCTTGGTGGTCGAGATTTTAGATGTTAATTATGAAATTCAACCAAGGGAATCATATGAATACAAAGCTATGTGACCATAATAAGGGACCAAGCTCTAAACATCTACTATCACCACTTAAGGTTGCATCCAAAAGCATTCTAAGAGCATCAAAACATCCATATATCTATCATTCAAGGGACAAGGGATTGCATTTTTTTGTGTACACTTCATAAGATGGGAAGTTCATTTTTACATCCACATATCTACTTACATTGCTACATCTAGCTATTGCTCGATATTAAGTACATCTTGCACAAGAGCCTCCTAGGGCATGATTATTGCACACACACACAAGTACTACATGGAGGTTGAAATGTACTATAGTGATCAGTCATAAGCTCACTCTGTCTAGTGACCATTGGGGTCAGTTTGACTCCCCATTTGCATATTTTTTATTTTTAGGATTTGATGTGTTTTGGGGTTTTACAAGAGGTCTTTTGTTTTGCATGTTACAGGAAAACTCGGTGATATTACAATGTGACCAACAATGAAGATTAGTGAACATCTTGCGACACTACAAAAATCAATTTTTGAGTTTTTCTGCAGTCACGGGTGCCTAAAAGAAGTCTCCAGTGCTTAGGTGCCCTTAACCTAGTTTAGGCACCCTAGTCCCGACATATATGAAATTATTGAATATTTTTGGATTCGGTTGTGATAGTCTACAATCCCGTTTCATCAATTTTCTAGCTTGACATACTTCAATATTATTGCGAAATCATCAAAGTCTTATATCACTTCTCTTGCACCTAGGGTTTTATTTTTATTTAGATTATTGCTTAGGTCAGATATGTACTCTATTCTTTATTTATTGTGTTGTGAATCTGCAATTAGGATTTCACAAATTCAATATTTGTTAAATCATTTGGTGAACATGATTCATTCAAATGCTCTTAGGTCTTCATTTCATCATTTCTTTCATTTTTTCTAAGATCCTCTCATCATAGATATATCCATTCATGATTTCTTGCTAGCTACTCCTGATTGTCGAGCTAAAATCATTACTCTCTTGGCTAATACCACATTCCTTCTACTACTCATTTGGACATAGTATATCAAACATTTATAGATACATTTTCTCAACAACTTACTTTTCCATCTCATATAGTTGACAATATTTCTGTTTATGATAATGATCCTCCTTTATATATACACATATACATAAATAACATGGGTATTAAGAGAACTTTAGTCGATAATGGCTATGAGCTTAATCTTTGTACTTTATAATTCATTTAGAATATAGGCATGTCCTTAGCTAATCTTAATCCAACATCAATTTCTCTCTGGGCATATGTTTTTACTATGTGTCATGTATAGGCACTATCACTTTTCGTATCACCATTGGGCCAAAAACTTACAATATTATTTGTTATTGATATCCTAGATAAATATAATTTCTTACTTGGTAGGCCATGGATTCACAAAATGCAAGCATATCCTTCTACAATTCACTAGTGTGTTAAAGTCTTACATGAAGGATTTGAATATACAGTAGTCGCTGATTGTAACCTATTCGAGTATTTCCACCTCAATACAACTACTACCTTTCCTATTCCTACTTCTGCTACTATGCATCCTACTACTAATCCATGACCCATAGACTATTTGGAAAACTTGCCTTCATTCAAATGAACTATTTGTGCATTAGACACTTTCCCATCTACTTCAAACCCCTTCTACTAATGTTATGGTACTTTATCGGGGGTCTGTCCATACATCAGACATCATTCCATATTCTTATGAGCAATCAACATCGACACTTCCTCCTTTCACATGCACAATTTTCATGAAAAACTCTTATTGGGAAGACATTTCATTAGATCCTACTTTCTCTGATACTACATGCACATGTGAGGGCTTAGTTAGACTCATATTCACACTAGTATATATTGTCCCTCCACCTCACTCTCCTCATCTCTATCATGGATATATTCACATCATTATTGCTTATGGTCTCCGTGTATTCCATCTATCAGTCTTTCTCGCACACACTCCTCATACTTCTCCACTCACGCTTAGGAAATCTCGGCTTGATTATATTGGGGGAGATTTGGATCCTAATCATATCGATATATCATTCCCCATGTCATTTAACCATGTTTTTATCTGCAATGACTCATTTCTCAACTATTCTAAAAATCTTAGTTGCTGGTATGCACATGGTTCTCCACTACCACCTTTTACTAATGAAGAATATCTAATGGGCATGTACAATTTATGCCGCAATGGCTCCTTGGTTGATCAACTGCATACTATTGCTTACTAGGTATCTGACACATCTCTATTTATCTTTGACCATGACACTGATGATAGCTTAGATGACATCACTTGATTTTTATTCACATCATCATCCATTTGTGGGGCATCATACTTATTCCTGCCTTCTTCTAAAATTATTAAGGTGTCTCACATTTCTCTTATCATGCTTTGTGTTTTGCATCTAGTATTCCTTAGGCATCATACACACATCGATACATATTTTGTATCATCACTACCCTATGATGCACTCTTGTGTTATGGTTCACACTTGAATGTTGAGGGCATACTACTTACATGAACCTCAAACACTGCACATTTCACACTCAACGTATTCACGACACATATTTATAGCATCACATTCTCACACGACATGCTACCCTATGACACACTCTAGTTCCATAGTTCATACTCCACTTATGAGGGTCTCAATTAAAAAATTTGATTGAGTAAGTCAGTTGTTCATGCAAATCCATTATTCAATATAACCCTCTCTTGTTTTTGTGTCACCTAGACAATAATATACACTTGACATTGGTTTTTTAGATACGTAAACGTTTTTGATCGGAGCTATGAACTGGGGAATAAATAGGGTCCCACCCTTACAATAGAGAATCATAGTAGCACTACAAACTGACAAAAATAGTGGTCTATAATAGCACGTCAGAAATTAAAACAAGAAAAATAGAGGCAAATTTTAACGAGTAGCCTCAAAGACAAAAGGAGTTGTATACAAACAAGCAAGGAAGACCAAAAATCAACCATAAGAAATTTTGATGATGTGCAGGTGGTGTGCCACCTTTCCCTTTTCCTTCCTACCGTCGAGCTTGCCATAAGTACCCAACTTAGCAATCTTTGCAAGGAATGCATAGGAAGAGCCTGCCGATGCATGAAGTTCTGCACCTCTAAGTAGGAATAGGCTCAATTGGCTTGGCTAGCTCGGTGAGCATATGAGCTTTCATCCACACCATGAGAAGTGCTCATTGCCCCATTTCGAGACTACTCCCTACTCTTACTATCACACTGACACGATGAACATATACACATCTTGAGATGATTTTTATCTTTCTAATTCTTGCATAGACCCTGCGGTTGACTTCACCGCGAAGAGGCATAATCCCCTATTTGCAGAAGAATATTGAATCCAACCACACCTGTATCGATACTTTGCTTCCTATTGTTCGTCAACCTAATTTCCATTGTCGAGGAAGAATTACAGGATATTTGGCTATGACTTACTCTTCAATTGCTTGTATCCTTTTGTCCACTTTGGCCTTGAGTGTCTTGCGATCAGATGAGAGATGAATGACCCCCGTGATGTTCTGAAATCCGACTATTCGCAGTTTACTTTTTCTGACCGGTGCTAGATAACACATTGACTTCGATGATGCATATCGATGGCTTGTTTGCACTGACAGAGGTTTCTAGCCCACATGATTTGCATGTGCCTATGCAGTTTCGACCAAGGAGAAATTCAATTCCCCCTGTAGAAGAATCAGTTTCAATTTCAGTGCGCGGTTCTCTCCACGTAGGGGCAGAATAGTCCTAGGGGGAGAGCCATCTTACACCCCAAGCAAAGGGCCAATCAAAATGAAGGTGGTGTTACTGCACCATATCCCAACAACACATAGTCACAGTTCCACACACTGTATAAATAAGGATCAAAGTAGCCTTCGTGTGATAGTAATGCTCGAGCCAAAATCATGAAGAAGGATGACGTTGAGAAATATTCCAAAGACTCACCCTTGCCTAGATAATCATGACATCGTTGGTTTGGAAAGCGTCATGACCCTTAGCAAGGTGCGTCTATGACGCTAGGGGGAAGTTACAATGATAATCGTGATAAATAAACCATGGTTCACAATAGTCTACAGAGCAAGTTTCACAATACATGCATAGTCCTTGAGTAAGGAAAAAGCATGATAGATGTCAGGGCTTCACTTTACCTTTTGCTAATTGAAACTAACATAGACTAACTCGATGGAAGTCCCCTTCAATGACGAGCTTGGAAGTTTAATCGATATCAACAACCATCTTGATGCCAAATCTTAAGAGAGCATTATCCTCTACCACGTTACTTGACCCGACCAGAACCCTGAAGGAGCTAGCTTTTGATCAATAATACCCTTACTCATCCTAGAGTAATACACCCCACCCTCGATATGAACCTGGATTGCATATTAAAGGCCCCGTCAACATTAAGGTTGTTGCTAAAACCACAGGGGGTGAGAGGCGTCTCTCCACAAATGTTATTCACCAGGCTTCAATCAATGAGATATACTGCCTCTATTGAAAATAATCATCCAAGGAATTGGATGCTAGTATTGAGGAAGTTACGCCTCATTGTCAATGAATTAAAGCTCTTGATCACATGTCTTATGTAAGTTAATGTTACTCAATAGCATGGTGTACCCTTGGAAGATAGTACTCTCGCTCCTTTTTATGGTCGTCGCCTTGGGGACATTAACATGTCATACGTACCATGCTTGTTGGACTAGACACTACAAAGTAAATTAAGGCAATTGCTAATCATGATTAGTGACAATTCACTCTTGCTTAGAATGTGAGGACTCTTTTTATTAACCTACTTAGGGTCACATCTCAGAGGTCTCATGTCTAAGCTTGTTTAAGCCATACTGACACTGTCTATGGAGGGAAAGGGGTAAAAATGACCCATTAAACATTAGGATTTCTTAATCAAAAATATGGTTTAAACACTTGCTTCAAAACAAGTGTAAATAGGCTATAATTGAACTTAAATCACCTGAGGGTCAATGTCCCTTGGAAGAGGATTATAACTAATGATTTGTCGACACATTGGCATCCATTTTTAATGAAACATGTCTAGTCAATCAAGTCCAAAGCATCATTGCCCCATATTAACTAACATGGTATGGTAAGGCTTTCCTTCGTCAACATAAAAGTTCACTAATTATAATGGCAGAAGGGTAAAAATCATTCTCTTTAGTACGACCTCGACCAACAAAACTCCATTCAAGTGGAAAAATGTAGGTGTCTGGAACATCATATGGCTCAATCTCCATGGTGAAGCTTCACCTCATTCGTCACTTGGATAAATAAATTTCTGGACCAACGCAGGTTCTACACCTGACCCAAGTTACTTTTTGCATACCTTTTAGGAAGCAATATAAGAAATCTTGAGGCCATAGAACTGAGGACCTTGTGAGCTTCTCAACACTTCTTGTTATCCAAAATTCACCCCTCGAGGTAAATTTTGATAACATGTAGCAAATTCTTCAGTCCCGAGCAAGTAGATTGATTCAATGCCCAAAATCATGTTTTGGGGTTTCCCCTTGGTTTCTCTCTAACTCCCCATCCAAAAAAAATCCAAAAAATGAAGTCGCAAGCTTGTTTTAAGCATTGCGGGTTTGGGGGCTGCAGGTCGTACCAGTGTGGATCGTACCAAGGTTCGTTATACCAGGTTTGCAGTAGAAATACAAAGGAATCAGCTAAATCAGCTTTCTATGTCCCAGACCACACAAGTTCAATAGGGACATGTGGGGCATGCATTGCCAAAATCACTGCAGGTAAAGAAAATTAGAAAAGTAGAACTTTTTGTCCCAAGCGGTTCGCGGGATAGTTGGGACATAGGTAGGTGCAGGATGCAAATCAGCCGATTTGCCATAACTCAGTGCATTACGGGTGGCATAGAAAAATGTGTTTGGGATGGTCAAGACATCGGGACGTGCGGGGCACGAAAGGAGAAATCACTGCATAAGGAGCCAAGCTAAGTGGATGCGGCTGATGCGGAAGTCAACGGTCCTCACGGCCCGGTCAACAACGGACGCGTAGAGATAAGGAAGCCTAAATCAGGTGATGTGGATGAAAGTTTTTGGAACAGCCGGGACACGCTGACCTTATTTTTCCGTAATACCTGCAATTCAAAGGAAAAGTCAACGTTTGACTCCAGAACTTCAAACGACTATATCTTTTGACTCTGAGCTCCGATTTTCATAAAATTGGACTTTCTGGAACGAGCACGACGTCCTCTAGGTCATAGAAACTATATTTCTTAATTTTTATTATTGTAGATATATTTAAATATAAGAAAGATATTCAGCTCCAGTCAGTTAATGCTCATTCCCGTCAAATGACAGAAAATGCCTGGCAGACCCAAAATAGCTGCGCACACTTAGAAGGCCATAGCTTTTTCATTTCTCAATGAAATTGCACGAAATTGGTACCGTTGGAATTTTGGCTCCAAGCCAGATACTCGAAAATCAAGAAATTTTGGATTTGATGAGAAATAGATGGATATTTTTCATAAAACATGGCCGGGTTTATGACAGTGTTTTATTTGGTAATTGGGAGTGTAATTAAGAGGCATGGTCATCATTCTTTCTTGCAGCACTTGGGACAATATGGGGAGCCTTTTTCAAGTAACATAAAATCATTTTACTCCATTTAATGGCTCTTACAAGTGGTTGAAGGACAAATTTTGGGATTTCAATTTTCTCCTTCTCTCTCCTCTTTTTCTATAAATTGGAGTGTTGGGCTCATTGTAGGGGGGTAGTTTTAGTTGTAGCAAAGCTCTGTCAAAATTTATTTGTGAAGCCAATGTGCTGCAGGCCCTTGTAGTGGCCTCCTTGCATGGTGATACATGCCTTTATCTTGTAATAGATTGAATTGTGCATATCATGAAGCAATAAAATACAAGTTTGTGGATTCATCTTCCCCTGATGTGTTTGTTTGCACTCTTTTTTCCCTTTCAACATTCATTACAAGAATATTGTGTCTATTTTTATGCTCTTTTAGGGATCCAATATCATTGTCTATGTTTGAGATGTTGTTGTGAATGCATTTTGCTAGATTGTGGAGAACTGTCATCACCCCTTCTAGTGTGCACTTTGCTTCTGTATCTCACGCATTGGAAGACTACTCTCACACCCCTCCTTTTCTGGTGTATCACCGCTTTAGTGTAGGCTTTCATTTTCATGCATTCTCTCTCCTTGGTCCCTTGGAAAGTTAGATTAGGAAAGATAGTTTACCTGCATTAGAGTAGATTGTGGCAGGTAGTTTAGGAGCAAGAACCAACTTTCTCTGGAGGTCTATCTCAAGTAGGAAGTCCCACAACTTGGAGATAGTACCCATGTTATCCAATCACACCGTGATCTCAAGTATATGCACTTGTATAAACATAAGGGTGATGTGATTTGGTGATAACACTTCTTCTACTGTGGCTTGAGATCACCCCAAAAAATTGTTCTTGGCGTGAGATGGCCCAAAAAACTCGCACTTGGCATGAGATCACCCAAAAAAATTGTTCTTCTATAACATATCAAGAGACACTTTCTATCCTTTTCACTCGTCACAGATCAAGTGCACATATTTCTTTTACTACTTTTTCACATTTTTACACACCTTTTATATATTTGGATTGAATTTTTCATATACACGTATTTGACTACTCTTTTTCTCTTCTTTTATAGGCCCATCCTTATGAGAAGTAACAATCACATTAACGAACACATCAAGCATGAAAATGACAACATGTACAACACTACACAACACATATGATTCATCCCTAGGCTCACTTCCTCTTCCTTAGCTTTCATGCTTCATTTTATCACTCAACGCTTTTTCTTGTCTCCGTAGAACACTTTCGCCATTAATCTACAGGGTTATCAGGTACACATCTCTTATCTACTTTATGTTATTGAGTATTCACTCAACAAAATAAAGTGGGGGAAAATGTAGACACTAAATCACACACTTGGGTACATTTCTAGGTTCTAATCACATACAAGTATTTATATGATTCCTAAGTGAGAAAACTAGTAATTGACCTCTTTTATATCTATTTGGTTTCCTATTTAGTCTTACACACCCCACAACCCAGTCTAATATTCATTGTTTTATCTTTACTGAATCTAGACACCAGCACCCAGCCAGGATGCCAACACCCTCATCCCCTCTGGGAACCCCATGACCTCTTTGTATCTTTCTCACCCCTTTTGGGCCTCTTTTATCTTTTAGGCATCTTATTTTCTTAGTGGTCGACATTTTAGATGTTAAATATGAAATTCAACAAAGGGAATCATATAAATACAAAGCTATGTGACCATAATAAGTGACCAAGCTCTAAGCATCTAATATCACCACCTAAGGTTACATCCAAAGGATTTCTAAGAGCATCAAAGCATCCATCTAGCTATTATTCAAGGGACAATGGACTACATTTTTTTGCATACACTTTATAGGAGGGGAATTTCATTTTAACTCCCACACATCTACTTACATTGCTACATCTAGCTATTTCTCTCTATCAAGTACATCTTACACAAGAGCCACCTAGGGCACGATTCTTGCACACACATACATGAACTACATGGAGTCTGAAATTTAGTGCAACACTAGGTTGTAAGCTCACTCTAGTCGATGTGACTACTGGGGTCAGTCTGACTCCCCATTTGCATCATGTTTTCATTTTTAGAATTTGATGTGTCTTGGGATTTTGCAGGAGATCATTTGTTATGCAGGTTACAAGTGATACTCTGACGATCATACAACAACATACATGTGAAAAACAACGAAGGTTGGCGAACATTGGTGTACGACACTAAGAATAATCAATTACTGATCATTTTTGCATAGTCACGGGTGCACCAGAAGCAGAGGTCTCCAGTGCACCCAGGTGCCCCTGATTTAGCCCAGACACCCCAGTCCCAACATTATTTTTGACAGTTCCTGATAATTTTCTAAGTGTGGGTGTGCACAAATCTCCTCATCCTGTTTCAACATTTTTCCAGCTCTGGCATACTTTGGGATCATTATTGTGAAATCAGCTAAGTCTTTTATTCCCTTCTCTTACACCTAGTGTTTCAATTTTATCTATCTTATATACTTAGGTCAGATATGTATTTTAGTGTGTTATTTATTACATGTTATGACTCTAAAATATCCAGGGTTTTACAAATTTTAAATAATTTATTAAATCACTGTATCAACTGTTAGGTCTTAGTTAACCCTAATTTATGTATTTACAATCCATGGTCATTAAACCATTTGTATTAACTCTCCATGTCTTAGTCTAGATTTTTTTCCACTCTTAGGACACATCTTCATAGCATTCTACACTGTCCTAGTACATATCTCTGACATACAGTGTTTGGGTATGCTTCTAATAACCTGTAAGCTTCTATGTGATCCAATGGTTGTGGTTTACATGTGACTCAAAAGTTAAGTTCGTATTAATCGGCCTAGATAATAGTTTTAGGGTAGTTACAAGTGGGATATTCACAACTTCAGACATAAGGTCACCTATGGAAAAAGTACTTAAACATAATCTAGACATACTAATTTGGGTACCTAACACTCACCTTGGTCAGTCACCTTAAAAAAGGGTCTAGGCCATGTTTTAAGTCAAGACCTTACATTACATTTGGATCACATCATGTACATATCTAAAAAATTAACAATTTTCTACATTCTAGATCACATCAAACTGAGCTATAATTATTGGCACAGTATCATGTCCCAATTGTGCACAATTGTATATCAGTGTTACATGTCAAATCAAGAGCTTGTTCTTCTACTTAAATATTATGTTACATTCTCGCCATAGGTTTAATATACAGGTACATTTGGATTACAGGTCCCTCTTCAAAATAGTGGTATGTAAGAAACACTACATCACATCTTACTCAATAGTATGGAACATGAGTTAGAGCATCGGTATAACATAACTCATTTTTATACCCCTTGTCCAAGTAAATCGAGTACAAAGATAGGGCTCGAAGCATCTAGAACGATGATGTTTTATTTAATTCTAGGTTATTGCAATATTATCAGAAGATAAACTAAGAGTTACTTGTAGGAACATGTGAACTCTACACATTATTAAATGAGAAGATACAATAAGTTACCCAAAGGACAAGTTTGATACATGGTCTTCTTCCATGGACAGGGTGTATCTACAATGGTATTTGTATCTAACACCCTCGAACCCATCCATTTGGTGTATGGGTTATATGTATCCAATGAAATTCAATGAGCACCTTGAACACAATTGGGGATCTGATTGCCCCTACTTATGTAAAAAAATGTCAGTAGCAACATTGTCAAATATCGAACTATAATCTACATATTTTGAGTGATCTCTTCCCTTCACTATTTTATAAAGTTTACTTTTTCCATGATTAAACAACAATATGGTTTCACTTTAATGTAAATTCAGATTCTAGTGAGGTTACTATTTAGTTACTAAATCAAGTTATACTAAGGTAATGAAATACAATATATGTTATAGGTTTGATTAATTAACTGTGCCAACATTAAACACACAATATCAAAATAACATTCTAAAGCATGCAATGCAAGATAAAGTGTTTCTACATACTCAAGTATCTTTTCCTTTAAGCATGCAATTTTGTTTTCAAATTTAAAGGGGGAAATGTAGAGACTTAATTTGGCAATTTACCTTTTTGACACTTCTTATTGTAATTGTCCTTCTTAACTAAGATAAACACCCCCATATTATTCCCACTATGTGTATATTGTCATCTATTTCCCAACTTACTCATTTTCATACACTTATATATTGAATGTTTTTGAATGTTAATACACAAAAGCAATGCTTATAATTAAGATATACATTTAAGATTTCACTTGGATCCTCTCTATCCAAAACCATACAGTTCGGCCAAGTTATATATTCTGGTCCCATTCGACTTGTATGGTCCTGCAATGACACATTTTCAAAATTTTCTTTCGATGCACTTTTATTTATTATGTCTTTTTGTCCTCATGAGTAGGAATTATCATGATAATTTACCTTTGAAACCCTATTAAAGCAAGTTAACATCACATCATTTACTAACTTGGCATTCTATTGTCACCCCCATTACAAACACATGCAAAAGACACTCAAGGCTCCCTAAATATTCCCAAAGTATGCACATCCACTAGGGCAGACACTACTAAAGTTCTTAAGCATTCAACCAGATACAGTAGCCTTACTTACCTCAAACCCAAGCACATCAAGTTCCCACTTGCAATTCTTAATAAGAACACAATTCTATCAAGTGTGACTAAAGAGCTTTAAGTTTCCAACTATTTGCATTCATATAGATGTTACATACTGGGTGGAGAACTACATGTGGTTTGAAGCCTCTTTAGAGTAGTCTTGGCATATGCAATGCACATATTGCACTTTAACCTAAACACTAACCTTCTTGTAGGGTCTTCTTCCCATGGTTAGGGTTTTAGTGTGATTCAAATTATTACAAATGATATCAAAATTGTGTGACAACTACGGTTTGACAACAAAGTACATTCTCAATTCACTGAAGGACCCAAAAATTTATAGAACCCAATTATGAAGGCATCTGATACCATACAAAAGGGGTAGGATCAGATTATACATCTTGACCATACCATATGGTCCTACCCTAGGGTATTTCCATGTCATAGTTTTAAAAGTGAAGCTTCTCTAAGCTTTGTACTCCAAAAGTCTATAGTTTTTGCACCCATATCTCTCATGTACAACTATTGATAACTATGTATAACTAAGTTAATCATCCTCTTGTACATTTGAGCTTATGTTTCATTTATCGTAAGAACCAATATGTTATTCTAATATTGTATAATTAATTTTGGAAGTCAATTAATTAAAATAGGTCCTAGTTTCATAACCTTACATTTCTTTTTATTGTTGTATATTCCATAAAAAATATTCTAATTTTAAAAAGTGTGTAAACATTTTGCTTTGTATCGATTAATTTGAATTTCTATTTTAGTGTTTTACCTCTTTGATTGGATTTTTATCTATTTAAAAGAGATCTCTAACAATTTCTACTCATTGCTCTTTTTATATCTAAACTTGGTCAAAGAACGTACTATAGAATCTAGACCATAATAAATTTGCTAAAATATCAATGGAGAAAGAGACATGTGTCCCCAAAACACCTATATTTTACAACTAGAACTGAGTACATAAGCGAATTGATTTAATTTAATTTGTATTAAATCTAATTTTAGAGTCACAATTGAAAATCAATAATGTATAAATTTTAAAATAATGCGTGACACAAGTAAACTAAGATGTAAAATATGAAGCCCTAAGCAAGAGATAGAGGAAAAATGACTTAGCTGATATCCACACAATTTGGGATTGATCTAGGAAGGGAGAAGTGATGAAAAAGATGCAAACAACATCATATTTGACCTCTATAAATTCTAGAGCTCATGAATAAGGCTGGGCAGGTGCGCTCGTAGTAGGATAGGGGCGCCCGGGCGCTGATGATTGGATTTGGGTGCCCGTGGGTTCGCAAAATCTATGGATCTAATTTTTTTTGTGTCATAAAGTCTTCAGAATTAATCTCTGTTGATTGTGTGATGTTCGCACTATGATTGATGATGATGCTGTAACATGCAAAATAGAATTTCACCTACATATCCCATAAACCACATCAAACATAAAAAGGAAAATTCAAAATGTGGAGTTAGATTGACTACGACAGTCACCTCGAGAGTGAAATTATGACTGAGTGTTGCACTACATCTCAGACTCCATGTAGTTCTTGTGTGTGTGTGTAGAAATTGTGCCCTAGGATACCCTTGTTCAAGTTACACTTGATAGTGGGTTGTAGCTAGAATGTATCAATGTAGTAGAATGTGTGGATGGAATAAAATTAACTTCCCCTTCCTATGTTGTGTATGCAGAGTATGTAGTCCCTTGTCCCTTGAATGGATGTTGGATGGATGCCTTGAAGTGCTTTAGGTGCCTTTTGAATGCAAGCTTAGGTGATGATAGTAATACTTAGTGCTTGGTATCTTATTTTGAACACATAACTATGTATTTATATGATTCCCTTGTTTAAATTTTGTAGTTGACAAATGGAAGGATGACCCATAAGTGGAAAAGATTCCCAAAAGATAAAAGAGACCCAAAAAGAGTGAGTAAGGTAGAAAAGGGTCAGGGACACCTAGAGGGGACAAGGGTGCCTGGGTACTGGTGTTTGAAGCCATAAAAGATAAATTAGTAAAGTTTCGATGGGGCTGTAGGGCGTGTAAGACCAAATAGAAAACAAGCTCAACAAAGAAAAGAGGCCAATGATAGTTTTCAACCACAAGTTTTCTTGCTTAGGAATCATGTAAACACTAGCATGCTTTTAAGACCTAGAAATGTACCCAAGTGCATGATTTTGTGTCTACATGAATAAGGAATGTAATATTCATAACTCATGTAAAATGATATGAATTGTGCCAACCGAGTCTAAGATTGTGCCAAAACTTGTATCCACAATGGAAAATATGAAAATGTAGAAAAATCTAGTGTTTTTGACCTTAGGGAAAAACATATGATATGGTTAACCATCTATATGGTCTTGATCCTTAACTATGGATTTGACCCTGTGTGTTTTCGTGCTAAAATTTGATTCCTAGAGTTATTTATGAGTACTTTTTTCTTGTGAAAACATGTGTCTAAACATATGATTCTTCTTGTAATTTTAGAATATACCCCATCGAATGCCCCCTCTTTTGAGGCATGTGTGATAAGGCACTTGAGTGCACAATTAACAATAATATATGTATACCCATACACCTTTGAAAAGTTGTAGGAGAATGTATAATGCTAGAGTGGTGACCACCTTTAAGAACCTAAACCTACAAAAGGATATGTGCATGGTGGCAACCATGGTTTGGAAAGAGACAAACAACCATAATAACAAGAGAAAACAAAATAGTGATATCACTAAGAACAATAATAGTATAAATAATGCATATGTAATAGATCCAGAATAGAGATAAAATAATAATCAAGTGAGTAAATAAGAACATGAACATGTAAATCAAAGTCACATAAAGACATAAAGCCACAAACATGGGACACCCATAATGTCACAAGAAAATCAAGGCACTTAGGCTGCATACAAGATAAGCAATGTCACACAAGAAAGGAATTGAGCCACAAACATGGGACACCCATAATGTCACAAGACAAACAAGACACACATGATGCATATAATGAAGCATAACAATAGTGACAAAAGTAACTAGCAAACATGTATAACATGTTGTAATGTCAAACCATGATAAGAGTAATATAAGTAATAAAATTTCACATGAAGCAATATGCGTCGATACTTCATAAGATAAATATGTTATTCCTATTAGTTTGAAAAATAACATATACATGATATATGTAATCAATCATAATGAGGAATTAGAAAGGAAGTATAATGAAATAATAACACTTGTATAGTGTGGAGGGATGGCCTTTAAGAAAAGAATGTAAGAAACCAGGGAAAATTCTATTAACATGTAATGATATGTGTGTATTGTATCAAGATCAATATACCTCGTAAATGCATGATTGTAAAGAGTAGGAAAGATATGTTATCAAACCATGGTGAAAAATAACATATATATTGTACAATGCCAACAATACAAGCTATGTGTATGAGTCCTAGTTTTGCATTTTTACAAATATATGAATGTTTTTGTATTATTGGATATAGATATGTATAGAGAGAAATACAACATAAGAGCTTAGTAGTCATCAAGGAGATAATCCATGTCAGGGTAGAAATAAATAATATCTAAAGTGGGAGGATCCCTAAGAGTGGTGATGTGTATGCTTGTAACTAAAAGCGGGGTGTGTTGGTGAATCAGATCATGTCATGGTATTTTTGTGAAGGAGTGATGGAAAACGATTGTGAACACACTAATTTTGGGGAAGCTTCCGGTAATATGGTGACAATGCCCTCATTATTGAGCATGTTAATGTTAGAAACAAGAGGTTTACAATGATTAGTTGCATGTCCATAGATGCAATGGTAGTCACAAAAGGGGAATCTTGAGTGTTTGAACAATTTTTGAGAAGACTAATTCCAAACGAAGGGTAAAATAGTAAATCAAGATCCAAAAGTATGGAGAGTAGTTATTTTTGTATATCCAAACTAGCGAGGATGGTAATTAAAGTAACAACTAGCATATGATTAAGCGTATTGAATGCATGGTGGAATGAATTTGAGGTAATAGGGAAAAAAGTCTCAAGATTAGTAACTAAAGGATAAATAGTGTCAAAATGTGCAGATTTAAGATGATAATGCTCAGGGCTAGTGAAAATAAAAAGAGAATGAAACATGGAGTCATATTCATCAATAGAATTGAAATTGAGTTTACATACGTGTTCATAAATGAGATTAATACGATCTTCATCATTATCACAAAAACATTATGTGACATTATGATGTTGAAATCACTTCATCTAGAATATTATGAGTAATGGGTGGAACTAATGTAGAGGGTGAAGAAGGAATTGGAGCTAGTGTATTGATTATCAGATGAATGAGTGGTGGCGTAGGTATCAAAGAAATAGAACTTGTGCTTGTTTCACCAACAATGTAAGTAGGGACATTCATTTTCTTAGAGGGAGAGGAGAATGCGAATGTTAGGGAAAATGAAATGTGAATGCCTCATGAATCATGTTTATATGCTTACACGTGAATTTATTCTCTTGAGGATTATGTGTTTTCATGGTCCTTGAGGATTGGAGGTGGGAATTGTGTTGGTGGGAGATTTTAATTGGGTTGACCATACGATTTAATTTAAATCAAATTAAACATTAATTTTAGAGTAACTAATGTAGCTAATTATATACAAATAATAATATACAATAAGACGTAAGAAATAAACATATATAATATGAAACCATAAGAAATAGAGAGAGGAGATGACTTATATGATTTCTGAGTGATCTGGAAGTGATATGAATTGGCGAATTGATGGAACATAATGGGAATAATGTTGTCAAGAGTTATTGGAGGTTTTAGAACTTAGAGATGTACATGACATAAGCACCCAAGGAAGGAGAGGAACTTGCCTAAGCGCCAGTGTCCACTCAGGTGCTTAGGTTTTGTCTTTTTCTAGGCCGGAAGAGCTTCATTGTTGGTCCTCTTTTCTCACTCTAGTTTTTCCCCAATGTCATCGGCTGTACCTATAACCTGAAAAATAGATTGTTAGCTACAAAAACCCACAAACCACATCAAACCTAATAAATAATATGTAGAATGGGGAGTCAAACTAACCTCGATGGTCACTGTACGATAGAAAAGTGATAGGTGAGCATGAGAATCATCAAGCAACCTTTCTCTGTACCCGACCTCCCGAGGTCATGCCAAGATAGCTGGTGAAATATAATATATACAGATATGGACAAATTAGTTAGGCAATCCTATATCTTCGATACGCAATAAAGAGACATGTGAATCCAAAGCAAGGAAGGCTCTTCTAACCTGAACTGGTGTTATGGATCAGTTTAACACTATAACTGTTCGGAGGCTCCAATCAATGTCGAGCTCTACCGATATCCTATCTGTTACTTGTTGGACTCGTGGAAAGTGACATGTGGGTGCTTCGTATATATTTTCAATCAGGGTCATGAAGGTGATAGCGAGAGATGTAGTGGATTTATAGGAAACTATGGACGGTTTTCTAGTCTGACCTAGAAAATATTAGCTTGATCAATTTCTATGTTCAACACAGAAAGTTGTGTGATGATATTTGGTGGGAGCGGTGAGGATCTAAATACTAGTGTATGTAAACCGGTGTCAATGTTTAATTGGTTTGTAGGCCCGTTGGGTTGTGGGACCTGAGGATCACAACTGTGAACTTGTGGTTATTGTGGACCTTTTATGGTCATGTAAAGAATCAATCTCGTCTTCTGACTATCTAGTAGTTGTAAGCTTTCTCAGCATCTATGTTTAATATCAAGAGTTATACGATCTTCTCGGAATACCTCATGGGTGTCCCAGCAACTTGTATGCATAAGCCCGTGTCTATGTCAATGAGAATGTCTCCTACGTCTAGCTGTAGAACTAATGGATCACAATCGAATGTTTGCTCTCTTTCAGGCTCTTATATGGTCATATGGACATCATATCAAGGCAATCTATAATTGGGTTGGTTTGAATAGAATTGGTATGCCTTGTCACCTTCGATGTTTAAGTTTCTAAACTTCTCACTAATTGCTTGTGGGTTTGTTGTTGTTTAGAAGACGTGGATCCTAAGACCTTGATCTATATCCACTAACGCCGTGAAGAAATTTGGCTGGGGTATTACTAGCTCGAATATGTAATCCCTGGGCTCTCATGGTCCCGTACTAGTCATGCAAGAAATAACCAAACTTAATTGAATGAAGTAAACTAACTATGAAAGTGAATCTACGCTATGCTTGTTCTTTTTGTATTTTCAGAGATATAAACTTGAATGATTTTAAAGAGAAACTAATCTAATAAATTTAAATAACAAGTAACTAATCTAAGAATAAAGCTAAAAGAAGCAAGATAGCCAGATGTAGCTATTTTCCTGTGCACTTGTGAGTTGATACAAATATAAACATCTAACTAATTTGATTGAAAGACCTCCAATATTACCTCAGAAGTGAGAAACAAATGATAGCTTCTCAGAAGCTATCATTCCTCACAACTTCCTCGACAATATTGAAAGCAAGCTTTGACTGAAATAAAATAATTCACTACTCTATTTGATATGTTGTAAACTACAAATTTGACAAATCAAATCTAGAATCTGTAGAACAAAGGAAAATCTACTTGTATTGTAGCTTGTCCCCTCAGTGTGATTTCTTCATTCATTCGTGTTCTTGTGAATCTAAGAAGGTGAAAATGAGACAGGGGAAGCAGGAGAAGATATTCGAACAGTGGCATATTGGAGGTAAACCGAACAAAATGCAAGTAAGAGAGAGATAACGAAAGAGAATAGAGCTTGGATATGTGATTCCTAGCAAGATTGTTTTAGGGATACGACAAGACACACTTAAAATTCTAGGACCTCTTCTTCCTGTGATTAAAAAAAAAACTATAACTCTAAGTAGAACCAAGTTTCAAATGAATTTAAACTAGAATTGATGCTATATTATGCTAAGCCAATTGTTTGGAGAACAACAATGGAAAAAAATGAAACTAGAGAGATAAAGTGATCTCTAAACCAAAAAAATGAAGAGCCTTGAACTAAGAGGCTGAGAACTTATTCTAAGTCTAAACCTATTGAGACTTATTGAGGAACTTCCAAATACATTGAATAATAAAACATAGAGAGAGGGGCCATTTGCTTATAAACAAGCTCAATATTTATAGCATTCTTACTCACCAAAAGGCAAGTCCAAATTACCATGCTTTATCATTAAAAATGGAGCACAACTGGCTGGAAACTCTAAACAAAGTAGAAGCAGCTGAGAGTTGCAAGTGAAACTTGATTTTTCATGTTGTTGAGTGCACTGGAAGGTTTTGGAAAATGTAGATAGGACCACCACCCTGTGTAGGTGGTGGTTACAGGACCACCACCCTGTCTGTTGACAGTGGTCATGGGACCGCTGCCTAGGCATGGTGGCGGTCCTGTAACTTAAGACTAAAATGCAAGGAAAAAGGGGGCAGAGGTTAGAATAAAGCATGCAAAGGTTGGATAAGGAATTTTAGGATGCAAATGTATGCTTGGAGAGATTTTTCTAGATTCCAAACACCTTGTGAAGAGATCTGAATCATCATTGGGGTTTCTGTAACCTCTTTCCGACAATACAATACATACAATTTTGGGTACGTATATATTGCCCCCTCGGAGAGGTGTTTTAGCCATGAAGAGGTGTAAAATGGTGGGTCTGAGTATGGTGGACTCGAAATGGGGAGTTTAGAAGTTATACCTGACACGTCTATGTGTCGCAATTTCACCATCCAAATTCCTGCTATCTATAAAACGAAAAGGGGACTCAAGTGTAGATGGATAAAATAAATCAAAAAATAAATACTAAGTTAAAATGAAATGAGGAATCACCATTTGCGTAGGGATAAGAACTTACCTCCGTCGGTGCTCCAAATCTATGTAATAACACTCAAAACAGGATTAGAATACTATATATATATAAAATGAGTTCATTTTACTATTCATTTGCATGTATCGATTTGGTAATTTTTGAGCTTTGGGACCCACGGTAACCATTTTTGATGAGAGTAGAGTCAAAACGTTTGTTGTGGGATCGTGATCTTGCCTCCGAGAGCAGGAGATCGACTCATGAAGTATTAGGTTAGTTTTTCTCAATTGATTGTTTTTGAACCTAAAATATAGAAACATTTAAATCTTTTTCTTGGGGGGATCATTTTTGAGAATGTTAGTCTTAAATGAGTCTCTAGGGAGGGCGCCCATAGGGTAGGTTTTTATTTTATCAAAAATGGTGTATTTTTTCTGTTTTAAGCATTTTTAGGGCTTTAGGGGTGCTTGTCAATTCAGGACAGGACCACCGCCTTAAACATAGCAGTGGTAATGGGACTGTCACCCTGTGATGGCGGCGGTTACAGGACCGCCAACTCATAAGGCGATGGTCACAGAACTGCCACCTTAGAAGGTGGCAGTCACGAAATTGCCATTTTACACAAGGTGACGGTTCTAAACAGAAAGTAAAAAAAGATGTATTAATTAATTATTTTTGCATTTTTGACATTTTTCTATGTTTTTGATGAGCTTTCCTGTTGGATTATGTTACTAACTTGCTCTTTTTCTTTGTTTTGGGTGGATGCAGAAGAAGGAGTATATATGATGGAGCAGAGAGAGGGAGTGTGATTGGTTCCCAATAGTACTAGACTCACTGAACCAGATAGAGTGAGACACTCTAAAGAGGGCCGATATATTGAGGATTTCATAGGTTCCTCATGTTGCTCCTGCCAGTCACATATTGTGTGACTTATTCTCGTACTGGGATGTAGACCGAAATACCTTCTGGCTTCCAGGAGTTAGGGGTGAGAGGACTATCACCCTAGAGAATGTTTATCGCATACTTGGGGTTCCGATTCTTGGGATGCAGCTATCTCTTAAGACAACAGGATCTAGGTCCTAGATGGTTAAGTGGGCTACATATATGGGAGACGATGTTGCCTCCTTTGGTTTTAAGAAGGGGGTGAAGGTCTGTTCTATTACTACTCTTCCTATCCTCATTATCCGTAAGGCCGTTATGGGTATCTTGGCCTCACAGTTGAATGGGGATAAGAGAGGGGATACCTTATTGTACTGCCCCGTGATTTCACTGATTGAGGCTCATGGCCATATTTATGCTTGGGGAGCATACATTCTTGGGACCACCTACCATGACTTACACAGGGTGGTCAGGATACAGGGGCAGTCATTGAGTCACCCTACTCTAGTTATGAGTTGGGTGTATGAGCGTATCATTCCCTATGGGAGGGGTATAATAATAGAGGATTCAGGGGCTGTCAGGGTAGCAAGGTGGATAGGGATGACAATATTTAGGACACCACACTAGCTAATGGATTCACTAACTATTGTAGATATGGAGGCCACTCCGTATCAGGCCATGGCATGACTATGGGGAGAGGAGATACATACATTGAATGCCTACTCTACTATAGGTCAGCTGGTAGACATGATAGGGAGGTTGGAGACCCACCCATTTGATAGAGTACCTCAGTAGTTTGGGCTCCCCTACGTTGATATGCTTCCTCCAGTGGGGCCAATGTACACGTTTGTTTATGAGGCTCAGGGAGGTCGTAGAGGAGGCCAAAGTTGGACCATGGTTACTGTTATCCAAAATTCACCCCTAGGGTAATTTTGATAACATGCATCAAATTATTCACTCCCAAGAAAATAGATTGATTCGAGGCCCAAAATCGTGTTTCTGGGGTTCCCTCGGCTTCTCTCTAACTCTCCCATACAAGAAGAAATCCCAACAGGTTGATAAAATGGAAGAAATGCAAAAAATAAGGTTGCAGGACTATTTTGAGGCATTTCAGGTATGAAGGGCTCGAGTCGTACCAGTTCGGGTTGAACTGAGGTTCATCGTACCAAGCTTGGGGCCGAAAAAATGAGGAAAATCAGCTAAGTCCTAGTCCAGGCGGTCTGCAGGACAGTTGGGACAAAAGTACGCGGAGGACGCGAACCGACCGATTCGGCCGAAACAGGAGACTTTCGTCTGAGAGAGTTTGGGACATCCGGGCCAAAAGAATGCGTGGGACGCGGATAGCCGAAAGAGTCGAGAGCGAATGGAATCTCACCACGTGTCTTCACCTCAAACAGAGCAAGGAAGCCTGAATCGGGCGGTTCGGAGATTTTTGTCCCAGATAGTTTGGGACATCCGGGCCAAAGGTACGTGAGGGATGCAAAAGGGACGTAAAAAGCTGAAAAAGAGCCGCCGACGAATCAGAACGTGCCACGTGTCAGAAGGAAGGTTAAAAAGTTGCTAAGTGGTTGGTAAAAGTTTCAAAGGGGAAAATGGAACAGAGGGCCCGAGCCAGGTGACACAGGACACGTGTCTTAAGGGGAAGGGGAGTTCAGAGCTTGGGGAGAGCTTTGGAAACTTAGCAAAGTTTTGGCCAAAAAAACTAAAAGGTAAAGGTTTTCCCCGCACCCCCTGTCGATGAACCAAATGATGCCACGTGTCCCAACTGGCGGGGCACGGGGGGAAAATGAATTTTTTTTCAAAGTGTAAGAAAAGTTAAAATTTTCAAGGAAAACCCATGGAAAAGGAAGGAGAGAGAATTGCATGGCCAATCAGCACCTAACACGTGTCATCCAAGTGGTAGAGCGTGGGAAAAATTCAAACCTTTTCCCGCCGATCCATTTTGGCCTATTTTTTCCCTAAATCTTCAGATCACCATAACTTTCGATCCAGAGCTCAGATTTTCATGTTCTTTATATCAGTGGAAATATGATGAAATTCTCTATATGATTTTGGGGTCAATCTTGCATTTTGGTTTAGTTTGGAGAGAGAAAATTAGAAAACATCTTTGGCGCGTGGTAATGGCCAGAAGTGATATTTCAACAACCAGTTTTAATGTAGAATGGGTCGCATTCTTCTTCAGCACGACCAAAAATGTCAGGGCTATGGGTCTGTAAGGACACCCATGCTGTTTTAATGAGATCTACATTTAATGAGGAATGGCTCCCATAGATTGAGATTTACACGTCTTCTCTCTCCTGGGCTCAACCCATGCATTCCTATAAAGCCATAAGGAGGCTCATTTTTCTAAAAAGTGGTTCATCTTTTCTGCTCTGCCCTCCCTTCTTTTCTTCTCCAAGGTTGAAAATGGAGTTTCAAACCTCCTCCCCTAATTTTTAATGGCATTTTTACCTTTTACTATTGAAATGATGTTCTGTGCAAACTTATGGAGCAACAAAAAATGTGTTTTGTGATGCATATGTCCATCCTTTCTCGTTTTTCGCTTGTTCTCTTCTTGCCTCTCTTCATTGCAAGTATTTGTGCATGTTCTAATGTTCATTACAGGTATAGAGCTGTGTTCATGGAGTTTTGGGACATTTTCTGTGTGAAATCTATCCTTGGGCCTGTGATGCATCTATCCATCCTTCCCATTGCTCACCTCTCTTTGTTCCATGGTAGTTTTGATAGATGTTCAATATTCTCCTTCTCTGGTGTATCACTATTTTAGTGTAGGCTCTATTTTTCCCTTTTCTCTCTCTCCCTGTCTCCTTGGTGGTTAGATTAGGATTAGATTAGCTTGCCTGCACTAGAATAGATTGTGGCAGGTAGTTTAGGAAGAGGAACCAGCCTTCTCTGGAGATTCCTTTCTCATTTTCACGAGTCGCACACTCAAAGAAAGGATTCAATGTTGTGCAATCACACTGGATGCTAGTAGTGATCAACCTAGAAATTTGATCAACAACCAGGGGTGCTGTGATTTTGCACTCAATAGTTTTGGCACACCCAGTGGGACCTTAGAGGTATTCCACTTTATCTTTTGCAGGTTGGTGTGTTCCTGTGAAGATTTCAGCCTTTGGAGGCACTTACAAACACATCTGGTGACTCCATCTGATCAGTAACCCATTTCTAAATTTACAAACCCGTTTTCCATCCATTTCGATCCATATTTATTTCCATCTCTTTCATTCTTTTCCATTCCATGAAGTTGTGCAATCATGCCTTCATTTCCATCATGGAACTCACATTTACAACAGCAACAATGTTTCCCACCTCCAACATGTTTTTTAAATCCTCCAAATCAGCATTTTGAACAAATTTAAAATCAGCATACATACCCATATGAGCAGCAATGCCAAAATCAGTTTGGCTATGGAGCTTTCCAAGAGTAAGAGTATGCATATAATGAAGACAATCAGATGCAAGATGCTGGTCTGTTGGAGAAAATCCAAAAGATGGAGGTAAAGATGGTGCAGTCCAGAGTAACAGCTCAAATGAGAGCTTTTAAAATTGGTTGCAAGACTCCTTGTCCATGGGGAGGCCCTTTTCCAAGACACTTTAGCCCTCAGGAGAGAGATGGAATTCATGATGAAGATGCTACCCCAACTTGCACAATGGACAACAAAAATAGAGGCCTATACACTGGTTGTTGAACAACCTTGTCAATGGGTAAGTTCTACACCATCATCTGGTTTTTCTCTTCCCATTACTCAAGAAGCACCATCTCATTTGGAATTGCAAATTCTAAATTCCCCATCTGCTGTCCCAAATGTTGATCCCATGTCTCCACCTCTCAATCTTCCACCACACCTCAATTCTTCTTTCCTTTTTCCTACCAAACAGTCATCCTCTCCACAAGAGCTAAAAGAAATACACTCTCCCCCAAAGAAACAAGAGGTTTCACCTCCCCTACCACCACAAAAAATTTCCAAATCAATTGAGTTACAACCCATCCCTCCTCTTGCATTCCCAATTCCATGTGGGGAAGAAGAAATTGCAAAAATCGGCCATGAAGGACAGCAAGAAGAGGAGCCCAATAGAAAAGAAATGACAGAAAACTTGAGGGTTTGGGCTGCCAAATTTGGGATGACAAAGATCCCCTTGATGGTTAAACCTACAGAAGAGGCTAAGGTTGAACAAATGGTGGTTAAGACTGATTTTGTGGCAGCAGAAGAAGAGCAAAAAGAAGAAGCAGATCAGCAGTCAGTTTGCTCAGAAAGTAGTGTCCATGTTGGCACTCTATTTGAAGGGAATGCTGATTCAATTCAAGTTACACAATCAGCCATAAAGGAAGAAAGCTCAGAAGAAGATCTTGCAGTCCCAACTTGTCCTCTAGAGTAGCAGATTGAAGAGTTTGACTTGACAAACTTCATGCTGGAGGAAGAGTTCAATCAAGAGAAAGATTGTCTTCAAACATTGGAGGAAGGAGAAGCTGCTCCAAATCCAAAAGAAGAGGAGCACATTCCAGCTGTGGAGGAGAAAAGTGCAGATCCAAAGGCTTTGAGCACAAAGTAGGCTATAGAAGAACCTTCAGTTCTTCTTTCTACTTCATCTCTCTCAAGTTCTAGTACTGAAGAAGAGTTTGATCTCTCAAACTCAATGTTGGAGGGTGAAAGAAACCATGGTGGTCAAGTTATAGATCAAGAAGACACCATGGGAGAGGTTGAACACGAGCAGCAGGACAACAATGAGGCAGTTTATCTATTCAGTTTTGGAGGACTGTTTTGATGAAGAAGAGCCGGTTGAGTTTCCACCGTTCTCTCTTTCATCATCCATATTCCAAACACAAGAGTCTGCTGTCATGAAGGAGAACATTCATTTGCAGCAGCCTGCATCTTATAGCAGCTCTTTGGAACCAAGATTGGAAGATTTTAATCTTTCATGTTCTTCATTGGAGGAAGAGAAAGGACAGAGTAATTTCACCATTTCTTCCACACCATCCATTCAAGAAGGTCTACAAGAAGACTCCATTTTTGGAGTTGAAAATCAGAGCTATGGGCATATCAAATGGATCATACCTTGCCCAATAAGGTATTTGGCTTCATTGGAGCCAAAGGAGAAGTCACAACCAGTCATGCTTGCTTCTAAGCATGAGGATGAGCTACAAAGTACCAAGGATCAGCTGTCATACCTCTTCAATCCAAATTCAGAGCAACGAAAAGAGGTATTGAATTTGCCTTCAGCTGATACCTTGATGATTTGGGTGGAAGACCAGCTTCTTGTTGATTTTCCACTCATCCTAACAGCCATGATCAGCTCTAAATCAATTGCATGGCTGCCACTTTTGAGAAAGGGAAGCTATTTTTCACAACCAATTGCAGGGTTTGTTTAGCTTGCCTTTGCTTCCAGTTAGAGTAGAGTAGGTAGGTTTTCTTTCAGCAGAAGAAGTGCTTGTGCACACTCTGCATGTTCCATTTGGAGCATGTATGATTTTCAGTTTTGTACATAGTTTTTGTGGTGTTGGTTTTGCTCTTGCACAGTCCATTTCAGTGGCTTTTGGTGAGAACGACTCCATTTCAGTGGGTTTCCAAGTGGCTCAAAGAGGAGGTTTTCAAAGTTCAGATCAGTTTACAGGTTACAACTCATGACTCCATGCCCAATGGATGCTTCAGGCAACTGGTAACTTCATCTAGTAGGTAGATGACCCCGCTGAGTCACCAAAATTGTTATCCAAAATTCACCCCCCAGGGTAATTTTGATAACATGCATCAGATTATTCAGTCCCAAGCAAATAGATTGATTTAAGGCCCAAAATAATGTTTTCGGGGTCCCCTCGGCTTCTTTCTAACTCTCCCATCAAGAAGAAATCCCAACATGTTGAAAAATGAAAGAAATGCAAAAAATAAGGTTGCAGGACTGTTTGAGGCATTTCGGGTCTGAAAGGGCTCGGGTCGTACCAGTTCGGGTTGAACTGAGGTTCATCATACCAAGCTTGGGGCCGAAAAAGTAAGGAAAATCAGCTAAGTCCTAGTCCATGCAATCCTTGAGACAGTTGGGACAAAAGGGACGCGGAGGTGTGAAAAGCTGAACAGCCGAAAAGAAGGAGAAAATTTCCTAAGTCTTGTTTCGCACAGTCTGGGACATCCGGGCCAAAAGTACGCGTGGGATCGCGGATTGGCGCAAGTCAGTCCATTTCAGAGCGGTCTGGATATATTTGCCCAGGTGTCTAGGACACCTCAAACAGTATGTGGAGGACGTGAACCATCCGATTCGGGCGAAACTTCGGAGATTTTTGTCCCAGAAGTACGCGGGACACGAAAAGCCGAAAGAGCCAAGCCAGGAATACGTCGAAAGAGGACGAAAGCCTGAACGAGTGGTTCAGAGATATTTATCCTGATAGTTTGGCAGCTGGGCAAAGGTAGTGAGACAAGGATGCGAAAACCCGCGGACTTTCCAACGAATCAGAATGTGCCACGTGTCAGAGGGAAGGTTAAAAAGTTGCTAAGTGGTCGGTAAAAGTTTCAAAGGGGAAAATGGAACAGAGGGCCCGAGCCAGGTGACACAGGACACGCGTCCTAAGGGGAAGGGGAGTTCAGAGCTCGGGGAGAGATTTGGAAACTTAGCAAAGTTTTGGCCAAAAAAACTAAAAGGTAAAGGTTTTCCCCGCGCCCCCTGTCGATGAACCAAATGATGCCACGTGTCCCAAGTGGCGGGGCGTGGGGGGAAAATGATTTTTTTTCCAAAGTGTAAGAAAAGTCAAAATTTTCAAGGAAAACCCATGGAAAGGGAAGGAGATAGAATTACACGGCCAATCAGTGCCTGACACGTGTCATCCAAGTGGCAGAACGTGGGAAAAATTCAAATATTTTCCCGCCGATCCGTTTTGGCCTGTTTTTGCCCTAAATCTTCAGATCGCCATAACTTTCGATCCAGAGCTCAGATTTTCACGTTCTTTATATCAATGGAAAGCTGGTGAAATTCTCTACATGATTCCAGGGTCAATCTTGAATTTTGGTTCAGTTTGGAGAGAGAAAATCGAAAAACATCTCTGGCGCATGGTAATGGCCAGAATTGACGTTTCAACAACCAGCTTTAATGTAAAATACAGTTCGCCGCTTCTGCTAGGGTTCTCACCTACAACCATAATGTCAAGATGGGTTAAATGATGTGGTTGGGGTGCATCTGATTCAATGGATTGGCTCCTCAGTCTCTTCCCTCTCTCATTCTTCCTATAAATTGTAAAAGCCAGGGGCTCATTTTTTTAAAAAGTGGTTCATCTTTTCTACTCTGCCCTCCCTTCTTTTCTTCTCCAGGGTTGAAAATGGAGTTTGAACCTCCTCCCTTGCTCTGTAATGGCATTTTTTTCCTTTTACTATTGAAATGATGTTCTGTGCAAACTTCTGGAGCAACAAAAAACGTGTTTTGTGATGCATCTGTCCATCCTTGCTCATTTTTGCTTGTTTTCTTCTTGCCTCTCTTCATTGCAGGTATTTGTGCATGTTCTAATGTTCATTACAGGTCTGGAGCTGTGTTCATGGAGTTTTGGGACATTTTCTGTGTGAAATCTATCCTTGGGTTTGTGATGCATCTGTCCATCCTTCCCATTGCTCACCTCTCTTTGTTCCATGGCAGTTTTGATAGATGTTCAACATTCTCCTTCTCTGGTGTATCACCGTTTTAGTGTAGGCTTTTTTGTTTTTCCCTTTTCTCTCTCTCTCCTGTCTCCTTGGTGGTTAGATTAGGATTAGATTAGCTTGCCTGCACTGGAATAGCTTGTGGCAGGTAGTTTAGGAGCAGGAACCAACCTTCTCTGGAGATTCCTTTCTCCATTTTACAAGTCCCACACTTGTAGAAAGGTTTCAATGTTGTGCAATCACACTGGATGCTAGTATGATCAAACTAGAAAATCTGATCCATAGGTCATCCAGGGGTGCTGTGATTTTGCACTAACACGACCTCATGGATTTACCACTTGTATTTGATAGGTGGTGGTGTTAAAGGGGAAGCCATATGCTCCTCGAGCTCCCTTACTTTTTCAGGGCTGTCCTCTCGTTGGAGAAAACCCACAATTCTTGGACTTCCAGAATCTGAAATAAGTTTTTAGGAGATCAAGACTAAATATGAGATTCATGGGAAGGGGGTGCAAGCAGGTAGGTAGGATCCCCCGGACATCAAGATGATAACAATTCTAAGTGGCATTGACACTAGGGTTTGAAAAGCGGAATAGGGGCATCTCGCATTATACCATGCATTGAGACCTTATCATTATGGTGATAAAACCTTAATTGGGATAGAGGGAGATGATGTACAGTCAAATGGCGGGACTATTTAACATTTCCATATTCTTGACATATAGGAAATGATAAGTAGCATCAATTAGCAATTATAATACACTTCAATTCTAGACTAGTAAAAAAGAAAAAGGATAATGTAATTATCTCATTATGTGCTCTAACGTGGAATCATGAAGTGAAAATGGAGGGAATATGACACCCTTTTTTTTATCAAACAACAAGTTAAGTCACATGTCATAATTGTTTATAACACAAGTCACATGCTAGATTAAAAATTACTCTCAGCTATAACTTGGCAATTCTAATGGACATGTATGTTTAGAATAATTATCATATATTTGCATGGTCACGAGCAACCACTAAATGTGTTACTCTGATATTGATGTTCTCTAGTCATGTTGAAAGATGTGTGTACAGTTAATATAATCATATTTTACCTTTTGGAACCTTTTAGACCCTCAGCCCTTTTCCCCTCTTGAGCTTGTACAAAGGGGTCAACATTTGGGATGAGACTTTTCCAGGAGATAGTAACTACTATCTAAAGAGGTTTCAAACCCAGGCACCTTTCTCCACCTGGTTGGAATAGGTCATTGGTAACCTTATGCTTATTTTCATCTAATATTAGTTTCAACCCTATGTTAAGGATACATGAGGAATGTATTGGAATCCTCCTTCATAGGGAAATGCTACACGAAATAATGTAAGCAATTTGGGGAGAAGAAGGGGCAAGTTACGTTCTGCATATTGTCTACTATGAATGTTTTGTGTATTGCTCTCGTAATAGATTGATAGAGAAAGTAAGATGTTAACTATTTTCTGAGAGCTGACTTGAGTGTTCCTATGTTCAAATAATACTGAGCATATGTTCCTTTTGAATTCTTAGAGCTGTGGGCAAACCCTAAAATTAGTAAATTTTGTCCAATAAAGCTGAATGGTATCTCTTGATGTTGATATGATAATATTAGCTAAGATTATCATGTAAAAAAATAGAAAATAAACTGTAGTATAATTGATTGGGTTTTTTGAAACTTAAATGATGCACCTTGTAGTGTTATGATATTTGGGTCTTCAATTTCAAGTTCATGGAAACCTTGTTACCTTTAAGTATGCTTTAGTGTCACCTCACATTTATGTTAAATGAGTGCCTTCCAAATTATATAAAATAGCTTCCAATACAATAGTCTTTCATCACATTGTAACAAAAAATTGTTAATAATTAGGTGTTTTTAGTTGGACTAAGCCTCAGTGGTCACCTGATGTGGCCCTAAATTGGCAATGCATAAGATTTGAACTGGGTTTTCATGTAAAATTAAAGGTCGTGATTGGCAGTTGTTAATCTGTGTGTGCAACTAATCCATAACATTGAAGCTGTATTCCCTCAAGCCTAAGTAATGGGATATTATTTTGAAACTTGTATGCATATGTAAACACTTGAAAAATTAGTAATCCCCCTGTGTGATATACATGAAATGTTTTATAATAGTACATTAATTTTCCTATTCTAGTAAATGGACCAGATAGATAAGTGATTCATTGGGATAAATTTTTATAGACAACTTCCTTCTTATGGGATGTTTACTCTGAAATTCATAACCTAGTGGTGCATAACCAACCCAAAATTAAGGTGTGAAGGTCTGTAAAAAGAGTGACGAACAACCCCTTTTCGAAAAAGACTTCCAGGAAAGTTAAGTCTAAGGGACAGGGGGATGTAGTGCCCATACCTCTTAGGACAATTTGTAGTATTACCTTTAAACAATGTTGATTGAGACATGAACATTATTATTATACTTTGGATAACTTATAGATAGACACGATGGACATTATGATTCTTTTTGTGTTCTGACGATTATATTTGGATTATTGAATTAACCTTGTGATTTCATGGATGTTGAGATTTGTTAATGATGTGAGGATATTATGAAAGCACAGTGAACAAGGACTTACAGTGCATCCAATGGATCTGAGTTACAATGTTTAGACACAAGGAATTAAATAGTTATCGTGCTAAAAATATGAATGTAATTAATGAGCTTGTGTAATTGTTAATGTCTATATCTAAGAATTGTAATTGAAAATTAGTTGATAAGAGAAATATGTGTCATATTCTTAGTGATGTATAGAGATTATCGTTAAATGACCGGGGTGGCCAAGAGACCTCATTGAACATGGTGAAAAGGTGGAATAGAAATTGATTGAAACTGTAAATAATTGACAGAATTGCTCATAACTTTGATGATGGTGTAGCTACGTTATATGATGATGTTAACGTTCTTGGAGATATGGAGATTGTATTTGTATTTGCAGAGAATTGGGGTTGATTGAGTAAGGCCTTGATAAGAAGGGGTGTCATTGGAATTGGTTCTACCATCACCAAATTAGGGTGTCATGACAACAAGAAGGGGTTCAGGAGACTAACATTTCCATCCATGGATATTGGCAACAAGGTCACCTTGGAAACTTGCGATGGATCAAGACCATTGTTTGTTTTCCCTTGGAAATCCACATGGGAAGGATGTCTCATGCCCCCATCATGTGTGACTATATGAGGTATGAATAACAATGGTTAGTATTCGTCTATTGTAATTGTTATAATTGTCCATGTACATTTGCATTAAATTGTAATGTGTGCTTGTACTTTCATTTCAGTGTTTAAGTATTATCTGCATTCTTTAATCTAAATTTGATCTATGTGAGTCAGTTGAGATGGGATGTGAAAAATGATAATTTTAATTGAGAGTATGTGGCCTTACATATCTTTCCCATATTTTACTTTCCTATCAATGCATTAGATGGAATAGAGTGAAATCTCTGTGCCTCTCACCCAAACTAGTAATTGTGATGGGTATTGGAGTCAAGATAATTATGTAGGCTTGAATTAGTGTGAGAACAAGATAGTAAGTCCCAGTGATCTTAATAGTTCCCCACACAATGCATACAATTTTATGAGTAAGGGTTAATTTTAGCCTTCATTATGTGTTTTGGGAGGAAAATAGGTAATTAATTGCAGTTTCTTACAAATGTTTTAAATGATGTCCTTAGAGGTATGGGGTAGATGTTTGTGTGTTGAAGGAAGTTGTCATATTCTCACCTTACCTATTGATTAGCCTTGGTATTTGTGACCAAAATGCACATAAGTGAGGTGGAAAATTGATGAGAAGAGATGTGACATCCTACATTGAGCCACGTTTGACCATTGATCCTCTTTAACTATTTACTGAGGTTGAATAATTGAAGTAATAGGCCAAAAGGTCCATGTTAATCCCTAAACTTGTATAAGTTTGGAAAATTGGCAAAAGTAACTTCCTGTTAAACTGGAGTTAATAACAACTTGGAGCTTGCAATGAGACAAGATGAAACATGCACTAGAGAAGAAGGTTGAGATTTGTGATTGAAGATTGTGGATGCTATTATGGCCAGGTCCAGGGTGTAGACATTTGTAGATCTGGTAAGCATAAAAATATATGTCTATTTTAGTTGTAAAATGAGTAGTAATGGTTGTGTTGAATTTTGGAGTTGGGGTAAAATCGCCTTAAAAAAGTTTTAGGGAGAATATGGCCAACTTGTTGTGGTATCCGATTGGGGATATTTTTTCCCCTTTTTATATGGGAAAAGGGAGTTGTGAGGCATGCATTTTTGAGGGAGTGTGATTAGGGTGTTCCACCCGTGGGGAGAGAAAATTATGATAATCTTGTTACACTGTTGATTATATAGTTGATTATTGGGATTGATTATAAAAGTTATTATATTCATTTGGTTTTCTAATTTTATGTGATATGCATATGAGATGTACATTTATGAGAGTTCCATGGGGGTATATCATATGATATATATTGCTTGAATGTGAATCATGAGAGGACTAGTCTGGGACATGTTGGATAGAGTAGGGCTACATCAATGTGGCTAGATTGAGGGAGGTGGTTCCCAAAAAATCTATTCTCCTATTGGCTTATATTTTAAGCTATTGTGAATGCCGACACTTGTATATTTTTGCTATCCTAATAGGGGAGATGACAATGACTTTGTATGTATGCAAGATTTGTTGGCATGAGTGTATGTATTGTAGAAGCCTTGTAAAGAGTTACCATGGTTACTTAATGTCCCTTATTGCTCTTTTGTTGGGGCTCGGGGGCCAATGAGAAGGGTGGCTTACCATTCTCATTGGAATAGGTTGAGAGGAGAGTGTTTCCTACTCACTTTTCCTTGTTATTGTGATTTGGAGATGAAGGAGAAAAGCTATGGAGTTACAATTTGATGAATATATATGCTTGAGACCAAAGGAATGAATCCTATTTTTGTAAACTTTACCATGTCGCCTCCATCTTTGAGTGGAGGTATTTTGTACTCTTGTGTTTTAAATGGATTTCTTGTAAATGAAAATTTCTGAAGCTATGTATTGTAATACTTGAAAAAAAGAACTTTAGGGTTGCATTATATTAGAAATGTAGAACTTTTAAAATATGAAATTTAATCTAAAGTTGCATTGTGTCTTCATTTTGAAAATAGTTTGCTTGCATTGGAAATAAAGCAAAAATATGCTTGTTTCTCTTTGGGCTATTCTTAACAACCTTGGTTGTTAGAGAAAAAATTGAACTTATATTTGAGTTATGTTATGCTTTTTCATCCTCTTCAAATAAGTATGTAAAATGGTAGTATCTTAGTATGATTGTTGATTTCTTGTACAACATTGCAAAACCAACAAAGCAAATACTTATATTATTTTTTTAACGAAAAGAAATAGGACTCCCCTCTACTTTGTAGTTTTAAATGAAAGGAATGATAAAACCTAAAACCTTGCATATATATATATATATATATATATATATATATATATATATATATATCAACTCATATGCCCTTATACAATTAGTTGATGGGATGGATCTTAGTTACACAAAATATTGTTTGATTTGTAGGTTTAAAGTTTAAAGTTTAGTTAATATTACTGCATGTGGGTAGTATTAGGTTAGGAATATATATTTTGGGTTTTAGGTAAATCATATGATACTGTGTATGGGGGTATATAATACATTTTCATTATATATAACATATAAAGTATAATATATAATGCAAAAGTATTAAGTATAGATGAATTAAAAAATAAAAAAGGGGGAACAATGTATAGTGTTTAAATATAATATTATAAAATGTACTACTTTGTATATGATGTTAAATATATAATGGTGTTATTACATTACCTATCAAAGTAAAATGTCTTATAATATTTTATGGGTTATTTCTTTAATATTATTGTGACAAACTATATATATATATATATATGTAATAGTCACAAAGGTAAAATATAATGTATAAATGATTATATTGCTCAAAGCAATATATAAATTATAAGTTATATAATGTATTATATTATATATAAATATTAGTGTGAGGGTGTTTATATGAATCTTAGTTAATGTTGTCGTGGAACCTTCATTGCGGTCATTTTTAGCCTAGAAGGTGAGATGGTGTATTCACATGGTTAATATCTTTGCCAATTTTACTGTTTATCATTTGAACACACGAAGTGATTAATTCGCGAGTGTGGGAAACCTAGTGGTATCACACATCAACACTTAATCCATAACTAGTTATGTAAACTTGAAACATGTTTCTCATTTATTCCTTCTAAACAAAAAAAAAAAGTATTCCATAATTTTCTACCTCTTAATTAGTTGTTTTTTGAGTGATTTTTTTTGGGGCGTTACAAATTGCTTGACTATGTGTCTCAACAATAAAAACAATATATAGTTTGGAATCCACCTATGCACAGAGTGCGAAACTTCCGCCGTAAAGCACTAGTATTAGAGAATTTTTGGAGCAACATCAAGTGAATATCTTAGCCTAGAACTCATACGATCTTTTGCAAAGAAAAGGATGGATGTTTCCTTGTAGTCCAATTTTGTTTGCAGTTTCCAATTTTTGTGGTAGTTTCTCCATTCAATCCATAGTGACCTCTTCTCTATAATCATCTTTATTATCGTGGTTGGGCACACAAGATAATGTGTACATAAGACACAAACTTTTGAATATCCAGTTGCTTTTGTAGAGTCTATAGCATCCATCAAGAATTGATACTCCAATGTCTTTAACCTTTTCCATATATCTTTATATTGTGTCGCTTAACATTTTTGAAGGATTACACTTTTCCTAAACGTATGTATGGCCCTCTTCATAATAGTCGTTTTCGTGGAAACAATGCTATCTATAAGATCATAGTGGGTTAAACCTATTTGAGAAAAGATTTGATTATTAACAATGTTTTTTTAGTATCACTAAAACAAGGGTCTATTATCTCTTACTATTACTATAAGTTAGATTTACAATATTAATTGAAGAAATTTATTCCAAATTGTTTGAACTTATGTTAACTTATTTATAGTGCCAGTCTTCTTCGGCTGTAAATATTTATTATCTGTACACTTTTGTCTTGTATCCATGGTGGAAATAAGTGATACACTACAAATCCTTGATATGGATCAAGCCATATGTATTGGCCATAAAATATATTGTTTGTAACATATAATTCACAACGTTTCGTATCGGAAAAATTGTTTACCTAATACTTAGTTTCATTACTTATCGAAAGTAACAGCACAACATACACTAGTTTTAATAGTTTATTTTATTGGAAATTGCGGTCAAATAATAAATCACGACCTAGTTGAGTGACCGTGAGGCTCCTACCATTATATTAATTGTAAACACTATATGTACAACTTTTAATTGCTAGTTTTTTTCATTGATTATAATTATATCATGTTGGTTGGAATGTACTTCGTGGAGACAATAGTTGTGTTGCATACCATATATAGGGATCAAACCTTACGTAGTTCACATAAGGTATATTGTTTGAAACACAATTCACATCGGATCTTATGAGAGAAAATTCTTAACAAATGCTAATCATTTTTTCCTCATCGAAAGCAAGGGCATAGTTGACGCTAGGTTCAACAGTTTAATAATTTGAAAACAATGATAAAATAAAAGATCATGCTCTAGTTTAGTGGTCACTAAGGTCCCACCATTACTAAAAGTCATTATAAATACCATACGTATATAGCTTTGGGTCGCTACTATGTTTTCATGGACTTTGTAGTACTCACAAGATTTATTTTCCGTAACATATAATTCACATCTGTTTGTACGAGAGAAAATGCTTAGTGATTTCTAAGATTTCATATGTATTGAATGGAACACCATAACATATTGAATTGAATGGTATAGTTTAACAACCACTAAGCTCCTACCTTTACCCCTTATCAATATAAACACTATGCTTATAGTTTTGGATTGATAGCCTTACTATGTAGTTCCCATAAGATTCATAGTTTTCAACTCATATTTTATATCACCTAGCTGAACGACCGCGAGGCTCCTACCATTATGGTCATTGTAAACACTATCTATATAACTTTAAATAGCTAGTTTTTTTCATTGATTATAATTATATCATGTTGGTTGGAATGTACCTAGCGGAGATAATAGCTGTATTGCATACTATATAGAGGGATCAAACCTTACGTAGTTCACATAAGGTATATTGTTTAAAACACATAATTCACATCGGATCTTATGGGAGAAAATACTTTGTGAATGCTAAGAATTTTTTCCTTATCAAAAGTAAGGGCATAGTGGCTGCTAGGTTCAATAGTTTAATAATTTAAAAACAGTGTGTTGATACCCAAATCAGCCCCCCCTTGTAAGCCTTGCAACATCAACAGGTTAAGTAGGATGCCTAGAGAAAGATTGACCAAGATTTGAGTCATTTTGTAGTCGGGGATGGATTTGGCAATCTCTTTTTCAATTGGACTTGGGGAATGTTGAATAACACCTCACTAAGGGTATGATCTACCCTGCTACTTTAGGTTCTACTTACAACCAGGGTGAGAGGACCCATTTTGTAACCTGTATTTGTGAAAGAAATGGATAGAACAACACTATTTGGACTCTCTTTCTCAGGGAAGTGAAAAAGCAGCCTCAAGAAGACATGGTAAATGCAAACATCATCTAACTCTCACAAGTCTTAACACTAGAAAATGAAGATGTCCTCTAAAGAAGGCTCGGGTTACTAAAGACAATCATAATTCCAAGTTGCTTATAATGCATATTTTGGATAAAAGATGGGTAGATTTAACAAATATTCTTGGCATTTTGCATAAACAATGAAAACAGAGGTAATGCAAGTGGATCTGATGGTTATTGGTTGTAATTTTTGATGTATTGTTGGGAATTTAAGCAGGATAAAGTTGATTATACAAAAAACCTCAAATGAACCTTATAAATATTGTAGACAATTGTTCTTGATGTAAAATATGGATCACACAGTCGAAATCATTCCTTCAACCAAAAGGTCTGTATTCATAGAAGCTTAAGAATAAATGATTTCACATAAACTTTGAGAATTGAAACACAAAATCTCATGATAAATTCTCAACAAAGTACTAACAATTCCTGATCAAATACATTCCAGATACACTCAGGAAATAACAAAGATATTAGATCAAATAGATACAAATTGAATTTAAAATTGTTTACCACACTATGAAGGAAAGATCCATGAGTCATGTAATTGTAGCTACCAAATTGTCACTATTTTAAACTAGGATTTATGTAATTTAGAGAGATTAATTAGCATAAGTTTGCAATAGGAATGATGACAATCGATCCAAAAAGAATCATTTTAAACACAGTAACAGTTCTCGTGAGAATACATGCAAATGATTCAAGAAACTCCAATTCTTCAATAAGTGGACACAACAACTATGACCTCAATATTTTCCAATGATGAGAAGGCTTGGGAACAAATGAATGGTAGTTCAGGTATCTCAGATTGGTTCAATTTTTTAGCTAGTACAAATAGGTTCTCTCCTGTTATCTCTAAAGCTTAGAAAAATCAACCCCCTTATTTGAGAGTATTCTCATTGCATTTATACAATCTCAATCACTTTCTCATTCTTCAGTCCCCCCCCCCCCCAAAAAAGCCCAAAATTTTAAAGGAATATTCTCCTTTATAGCTCGTAGTCTAATCCACTATTATTCCTTTACAAATATTCCATTCTATGTTGCTAGGTGGAAGTATTACAAGTTACTCAAGTTATTTTATTCTATTAGGACAACTAGGACGCCATGTTATCTTATCTACGTTTATATTTGGAAAAACAGGTAAGAAATTTTATGGCAGCTCCTCGAACATTTCAAATGGCTATGATGTGACCATTATCAACATCCAGTTTCAGACATTAGCTTTGGAATGTGCACAATGATAATCAAATCTCCTGATTTGAATAGTTCTACATGTGCAAATTTTTGTCATGTTTAAACATCTTTCCTTTCAGTTGGTAGCCAATCGCGTCATCTTTACTTCCTTCGTGTGAGTTGAGCAAGAAACATATATTCATCTAATGGTAATGATTTTGTCCAATTCAACTCATTTACATCATTTTCAGGAACATTTGGTGGAGTGATATCTTTATTAGTTGTTTCCTTTGGAATCCATTTTTCATCATCTGTCATTTTTTTCCTATTCCTTATCTTTCATGGGAAAATTTTGGGCAGAAGTATTTACTTGGGATTCAATCTCAATCCTTTCTTGCTTTGTGTCATCTTTTTCTTGTATCTTAATTGGTTAGTTATTAGTACTTGACTCTTGACTTACATCCTTCCTTTCCACCAATGTATTTGATATAACATCATTTCCACTTTGTATACCTGGGGTGGTAGTACCTTTAATAGTTCTCTGGTCGATAACACTAGCAACTGTGATTTTTTCACTGTCCAATACTCCCTCTTTATTTGTGAACTGTGGTCTTGCAACAATAGTAACTCCAGGAACTGGTAGCTCTTGCACATCCATTTGAATATCTTATTTCTTCTCTGCCGAAGGAACTGTATCCAAAAGTGGAGTTTCATGAAATTGGGTCTCCATATCTACATCTGGAGTCTTCCCAATATCAGTCATATGGGTTTCTTGAGATGAAATTCTCATAGTTTCATCAATTTTAAGATAGGGTCTTCTTCTAAGCTCCTTTATATCAATTCCAATTGTTTTAACTTCTTTAAGTGGTTACCCTAGTGATAACCCCTTTTCAACATCAATTGTCTTATCATGCTGCTCCATATTCATTTTTATTGATCATGGCTTGCTCCCTTAATAATTAACCCACTTAGCACCTTGGATTCTTTGATGATCTCTTTCAGTACCTCTGTAAGAAATGCAATGGGTATAGGAAGGGTCCTTGATGTTAAGGAATCTGATTTATCACTTTCACAAACCACTGATGGTGTGGTTTGAATAATTGGAGGAGTAACATCCTTTTGTGGAGTTCTAACTAGACTAGGTTTATTGATCACTTATGATTCACCTATATTTTGTTTCTTGACATTTGGGCCACCTTCTTCAACCTTATTTTCTAAATGAATGGTTTCTCTACGCCTTTTTGATGATCTTTCATAATGCTTAGACTCTGACATTTCTTTTTCCCTGGCACCTTGACCTATAAGAGATAGGTCAACATTTGATAGAGATCCTCTCATTCTTGGAGAAGAGCTAGATGTTTGAGGCGATGCTGTTGCTAGAGATTTTTATTTACTTGAGCTGGCTCCTTTTATATGCAAAGGTACCGCAAATATAATGGGCACATTTTGCATTGTTTGTAGAAGTATACCTTCTACCTTATGAATTAGAACAGTCCTAGATGTCCCATTCCTAGTCATGGCTATAGTCCAGATATCAATTGTCTATGTAGTGGGCTTGTTACTTGGCAATTGTGGAGGTGCTCCATTCAATGAATCAATTCTCTTAGCTCCCTTTGCTAAAGAAGGGAGATCCTCCTTCAAATCAACCAACCTTCTAAATTCATTTAATACTTTAGTGGTTTGAAGAGACAAGTCAATGCCCTTTGTTACCAACCAAGTCAGTGTTCACCTCATGAAATTCATAATCCTTTTATGGGGATCCTCTTCCTCTTTTTATTTCTTATTAATGGGATCCATTGCCTTCGAATCTAGATTATTTTCAAGATACACCTGGATCAAAATGTTCTTATCATCCTCAATTCCTTGAGGAATAACAACAATTTTATAATCAATGATTTATCTCAGGGTCATTCTTGAAAAATATATTTTTCTGACCTCTTCATCATCCCTACAATTCATCCAAAAATATTCAAATTGAGGTTCATGCTCACCATTGGTTACAAGCCACCTATTATCAAATTTTGGCATTGGAAAAAACATTTCTATCTTGAATTTCCTTTTGTGATAGATGAACATGTGTATCTCCAAAGAGTAATGGGGAATTTGATATTAGTCTTGTGCTTCTTAGCAATTTTCCCATTCACATGCACCACTTGCCTAACAAGCTCCATTAAAACCCATTTATCATCCAGATACCTTAGCAACTTGCATGGTTTCTCATCAAACCCACTTATTTTGAAATAAGTGAAAAATTTGTACTGAATAAAGAGGTACCCATAATCTAGAATCATGGCCATGGTTGTAGCTGATAGTTTGTATTGTTCTAATTCAGGGTCAAACAAACTAACCAGGGGAACATTGAAACCATTATGTACTGACATCACATTATTTTTCCAATTATCAATCCTTAGTTGCGGGAATACATCATAAAATTTGTGTGTTTCAAATTTTTCTACTTTAGTGAGTCTTGGAAATGACTTGAAACATGTAACATTGTATATGAAGTATGTCATCATTGAAAATTAAAGATCTTTTGTATCTCCTTCCCTGAATTTAGCAGTCAATGTTAATAACTGAGAATGAATAAAAGATGAAATGAGATTTCCTAGCTAAACTTTCCCTTCTTCTTCAGAATGACTCTGATGAAAGGGCACATCCATTCCTCTAGCTTATAGGATCCCTCAAGCCCTCCCATTCTACTCAATAATATAATCAAGTCTTCTACTTCTTCAATAAATATGGACCAAACCAAGTTCTTGGGAATCCTCTTTATGGATGTATTTCTTTCAATTAACCACTGGGAATTTAGTACCTCGACATATTCATCCTTCATATTCCGATAATCTTCTCCCATAGATTCCATAGTCTCTATAATAGGTTAGTTAAATTAAGGAAATCCCAATATTTTGTTGAATACCTTAGGGGTGAAATCGACCACACACTTTCCACCTCCATCCAACACCTGTAACCTATCAGGGTCATAATTATGAGCACACCACCATACCAATTCAGGGGCATGAATGGCGGGTGGGATATCAACTGCTAGGGTAATGTGGTTTGTGCTGATTGCTTTTATTTTCTTGCTACGATTCTCACCACGAAGCCTTATTAGAAAATCCTCCAAATCCGCATCGAGAAAATTTGTTTCTTTAATGTTGTCCAAGTTACTTGTGATAGAAGATGATACATAAAAAATTGATTCATGAGTCTTCATATTGTTTCTTACTATATATTCCTCAAATTACTATGAAATTTGTGAAGAAAAAAACCAAGGCATGGGGAAATGATGTTACTTACCGATTTCCCAAACTTTAACCTATGCAACTCCTCTTCCATGATCGTTTCCTGGGCTCCGTAATCAATCTCACTGTTTTCATTGACTTTTTATCCTTTGTTGTGCAATTTTTGTCTACTTTTTTGATTCAGAAATATTGAGCTTGATATCAACACTTATCAATCAATTTTTTCTTATTCCTTCACAAATTCTCACTGTTAGGGCATCGAGATCTTCATGTGTAATAGAAAACTCGAAGTTTTTGAATGTTTCAATCAATTTTGCTCTGATAAGAACAAACACATTAATGGTGATAGTCATAAATGCATTATATCCCCGCCGTCCACCTTGATTTTTACATTTGAATGTGGACTGTCCATGTGGGTCAATTTGATGCCTCATGGGATTGTGGAGTTTTTTTGCACTTTTGCACTATGTTTTGAATGTATACAAATTTACATGTTTGACTCGAATGCACGCTCTTGAATTTTATTGAGATCATGACACATGTTCAAATCTTAGAGGTAACAGAATTACGAGACACTTTTGCATATTTTATCATTTTCCCAACTGGATACAAGTTTACCATGTTGACTCAAATCCCCACTTCTATGACTTTGCCTGTGGAATGGGCATGTGTCCCCTATCGGGCTTTGAAGGCATATTACATTTTGCGTTGTAGTATCCCTTTGGTGCAAAAATGCACCGCCAGTCCACTTTCCCACACCAATCATTTTCAAACACATCACCTCTTTCGGGAATGGAGTCAATATTTCCTTTTGTATCATTGACTCAAATATTCGAAAGAATATTCTTCGGACTTCAAGGACGAACTTGCAAATTTTATTTGTAATATGAAATGACTATGCTTGTTTACAAGAAAAATCCACCATAGCACAACCAGTGACGTTGTGCCATGTATCATCGAGACTTAGAAAGTTCTTGCATTTTGTAATTTTCGCTGGGAACAAAAAGGACGACATTCAAAGGGGATAAAACATAGTTTTACACATTTTTTCCATCATATTTCACAAGGATTCTTCAGTTACGACACATTTTCACAATCCTCGACCAGAAAAGAGGATTTCCATAGTATAACGACATGATATAACATGATTTTTTAATGGGGCTTTGCTCTTTGACATACATATTTCTTAACTCATGTAGTCAAACACAAAATTTTCTAAGGAAACTTTTAGGAAAAAGGGGTGAGGTTAAATCGAGCACCAAAAAAGTGATAAAATAAAAGATCATGCTCTAGTTTAGTGGTCACTAGGCTCCCACCATTACTACAAGTCATTATAAATACCATATATATATAGCTTTGGGTCGCTATTGTGTTTTCATGGACTATTTAGTACTCACAAGATTTATTGTCTGTAACATATAATGCAAATCTGTTCATATGAGAGAAAATGATTGACTCGAATATTCGAAAGAATATTCTTCACACTTCAGGGATGGACTTACAAATTATATTTGTAATATGAAATGAGTATGCTTGTTTATAAGAAAAATCCGCCATAGCGTAACCAATGACGTTGAGCCACGTATCATTGGGACTCAAAAAAGTTCTTGCATTTTGTAATTTACACTGGGAACAACAAGGATGACATTCAAAGGGGATAAAACGTGGTTTTACACGTTTTTTCCATCATATTTCACAAGGATTATTTAGTTACAACACATTTTCACAATCCTCGACCAAAAAAGAGGATTTCCACAGTATAACGAAATGATCTAACATGATTTTTTAATGGGGCTTTGCTCTTCGACATACATATTTCTTAACTTAGGCAATCAAACAGAAAATTTTCTTAGGAAACTTTCAAGAAAAAAGGGGTGAGGTTAAATCGACCACCAACACAACGATAAAATAAAAGATCATGCTCTATTTTATTGGTCGCTAGGCTCCAACCAATTACTACAAGTCATTATAAATACCATACGTATATAGCTTTGGGTCCCTATTGTGTTTTTATAGACTATGTAGTACTCACAAGATTTATTGTCTGTAACATATAATTCACATCTGTTCGTACGAGAGAAAATGTTTAACGACCACTAAGCTTTCGTACGTATTAAATGGAATTCCATAACGTATTAAATTGAATGGTATAATTTAGCAGACACTAGGATCCTACCTTTACCTCTTATCAATATAAACACTATCTTTATAATTTTTGATCGCTAGCCTTTATATGTAGTTCCCATAAGATACATAGTTTTCAACTCATATTTTATATCATTTACAATTAAATAAAATGTTTAGTGACCGCTAAACTCCTTTACTTATTGACAGAAACAACATATCATACCGTAGTCTCAAAAGTTTCTTATTTTGAAAATAGCCATAAAATAACAACAAATCATGGCATAACTTAGTGGCCGCTAGCCTCCTACCTTCACCTCTTCTCATTTTAAACACTATCATTATAGTTTTGGATCCCTGGCGTTGGTATGTAGCTCCAATGAGATACATGGTTTTCAACTCATACTTCAGATCATTTCCTATCAAAGAAAATGGTTAGCGCTTGCTAAGCTCTTTTACTTATTCACAGAAATGACATATCAGACTCTAGGCTCAAAAGTTTCTTATTTTGAAAGTATCCATAAAATAATAAATCACCGTTTAGCTTAGTAGCCGCTAGGCTCCTACCTTTACCTCTTCTCATTTTAAACACTATCTTTAAAGTTGTGGATCACTAGGCTTAGTATGTAGTTGCCATAAGATACATGGTTTTCAAGACATATTTCACATTGTTTCTTAACAAAGAAAATGCTTTACACCCGCTATGCTCCTTAAATTATTGATAGAAATGGCGTATTAGAGCCTAGGCTCAAACATTTCTTATTTTGAAAATAGCCATATAGTAACACTAACTGTATGGTTTTGGATCACTAGCCTTATTATGTATCCCAAATAGCTTGTTCTAACTTGCCATGTGACACATTTTAATTGGATAATTAATTTAAATTAGCGCATACTATATCTAACAATGTAGAAATCAATTTTGATAAGTAAATTTCTCTATATTATTCTAATAAACTTCAAAACTATGTTTAAGATTTATTTCTTTTGTTTTCTTATAATATATATTTTTGCTATGTTTGGTTCAATTATATGTTGTATAATATAGTTGTTATTATGTTTATATTATTTTGAATGTTTATTTTTTAATTTTTAAACCATGTAAAAATAAAAATAGGAAAATTTGAATTCCCTTGCATTTTCGGATATTTGAAATTTTAACAGCCCGCCCTTTTGCTTTTAGAGGGGGAAAGTGAAAATTTCAAATTTTCGTATCCCACTCTTTTTCTATTTTTGAAATTTGTTTCGTGGAATGTGCTAAACAAATTATTAAATACCTCGGAGAAATATTGAGTAGGATTTTTTATTTTTTTGGTCAATTAAAAAAACATGTCTTCAAAATAAAAAAATATGCGCAAACCATAGATTGCAAGGCTCAATGTTTGAATCCTATTTTTTTTGCATGCGATTATAATATTGATCATAGAGAAAGGCACACAAAAGAAGCACATAAAGGATGAACACAAAGGTTGCACATGAAGGAGGATAACAACAAATGTTTCAAAAAGAATTGTGATGATTGTTTGAATGAGATAGCAAATGGAGGTTTCACATACAACATAAAACATGAAATAATCTCAGATATTACTAAACTAGGTATTTATAGCAAAGGTGTAACTTTTTTTATAGCGGGATCTATTAGTTGCTTTGTAGTCGACTGGTTCTTGTGTTTTGCATGACAATCTAATCATGATCCACACAAGCCCTAAATTTTCCTACTGAACCTTGTTCTGTAGTCAAGCCTTGTTTTCTAGTTACTTTTGATTTCCGTGCCAGACTGCCTTGTTCTTCATGAAAAATTACTTTTTTGTGCGTTAACGAAAGAAATTTTAATCACTTTTCTACTCAAGTATTTATCTCTGTTTAACACTTTCCCATTTCTACCATTCAATGTCTCTCTTTGGCTATTTTTCGTTCTCATTCTCGCGATTGTTTTTTAGGATAATGATAGATTCTAGCATAGTCACCTTATTTTTAATTTTATTTTGGTTGGGAGAACCAAAAATAGTTTAATGTTGTTCATCAAGATGATGCAAATAAACCTCGCTAATTAATGCATATTACATTTTTTACATGGTTATCGCTTAGATATTTTAGGAAAATATATGAGGTTAAAAAATTAATTCAAAACTATAAAACTATATTAAGAATTCAATTGTATGATAATTATTTCCAAATATATACGTGTTTCCATGTAGAATTAACCAAATGTAACGTCTTCATCTTTTTATGGTATGTACATTGGAAGTTAAACACATTATATATGCAATAATATTATTAAATATAATTTTAATCAATATGCATTTTATTAGTAATATATTCTTCCTTTTGAGGCCACTAATCTATGCCAAAAATTAACATAACTTTGAGGCTTCCACAATATAATTGGTTATTTTGACAACCTATTTACGAAACTCCAATTCTATTTCAAATTACATACATGATTCTACACGTATATTTATATATCCATTATATAAATTCTGGATTTATTTGTTATCATTTTTATCTTTTCCGTATGATTTCTTTTCTATGAATAAACTCTAGCATAGGCAAAGTTATCTACCCTAGCGTCTGCCAGGCTATAATTCTAATTTGTAAAAAGCATTCATTTTCCTTGGCTTCTCGCGGATCAATTGTTTTTATATAGGTGACACTGCATTTTTTGGTCCTAGCCATCGCTTTTGTTCTTTGTTAGATGTTATATTCACAAAGATTAACAATTTAGATTTATAAAACAACTTCATTATGAACATAATATGTTTACCTTTAAGAATAGATTAGCGGCCACTAGGATGCAACAATTCTAAACGTATATTTATGTTTCTATTATATAAAATCCATATTTATTTGTTATCGCTTATAGCTTTTCAATATGATTTCTCCTTTATGAATACACTCTACATGAAAAAACTTATGTACACTAGCGTCTGCTAGGTGATAAATCTTATTAGGAGAAAACATTAATTTACCTTTGGCGATCTCACGGAGCATTTTTTTTATAGACAACACACTGTTATTTGGTGCTAGCGACCACTTTTGTTGTTTGTCTCTTGTTATATAAAAAAAGATTAACAATTTAGATTTATAACACACCTTCATTATGAACACGATATATTTTCCTTTAATAATATCTTAGTGGCCATTAGGATATAATGAGTATATCGCATTGTAATTAAAATCTTGTAATATAACTTCTTGGTCACTAGTCCAAGTCTATACGTATACCTATATATCACATAAAATACATGATTTTAGACGTATATTTATATATCCATTATATAAATTATAGATTTATTTTTTTCCATTTATATAAACTCCTGTATGAATACACTCTACATGAAAAATGTTTCCTACTCTAGCAACCGCTAGGCTATAATTCTTATTTAGAGGCGGTATTCATATGAATACACAAGTAGATGGCACTGTATGTAAAAACTTGTTTTTATAGATTCTCAGATGCAATTATGAGTTTCCATATTTTTTCATAAATGTAAAATAATTCTAGCAAAATCTTGTAAGAAGTAGATAAAACTATACATTTACTTGTATAACATATTAAAGATAACCAGCGATGGAGAGAACTACGGGGATACATTTACTTGCAAACAAGCCCAAATGATGGAGAGAACCAACGATGGAGAGAACTACGGGGATACGGTTTCTGCAGCTTTGGCTGCAGAATGTCTGCGAACCATGGTTAAAAATACTGAGGAAAAGCTGATCTATAGCCATAGCCGGACGTTTGTTGGTACGGGTACGAACGACGCAAAAGCGGGTGGTACAGCCAGTGCGGTCTCTGCAGTCCTGGCCGCGGAAAGTCTGCGCAATATGACAAAACTTACTGAGGAAAAGCAGATCTCAGACTGCAATCGGTCGGCTAGCAGAGAAAATGAGGAAATACTGAGATCCACACCTTTGGCCTGGAATAAGCTTTTTCAAAGCCCTAACCTCAAGGTGGGTCCGAAAAGCACTGAACAGTTTACATGGGAAATGGACAAAGAGGGTGCCACCTGTCTAAGGGTCCCAGATGGTTTTGTTGATAGAGCTTTAAACAAAACAAACCTCTCCCTTGTTGGTAAGTTTCTTGGCTCTAGACCTAATATAGATTTCATTAGAAAATGGGCTATGAGAAAATGGAATCCTAAGGGAGCCCTAAGCATTACCATTATGCCAAAAGGTTTTTTCTTGGCTAAATTTAACCAACAAGAGGATTTAGATTCGGTGTTACTGGGAGGCCCCTGGTGGCTGGGAAATATGGGTCTTTTTTTAAAAAAATGGTATCCGGGTTTTGATCCAAATACAGAAAATATAAACACCATTCCAATCTGGTGTAGGTTACCAGGACTGCCATTGCATCTATGGGATGATGAAATACTGCTAAATATTGCAAAATCCCTAGGCACACCTATTGGAATAGATGGACCCACAAGAAATAGATCCAGGCTTGCTTTTGCTCGGTTCTGCATTGTCTCAGCCATTGATCAGGAGTTTCCGGAGCACATAATCTTGAAAACTAGATTTGGATCCTGGACTCAAAAAATTGAAGTTGAGACCTTAAGATGTAAGCTGTGCCATAGTATTGGTCATTCTGACAAAAACTGCAACAAGAAGAAGACCCCTCTTTTGGTTTCTGATCAGCCTGGGATAGACACAGATCTGAACAAAGCCAGCAGGGACCCAAGCAAGGAAAGGAAAACTGATGATAAAGGTCCCAGCCAGAGGAATGTGCTACTAAATAGTAGGGAAAAAAAAAAGAAAAAAGGGGGTTTTAGAACTCATATTAAGAAGCATCTTGTCTGGCGTCCCAAAGCTGCAACAATAGCTTTGCCTGAAGCCCCCAACAAAGATGTAGTGGACAAAACTGTGAAGGCATCTCCGGGCAAGCCTTTTGAAACTTCTGTGAATGAAGACCTTGTTAAGGTTTCCTTGGAAGTAATTGAACAAGATGGTTCAGTGAAGGCCATTTTTATCCCTTCTGGTTCAGAAGAGAAAGAAATCCTGTCTTTCACTACAGAGGAAGCTTGTAACAAGGAGGATATGAGTGTGATTGAACCCCTGGAGATTCTCTATACTGGAGAGAAAGGAAATGCGGATCCGTTGCCATACCTCAGCAATGCAACAGCGACTGCGCAGGTCTGTTGCAGCACCATAACAGCTTCTGATCATTCTCCTGACAGTATCCAAAAGGAACAAGAGGAAGGGGAGATTAAGGAAAAGAAGGCCAATTTAATCCCTTCTGGTTCAGAAGAGAAAGAAATCCTGTCATTCATTAGAGAGGAAGCTTGCAACAAGGAGGATATGAGTGTGATTGAGCCCCTGGAGACTCTCCCTACTGGAGAGAAAGGAAATGCGGATCCGCTGCCATTCCTCAGCATTACAACAGCGTCTGCGCAGGTCTGTTGCAGCACCAAAACTGCCTCTGATCACACTCATGACAGTTTCCATAAGGAACAAGAGGAAGGGGAGATTACGCCTTCCAAGGAAATGGAAGATCCAGACTCTGGATTCACATTAGTCATCTCAAAAAGGAAAAAAAAAAGAATGGAAGGTTTTGAAAGGATTCCAGAATCACTTTATAGTGAAAAAAAAAAAGGAAATTGACAATTGGGACACCTCTACTTCCAGAACAACCAGAGCTTCAGTTAGACGAATAGCTGATTTTGGAGGAAGCTCAAAAAGAGGAAGACCCTCTAAAAAGACTCTCAGAGCTAAGAAAACAGAGAGGGATATTGCAGATGGTGTTCAGCGTCAACTGAACCAGCAAGCAATTCCAACTACCAACCATTCCATATGAAGATCATATCTTGGAATATTAGAGGCCTTAACGGTTACTCTAAGCAAAGAAGCATCAAGGAGTTACGAGACTCCAGTAACCCCAGCATTTTGATTCTTCAAGAGACTAAAATGAAAGCAATGACCATGGATAATATTAAAATTTTTTTTTTGGGATAGCTCTGAAATGGCGGCTGTTGATTCTCAGGGTGCTTCCGGAGGGCTGGCTACTCTTTGGGATAGAAGGCACTGTACTGGTATGATTCTTAGTGATAATATTAATCATCTTGCTATTAAATTTGTCACTATTGAGAAAAAGTGTGAATGGATCTTGTCAAATATTTATGCCCCTAACTCTGCTAGTGGTAGAAGAAAACTATGGGCTGATCTTAAAATCTTTAGAAACCAGCACAGCTCTGCTAACTGGCTTATCATGGGTGACTTCAACTCCCCTCTAAACCCAGGCGAGAAGTTTGGGGGAACCCCCACCTTCTCTAATGGAATGGAGGATTTTGCTGATTTTATCGCTGATCATAACCTCATTGATGTGGATCTGCATGGTAATAAGTATACCTGGAATAATAGAAGGTTGGGAAAGGAGTTCATCCAGGTGAGACTGGACAGGGCACTAATCTCAGCAAACTGGATTCTTAGCCAAGACTTTTACCTCTCTTCTCTGCCCAGAATTGGATCGGATCATAATCCGATTGCTTTAAGCTTTCTCAATTGGACCAAACCTGCAAGAAGCTCGTTCAAATTTGAAAAAATGTGGATGGAGCATGATGATATCTATGACAGAATAAAAGAATGGTGGGATTGGAATGGGGAAGGCACTGCTCAGTTCAGATTGGTTCAAAAACTCAAAAATGTCAAAAAACATGTCAAACTCTGGAACAAAAATGTTTTTGGGAATATCTTCGAAAAAAAGAAAGAGTTAAAACAGAAGCTTCAGGATCTTGAGTTAAAAATGGATACTATGGGGAGATCGGTTGAAGATGAAGTTAATGAAAAGAAAATTCTTTCTGAATTGCATACGATCTGCAGTAGAGAAGAATCCCTTTGGCGCCTTAAATCTAGGGCTATTTGGCTTAAAGAGGGTGACAGGAACACAAAGTTCTTCCACATGACCACTCTAAAGCACAGAGCCAGTAATAGGATCTTAGAGGTTTCTAAAAGCAACGGAAGTATCACTAAAGATCCAAACAACATCAAGAAACAAGCACTTGAATTCTACCAAAATCTTCTTAGAGAGAGAAATGTCAGCAATCCGGAAGCTATTTCCTTCATGCTGGAGGCCATCCCTCAGAATAATATTGAGGACCAGAAATTCAGAGATATTACTAAAGCTGTCACGCTTGAAGAGCTGAAAAAGGCTGTTTTTTCCCTTGAGGGAGATAAGGCTCCTGGGCCGGATGGATTCTCTATTAATTTTTTTCAGAAGTTCTGGGAAATATGCTCGGAGGATCTGCTCAAAGCGGTTAATGAATTTTATAGAACGGGAAATCTTCTAAAAGAGCTCAATAACACGCACATTGTGTTGGCGCCTAAAAAAATGGATGCAAAAGATTTCAAGGACTTCAGACCCATCAGTCTTGTTAATGCCATCTTTAGAATTTTCACCAAAATCATTACATCTAGGCTGCAGCTCATAATGAATGATCTCATCTCAATGCAGCAGAGTGGCTTTATTAAAGGCAGGATAATACAAGACGGCGTGATTATGGTGCATGAAACTATACATTCCATGGAAAATAATAAAAAGGCAAACATGATCCTCAAACTTGATATGAATAAAGCTTTTGACAAAGTTTCTTGGGTCTTCCTTGACAAGATTTTATCCAAATTTGGGTTCACGGAAAAGTTTAGAAAAATTATCAAGTCTTGTATATCTACAGCCAGGTTCTCTGTGGTTGTTAATGGAGAGCCTGTGGGATTTTTCACCAGCAGCAGAGGTCTAAGGCAAGGAGACCCCATCTCCCCCTTGCTCTTCATCCTTTTAGCTGACAGCCTTAGTAGAACAATTAGCAAAGCGGTGGAAGACGGCCTTTTAAATGGTTCTAAACCCACTTCATTCAGCCATGCTGTCTCTCATCAACAGTTTGCGGACGACACTATCCTTCTTCTTCTGGCCTCAGTTGTAGAAGCTAAAGCTATTAAGGCTCTACTACAGCTCTATGAATCTGCTTCTGGGCAAGAGATTAACTATGACAAAAGCATCATTTTTTTCTTTAACACCCCTGGGGAAAGACAGCTCAAGATTGCTAAAATTCTGGGCTGTAAAATTGGAACTCTTCCAGCAACGTACTTAGGTCTCCCTCTTGGCACTAAGAAAGTCTCTCACACGGTGTGGGATGATTTATTGACGAGATTTCAGAAAAAAATGGCCGGCTGGAAAGGGGCCATTCTCTCTAGTGCTGGTAAGTGCCTTCTCATTAAAAGCACACTCCAAAGTCTGCCCATCTATATCATGTCACTTTTCAAAATTCCTTCTTCCTTCAGAGAGAAAATTGAAAGGATTCAGAAAAAAATTTTATGGCAAGGCATGGAAGAGAAATTCAGATTTCACCTAGTGGCCTGGGATAAAGTCTGCACCCCAAAGACTATGGGAGGGTTGGGTATAAAAAATATTGAAAAAATGAATGAGGCACTCATCGCTAAGATGGGCTGGAGATTGCTATCTGAGAAACAACCCTGGATTGATGTTATTAAAGCAAAATATTTGAATCAACAAGCTGTTTACTCCTATCTGCACGATGAGCAACTCCCCAATGGTTCCATTTTTTGGAATAATCTGATTAAGAGTAGAAGCTTCATAAAGCAGGGCAGCAAATGGAAAGTGGGGGATGGCAGTGACATAAACTTCTGGGAGGATAACTGGTCCAGTGATAATCTCTTGGAGAGATTTGGGATGGCTAAGGACAGCCTTACAAGCAAGTATGGAACTAAAGTCAAGGACTACATTGAAGGAAATGGCACCAACAAGACTTGGAAAAGACTTTCTATGGAGCGTATTGAACTGAAACAAATTATTTCCTCCCTTCAAGACCTTCTAGATCTCTTCCCTTTGTGTCAGTTGGATTCCAAGGATGAGCTGGTCTGGAGTAATTCACAAGATGGAAAATACTCAGTCAAATCTGGGTATACCAATCTTTTTCATAGTAACCAATCTGATTTTAACTGGAACTTGATCTGGATGCCTGAGTTAACCCCCAAGATAAATTTTTTTCTTTGGCTAGCCATCAGAGGTAAAATTCTCACCACTGACAATTTGATGAGAAGAGGATTCATCATTCCCAATTGGTGTCACCTTTGTAGGAATGATTATGAAGACATTAGTCATCTGTTCATTCATTGTGATTATGCCAATAAAATGTGGAACTTTGTCCTTTCCAAATTCGAAGCTCTTTGGGTGTTGCCGGAGGATCTTCATCAGCTATGGAATCAATGGAACCCACCATTCAGACATTGTGCTATCAAAAGAATCTGGAAATTAGCCATCCCTCATTTAATTTGGAGGATCTGGAAGGATAGAAATAATATCATTTTCAGAAATAGGAAACAGAATTATAATTTCAGTATTGGCAAAATTTCCCAAGGCATCAAAGAGGACATGGCCAGATTTAAACCTCCCAAAAACAATTGTTATCCTGAGAATGAAGAGCACATCTTATCTAATTGGCAGTTTGGTAATTGGAGCAACCCCGGGAATAGTGTGGATAGATCTTTGATTAAATGGCATCCTCCTGACTCCAATTGGTTCAAGCTGAACTTTGATGGCGCCTCTAAGGGTAACCCTGGAACAGCAGCAGGAGGAGGGGCAATTCGGGACCACAAAGGCAATCTGATTGCTGCATATGCTGGAAAAATGGGAATTCAAACCAATCATTTTGCCGAAGCTTTATCTGCTCTCTGGGGTTTAAGAGTTGCACGGGCCCAAAATATCCAGAACCTTATTGTTGAAGGGGACTCCCTTAATATTATTAAACTTCTGAATCAGTCCTCATCTCCCAGCTGGAATATTAAAGATTTTATCTCTGAGTCCATAAGCATCAGTCATACCTTCAACAGTATCAGAATAGTACATACTTACAGGGAGGGAAACAAGCTGGCGGATGCACTGGCCAATTATGGCATTAACATAAATTTCACTACATGGGATAAGGATAGTATCCCTAATCAGCTCCACAACAGCATCCATGCGGACCTTCACATGCAAACAATCTCTAGAGATATGCCTTAATCTTTGGAGGAAAATCAAATCCATAAATTCTTCCACATGTGCTGCTTTAAAGTATATGGCGTGGCAAATGATATCTAATTCAAATAATAGCAAGATTTTTTTAAGGAACTTCAAGTGGAGATATCTGGATTCAAAAATCACGCACGCGGGAGGTACAATAGCTGTTGATATCCGGATGCTAAGCTCCATGAAAACTGATGATAACTACAAGGTGAAAGCTGACAGGGAAGGGGTTTTCACGCGCGACTTCCCGCAGGCTCAGAACAACAATCACACAGCCATTTGTGAGAAGACTAACGGCTATAGTTCCTATTTTTATTCGACCTTCAACAGCAAGAATCGTAATACTCTTCACGCTCAAAGGTATCCTGGAAATTGCTGTAACCAACACATCACAGTGAAGATGGGAGGGCCACCCTGTCAAATTGAGCCGTGCGCGGACCCTGACTGGAAAGAAAACACGGAGCTTTGGAACATTCTTAGCATTGGCGGCTTCACCAGCTTTATTGAAAGGATGCAAGGGCATGATCAAAGCATCTTTGTTCGCTTTGCCAAGGAATGGAATGGGAGGACAGTCGACTATGGGGGGCAGAAAATTCTTATCAATGAAGAGCTCATAGCTGAAGCGACTGGCCTCAGCCTGGAAGGGTACCGCTTCTTCAACAAGAGGGTTATCAAAGAGGTTGAAGAGAGAAGATTTGTGGAGGAGGATGAGAAGCTTATTTTCAGCACTGCGGGCCTGCTTGTAAGCTCAATTCCACCCTCGTACGATGAAGTAACCCGCATGATGATTCGCTTCATCTCCTTGGAAGGTAGGTTTGTTACTGTCCCTGCTAAGCACCTTGTCTTTTTGAACCACTTCCGTAGAAATAGGTTGGTTTTCTTCCCGCACTATTTGTTAAGCTCTCTTGAGCGCTCCATATTGGAGTTCCAGAGACATACTCGGGCGGTTCCCTTGCACCAAGGGCTTATTCTGCTTATCCACAAGCTCTGCCTTCTTAAGTATCCCGGTCTCCCTTACTCTCCCAGCCCGGCTCCCCCTTTGATGGGCTCTGCTGCCGCCAGTCCTGTCTCCCCTGCTGCCCCTACTGCTGCCCCCGCCTTTGGTGCTGCTACCCCCATGCCGGACGCTCATGCTTCTCCTTCTATTCCTCCTGTTGCTGCCCCTACCACCCACCTTGCCTCTACCTCTAAACGAGTCACTAGGGCTTCTAGGAGACTCAACCTTGAGACTGCTGCTGTGGGGGATGAACCTCTTGAGCTTGATATTGCTCGTGATCTGCTGAACATTAGAAGTGCCAGTCCCCGGGAGGCACAGATGGATAACCCTTCTAAGAAATTGGAGGCCTTAGAGGTAGAGATTAATTTGCTGAAGGTTGAGGTCAAAAACCTTGCCAAGCAAAAAGGCAAAAAAAGCATGGAGGGGGAAGGGAGCACTGACAATAGTCAGATTGATGACATATACAAAAAGCTGACCTCCTTAGACTCCCGCCTTGGGAAGGCTAAGACCAGACATGACTACAATATTGCAGCCTTTAGGGCCATCGAGGAGTTTATCGTGGGTCATGCCAAGAGTGTTTCAAATCTAAGCGGTGTCCCGGCAGCGCTTTGGGGCAATGATAAAGAGAGCAAGAGAACCATTGAGGAGCTCGATAAGATGGATGCTGCTCAGATGACCGCGTTAGGCATGTTTCAAGCTTGGAAAAAAGTCAAGATCAGTATTGATCAAGCGGCCAAGAAGTAGTCCTGGATACTTCTACTGCTCTTTTTTGTTAATATTACTGTTTCTTGGCTGTCGTCTTGCTGTTTTTTTGCCGTTGTTTTGCTGTTAAGTCTTCTCTGTGTAGCTGTTTCTGGGCTACGTGGAATTTATTGTAACTCTTGAACTGTGCTACAGCTACTCTGCTCCTCTCTCTTATTCCGGCTTATAGGCCTTATTTTGTATTCAAGGGTATAGTCCCTTTCAAAAAACTATTTGCCAATATTAAAAAAACATATTAAAGATATGATTTTACACGTATATTAATGTATCCATTATATAAACACTAGATTTATTTGTTATCTTTTATAGCTTTTCAATATGATTTCTAGAAAATATTAAGACTTTAGATTTATAACATAGCTTCATTATGAACATGATATATTTCCCTTTAGGAATAGCTTAGCGGCTGGCAGGGTGCAACGAGTAGACCACGTTGTATTTAAAAACTTGTAGTATAACTTCTTGGTCGCTAGTCCAGGTTTTTTTTCTTGTCCTTAATGTAAAAATATTCTGCCAAAATCTTAAAAGAAATATAGAATTTCAGACATATAGTTGTGTAACACATGAAAAACACGAATCTAAATGTACACAACTTCATTATGAACATGATGTATTTTCCTTTATGGATAGCTTAGTGGCCACTAGGGTACAATGAGTCCAATTCTATACATATACTATTATATAAATTCTAGATTTATTTTTTACTGTTTATATAAAATCCTTTTTGAATAAAATCTAAATGAAAAATGTTGCCTACTATAGTGACCACTAGGCTATAATTATTATTTGGATGAAGTCTTTGTTTACCTTTGCGGACTCAACAATAAGTGGATTTTTCTATAGGCAACACACTTTTTTGGGTCAAGCAATCACTTTGTTATTTCTCTCATGTTAAATATGCAAAAACTAACAATTAAATTCATAACACAACTACATTATAAAAATACTATATTTACATTTAAGAATAGCTTAGCAGCCGCTAGGATTCATCGAGTATATCACGTTGTATCTAAAAAACTTGTTTTAAATCTTCACGGTTTGTCCTCATCTACGTTGGCCCAATATATATCATTAAGACCTTATGGTGGGTTGGATTAAACAAATTAAATTAAAATAGTTTAAGCTAAGCGGGTGCTATAATCTATCTAGTTACCAAACTATATTTTGAGCTTAGCGTCTGATAGCTTATGACACAACATAATATTTGGATCTTAAAAGTCTCTAGGTTTCATTAAAAGAAAGTAATATATTGTAAGCATGGCGGCGGGTAGGTTATGAAAAAACATAATAACACGATCTTAGTGAATACTGGTATTAAGAGCTTAGCAATCGCTAGATTATACTACAACACATTATTTGGGTATTCAATTCACTAGCTTATGTATCAAAAACATGATATGTTATTTTAAATTAAGATATTTCGAGCTTAGCGCCTGCTAGGTTATGCTACCACATAATTGTTGGAACCTAGTGGTAATTAGGAATTAAAAAATAAATTGAGGTATTAAGAGCTTAGCGGACGCTAGGTTATGCCACAACATATTATTTAGGTATTTGATTCAATAGCTTATGTATCACAAACATGATATGTATCGCAAAGAAGATATATATAAATTAGTTGAATCCATTCTATGATTTTAATATTTTAAACTAGGATATTTTGATGATAAGTCTTAAAAAAATAGTACATGAGGAACCAATCCATGATAAATCTTCTAGCAACGGACTCCCATGATGATTACAAGTAACTTATCATACTAAATATATGCCAAAATGTGGGGAAGATCTGTTATTAGCTTCACTTCACCCATAAATACTTCATACATCTATACACTTCGCTATACAGACAACCATTCCGAACTTTAATGAAAAACTAAAGACAAATTCATCTAGGAAATATTAGGCTATTTGGGCTCTTGGCTCCACCTCATCAATGATCTCGACATCCGCATCCCCTTTACTCTAATAAGAGGAGGACGAATCAACACAATATTTCAACATTTTCACTTTAGCGCAAGTAGTGAGTTCTATACCTTGATTTTCCATAACTGCCTCCAGACCACACATAATCACCTGCATCCCTCGCGTCAAGGCATGGACATGATACTGAAGGCTGACTAGATGTTCTTCCAACTTCTCATTCTCCTTATGAAATATAAACTTCCCTGAAGAGTTGGACAATATGTTTTCCGTGCTCAAACCTTGTGTCATGTCAAAAACATTCCTCTACCCTTTCAACTGGTTTGAGTCAAGAATTATCTTACACATGCTCTCACAAATATCACTGTCATCTTCTTCTTCAAATCGATCCGCAATTAACCAAACCTTCTTGAGACAATTCCGCATATCTGTGTTCCGAATTTTCCCGTCCATCCAAGAAACAAATGATTCCCCAATGTCCTTTCCTGTCATAGCTCTCCGCCTCTTCCTGCGAGGACCACAATCCATGTTACCCAAGAAACCAAAAACAACGATGTCACCGTCGCATAGAGAAAGGAAGCACAACAACCAAAAATGAAAAGAGTAAAGGGGTAGTGAAATGTCCAGCCGACCTGGAGATATAAAGCCACCAACGCACAACACACGAAATGAGGTAAGTGTGACAGTATAAAAGATCATAAATTAGATATCATAAGCATAAATATCACGCTTCACATTAAAAATCTTAAATCCCTAATTCCATCTTACATGTCACGTGCATATAACCCTTAATCGATTCAGTTTATCGCGTGAATGTAATCTAGCAATGTCATAAATGACCATTAAAGACACGGATGCCATATCCTCTTGTCGTTGCTAAAAAATGTTACCCCTTAGAATAATCTAACATTTTTTATTAAAATCTTATAAGTTGCTATGTTTTGACAAATTAAAGTAAGTTGTTTTGAGCTTATCAACCTCTAAGTTAATCAACCACGTTAACTTTGGAGAAATGTATAGTAATCAAGATCTATAGAAATTAGTTGACATATTTGAAGCATATCACCCACTAGTTTATGTCACCACACAATCTTTACAACCTATCGGTGGTTAGAATTTAATAAATTTAATAAAGATATTTTCAACATAGAGGCCACTAGGTTATGCCACAACATAATATTAGGATCTTGACAATCTCTAGGTTTCAAAAAAAGAAAGTAGGAACTTAAGAATATAAATATTTTGAGCTAAAAAACAATAATATTCAACAAACAAAATAAAGACATTGACTTTGAAGATCTTTATAACAATCAAGAATAGTATAAATTAATTGAATTTTTTGTATGCATTTAAGATTTGGAATTAAGATATTTCGATCTTAACGCCCACTAAGTTATGCTACCACATAAAATTTGGAGATTACAAGTGGTTTCAGATACTTTGAGCTTAGAATCTGGTAGCCTTTGCCACAACATATTATTTAGAGATCGAATTCACTATTTTACAACAATTAACCAATTACAGGAAGATATTTTGAACTTAGCTAACGCTAGTTTAAACAACGACATAATATATGGAGGTTATGATCCATAGGATTAAAAAAATTAAATTAACATATTTTGAACTATGCAGAGACTAGGTACTTCCATAATATATTAGGAGCATAGCCACAATTACGATATGCAAAAACATAAAAATATTTGGAATTATAGTAAAAGGGGGTTTTCCCAAATGATCTACATACTTGCACAAAAAATCCCTCATGGCTAGATATTAAAGTGAAACAAGAAGAGAACAATCCAATATGCAACAAAATACAAAAAACTAAAAAGTCCTAAACCGGACAAAGCCAAATTACATTTTATGGATATTCATGAAAGTAGTTGCTTCATCCTTGGCATCAACATTAGGGCTTCCTTGAATCAACACGTCCACTAACTTAATGTGTTCCAGGAATTTTTCATTGATTTTCATCTAGGTCATGTCCATGTGACTTTTCCATTCCTTGATAGTAGATACTGAGTGTAACATAATCTTCAATGGCCTCATGCAAATCAGGAGAGATCTTCTCTAAATGGTCCTTGTATTCTGAAGTTGTAGTGGGGGAGCCCATTTTCTCTGACAGAGGAGAATCAGGGTAAACCGAGGAGAGATCCCACAACACATGGAATCTCTGAGTCCATGCTAACTTCCATGTGTGGGAGTGAAGTTGCACATGCTTCCATGATCAGGTGAGTTGAGTCAGTTGTAGTTGGGTTTGAAAGTAATTTAGAGACCTTAAGAGATTGATCAAAGGTGTTTGGAGGGTTATGAGATGCTAGAGAAGACGATGGAGACCCAAGAGAAAATGAATGGGGGATAATGATCATGATGTATGAATCGAAGTTGGAAGGGATACGAAAGTAGTGACGTCGATGACATAAAGAGGGAGTTGGTTATGGAAGAGGAGGGGGGACACAACATTGCTTTCTTGGATTAGAGGGGAAGCGTGAGATTTATTTTTGGGAAGGTTCCATTTTAAAGAGAAAATACAAAAGGCCTTGGTGTAGGAAAAGACCTTCATCTTCTCTAGCCATTTTAAGGGACCTCTCAAGTGATTGAAAAACAAAATCCCACAGATTTTACCTTCTAATCATGTTGAAGATGCACAAGAAGAAAAAGCAAAGGTCCATAGATAACTTTGTAGCATCATTGCAGTGTGAAGTACCTCCTCAATTGCTCAATAACCATATTCCAAGGTTGTGAAAGTGAGTCCCGTTCATATCCCGAGTGATACATTGTCAAATTTTCACTAGGATATAAGAAATCATCCATATCCTCCTAAAGCGATCGTTTAAAATAAATCTCCCTCTGCGGGGAACCCCGTCGCAGTCATAATGGTCTGTGTCAAAATAAAAATTTCATCTTGCCCACTTTGACTCTTCCTTTCTTCTAGGTTGCTAGCACACTGGTGGTCACTCAGATAGAGAGACCAGACAATCTTTCCATAAAAAACGTAACACCACCCTCATGAAAAATATTCCATACTATCAGGTCGGCCTTGACCTCTTCATAGGAAGAATTTTCAATGCGTTTGACAGTGCCACCCATAGTGAATAGGGCTATTGTGACAATGATTGCCAAAGGCCCGATATAAACAATGCTTAAATAGAGATGTCAAGCACCTTCATTCCAATATTCAACATGTGTCTCCAAGATTTCTAATTTAAATATGATGTAATTAGTAATAGTCATTAATTGGTCCTACCCATCACACGAATGAAATCTATGAATGCCATAAATTCCCAAAAAACCCACAAATGTCGTATCCTCTTGCCGCCGCAAAAAGAGGTTATGCCTCAACATAACCTAAAAATTTTTAATCTTAGTTAATGTTTAACCAACCCCAACATTAATTATTTAATGTTCTTGCAATTAATACATTTAGTGGAGGTTGAAGGTTTGAATGTTAGCGATATTAGATGTATTTAGTTAATATATATTATAAAGGAAGAATCTGTAAAAAAAATGAAGCAAGGTGAAATAGCTAACATTGCTAGACATGATTTCATACTGTATAGATTATCAGATAACAAATCATAAAACAATATCTTATTAGAATTTCCTTATTGACACATTTATTTGTTACATTTAGGTTCTCAAAGGTTGTTCATTCTACACATGGAAATGAAGTGGGTAAGAAAAAATATGTTACAGGGAGCACAAACAACACTTGTCATGGGAATTTGTTTACGAGATTTGGTGCTCGGTGATTTCACAAAACACTGTTTGACTAGAATGAGATGGGGATGGTGTTGTCTACAAAAAATTCATCCCCTTTTAAGATTAGCATACCAGTTGTACATATAATATATAAGATCTAAGCATACATACAAATACAAGTGGATATTCTACCAGAAGAAATACACAAAACAAGAGATATAAATCAACACCGTATTTAATGTGGTTCACCCAGTGTGGACTATGTCCACCAAGAAACAAGCAAATATATTATCCAAAGCTTTGACAAGATATACAATTGAAGATTTATAATCTTCCACACCTCTTAGATGTACAATACTTTCTTTCACTCAAGTTTTTACTTCTTCTCTAAGAATTCTCTCTCACACCAAATTTTACAAGTTCTTAATTATTTTTAATTCTTACTTCTAAACCATAGCTTTCATGCTTATATAGGCGTATACAAACTTAGGGCACTTAGTCATGCAATTACAATCAATAAATCTACTATAATGCTAAAAATAGATCTAATTCCCGAGAGTTAATTAAAACACTCATGCACAGGTAATTGATGTCGGTTCACCCTAACCAATGTTGCTTCTTCCTTGCTTGATCGATGTCAGTCCTAGGTGACTGATGCCGATCCCTCCTAACCGATGACGGTTACTGTGTTTTCCAGTAAGTTTTACACTGCATGGTAATATGAAGTAATTAAGCTCCACAACTCAACAATCTCTCACTTGGAGATTAACTACTGCGTCATACCTATACAACATCATTATTAGATCCTTCCTTAACTTTATTTCTTCCTCTTCAAGTCTCAAAATCGAATACCAATAGAAGTGGAGTATAGTTCCAACTTCTCCTTTGCTAACGGCTTTGTTAGCATATTCGCAGGGTTCTTTCTCGTATGAATCTTTTCTAAATTCAATTGCCCATCCTCTAATACCTGTCATATGAAGTGATACCTCAACTGAATGTGTTTCATTCTCGAATGAAACGTTGAGTTCTTTTCCAAATGAATTGCACTCTGACTGTCACTGAACAATTTACAATCATCTCGCTCCTTTCCCAACTCTTTCATGAACCTACTCATCCATATCATCTCCTTGCTAGCCTTTGTAGTTGTAACATACTCTGCCTTTGTGGTAGAAAAAGCCACAACCTTCTACAATATTGAAATCTAGCTAACTACCATCCCACCTACTATGAAAATATATCCAGTAGTGCTCATCCTACCATCCAGATCTCTAGCCATATCCAAATCAACATAGGTACATAATGAAGTATCCGAATCTCCATAACAAAATTGCATGCTGGATGTCCCTTTAAAATACCCAAGTATCCATTGAAGTGATTTCCAATGCCCTTTTCCTAGATTAACCACATATCTATTCCCAAATCCCACTACTTGTGCAATGTCTGGTCTGGTACAAACCATAGCATACATGAGACTCCCAACTGCTGAAGCATATGGTACTTGTGTCATGTATTTTATCTCCTCTTATGATGAAGGACACTGATTTTTTCTTAATTTGACGTGTCTGACCATAGGTGTACTAACAAGTTTTGCATTCTGCATCTTGAACCTTTCTAACACCCTGTAGATATAATCCTCCTGAGATAAATACAATTTCTTGTTTTTCCTATCTCTATGTATTTGCATGTAAATGATTCTTTTTGTAGCTCCTAAATCCTTCATAGAAAATGTGTGAGCTAGCTTTCCCTTAAGCTCACCAATGTCCTGCATACAAGATCCTACAATAATCATATCATCCACATACAGTAACAAAATAATATAGCTCCCATTTTCAAGCTTCTTGAAATAAACATAATGGTCAGATTCACATCTCAAGTAACCATGCTCATGTATAAAACTATTTAAACTCATGTACCATCATCTTGGAGATTACTTGAGCCCATATAGGCTCCTTTTCAACCTGCACACTAATTTCTCCTTACCCTTGACTTCATACCCAAGTGGTTGCTGCATATAAATCTCTTCATCCAAATCACCATGAAGGAAATCTATCTTCACATCTAGTTGCTCTAAATGAAAATTCTCTACTGTAACTGAACTCAATACAACACAAATAGAAGTCATCTTAAAAACAGGAGAAAATATTTCACCAAAGTCAATACATGATTTCTGTGTAAATCCCTTTACTACAAGCCTTGCCTTGTACCTTTTTTGTCCATCCTCTTCTTCCTTGATCCTGTAAACCCACTTGTTCTACAATATCCTCTTACCTACTGGAAACTTAACCAAATCCCAAGTCTGGCTCTGTTCCAAGGAGTTCATCTCTTCATCCATGTCATGCTCCCACTAGATGCGAGTCTTATCCTACATTGCTTCTTCAAAACTTTTTGGTTCACCATTATTAGTCAATAATAAATAAAATAGAGAAAGTGTAAATATTTTTGGAGGTTTACTTACCCTTTGTGACCTTCTCACAAGATTTTGGGGTACTGGAGGATCATTCTGGACCTCCTGGACATTTGTATCCAAATCTGTCAGTGAGTGATGCTAGTCACCTGTAATCGACGTCTGTTCTACTAACTGATGCCGGCTTGGATCTTTTGTAACCGATACCGGTTCTACTCACCGATGTCGGTCAGCGGTCAACCGACACTAGCTACCGTGTAACCCTGTCTGTATTACTTTTAAATACGAGATTTTATTTTCATTCAAAAACTTCTCAACCGGTTCATCCTTGGGTACCAAAATTTGATCCCTGTACATTCTCTTTTCATTCCATCCAACATCACGAATCCTAATAATTTTAAAATTCTTTAAATCCCAAAAATAGAATTTGAAATCACCAGATCCACAACCAATTAAAGTGCATCTCTTAGAGTTTGCATCCAACTTTTTTCTAGTTTCCTTACCAACATGCACAAAAGCTTCTAAACCAAAAAAATTAAGAAAATAAAGATCTACCTCTTTTTTGGTCCAAGTTTCCTCTGGTATTCCTCCATCTAGTGAACTTGAAGGCCCACACTTATTCAAATAAATCATTGTATCAACTACTTCTGCCCAAAAATGCAAGGGAAATCTAGAATGTATCCTCATACTTCTAGCATGTTCCATGATTGTACTGTTCATTCTCTCTGTAACACCATTCTCCTGTGGTGTTCTTAGAACCGTTCTTTCTCTACGTATCCCATTCACTGAACAATAATCATTGAAATATTTGCTACAGTATTCACCACCATTGTCAGATCTAATACCATTTAACTTAGAATTAGATTCATTTTCAACAAGGGCTTTCCATCTTTTAAAAGTTTTAAAAACATCAGATTTATTTTTAATACAAAAAACCCATACCTTCCTTGTAGCATCATCAATGAACGTAACATAATACTGTGATCCTCCATGAGAAGCTACTTGAGTTGGTCCCCACACATCTGAGTGTACAAGCTCCAATTTTTGCTCCATCTTAGTTGCCCCAACTTTGAGAAATCTCACTCTCTTTTGCTTTCCAAAGATACAATGCTCACAGAAATCAAGATCTAAATCTTTCAAATTTGATAACTTACCCTTAACCTTTAAGATCTACATTCCTTTTTGACTCATATGGCCCAACCAGTTATGCCACATGCATGCATCTGAATCTGAAGTAGATAATGCAAAAAATGAATCAATAACAAAGGTAGATAAATATAATGTTCCTACCTTCTTACCTCTTGCCACAAAAAAAGCACCCTTGGTGAGTTTCCAAGAGTCTCCTGTAAAAGTAACCATGTAACCAACTTCACCTAGTTGCCCTGCAGAAATAATATTTCTCTCGAGTCTTGGTACATGCCTCACATCTTTCAATACCCATGTATTTCCATTCTGCAATTTTATATGAACTTCCCCTTTACTAGTAATTCTGCAAGGTTCATCATCACCCAAATAAACATGCCCAAAATTTCCCTAGACATAATTTCTGAAATAGCCCTTATTAGGGGTTGCATGGAAAGAATCTCTTGAATATAAAACATATTATTCAATTCTATTATCTAAAGAAAGAATAAGAGCATCTTGCATTACCTCTGTTGTAGCAAGATTTACTTCTTTACCTTTGTTTGGTTGTTGGTTCTCTTTATCCTGTGACCAAAAATCTTTCTTTACATGTTCTTTCTTTCCACAATTCCAACAAGTAATTCCCTTACCTCTGGATTTAGATCTACTATCCCTTGAATTTGATTTCCCATTACTCTTACTCTTGGATCTCTCCTTCTACCTGCCCCTGCTTTCTACATTCAAAGCATTCCTAGATGATGATTCCTCTGTACTCTTCCTATGAATTTATTCATTCAATATTATACTAACCACATCATCAAAATTCAAAATATTATTAGCAGATGTTGTATTATTAACAACCATTACCAAGTTATCCCAACTATTAGTCAAAAAACATAAGAATAAAAGTGCTTTCAATTCATCATCAAATGGTATATCAACCAATTTTAAATGATTTACAATATATTGGAAATCATTCAAATGACTAGATGCAGATCCACCTTCATGCATCTTAGAACTAAATAGTTTCTTCCTCAAATAAAATTTATTTGAAGCACTAGGTTTTTCATATAAATTAGCAAGAGATTTCATTAACCCTACCATAGAAGTCACTTCTGTAATATTGGAAGCCACAGATGCTATCAGGCTCAATCTTAAAGATCCCAAAGCCTTTCTGTTAAGAATCTTCCATTCTTCATTAGTCATCTTCGTAGGTCTAGACTTCTCATCCAACGGTAAATAAAATTCTCTTTGATATAGATAATCCTCAATATGCATCTTCCATAATTGATAATTTCAGCCAGCAAACTTCTCTACCTTGTATTTGTTTTCTTCTTCCATTGTTGTAGCTCCCACTCAATCAGAAAACCCTCTGTGAGTAAATCTGTCAACACACAAAAACCCTCAAACAAAGCTCTGATACTAGTTGTTGGGATTAGCACACTGGTTGTACAAATAATATATCAGATCTAAGCATACATGTAAATAAAAGTGGATATTCCACTATAAGAAATACACAAAACAAGAGATATAAATCAACACCAGATTTAACGTGGTTCACCTAGTGTGGGCTACATCCACCAAGAAATAATCCAATCTATTATCCAAAGCTTTGACAAGATATACTATTGAAGATTTACAAAATTCCACACCTCTCAGATGTACAATACTTTCTTTCACTCAAGCTTTTGCTTCTTCTCCAAGAATTCTCTCTCTCACCAACTTTTGTAAGTTGTTCTTAATTATTTTAAATTCTTACTTATAAACCCTAGCTTTCATGCTTATATAAGCATATATAAACTTAGGGCACTTAGCCATGCAATTACAATCAATAGATTTGCTTTAATGCTAAAAATAGATCAAATTCCCGAGAGTTGATTAAAACACTCACGCACAGGAAACCGATGTCGGTTCGCCCCAATCGATGTCGGTTCCTCCTTGCTTGACCGATGAATGTCCTAAGTGACCGATTCTGGTCCCTCTTAACCAATGACAGTTACTATGTTTTGTAGCAAGTTTTACATTTCATGCTAATATGAAGTAATTGAGCTCCACAACTCAATATCCCCACGAGTTCTCCCCATCCCGGGGTCTGATTTTTTCAACGGAGAACAACGTGTTTAGTTTAGACCAAGATACAATTAAATGTAGATACAATTACATGTATTTGGAAATAATAATATCCTTATTGGGTTTGTGTTCTCTTACATGTATAATTACATTCACAATTACAGGTACATGACATGAGTAATATGCTTTTTCATCTTTTAACTAGCCTCATGGATGTTAAAAGTTCTTCTTATATTGAACCCTTACATGACTTCAAATTGGTGTGGGTATATATATTAAATTGAAGCAAGATTGTTTTGTTGCATGTACATTTGGAAGTTGGTTGTTTTTATTACTTCAAGCGTAGTGGTTGCTTTCATTTAACAAGTTACTGAATGATATTTTGAACTTAGCGTCTGCTAGCTTATGACAAAACGTAATATTTGGATCTTCGCGGTATCATGGTTTCGAAAAAAGAAAGTGAAATATTATTATGATTTAAGTGGTCAATGGGATTTAATAAATAAATCAACTTAGTTTGAGCTTAGCGAGTGATTGTATTTGAAGAATATAATGTTTTGAGCTAAAGAGTTACTATCATTTAACAAGCTAAAGAAAGACACATTGAGTTTAGTTTTTTCTAGTATCTCTAGTGTTAATCTCGTAATGAACTTCCACCTGGTTAGAGGATTGAATTGATATAAAAAAATGGTATAGTAGTTTGGGATTGAAGTGAAATTTGTAACCTGGTTTTTAAATTTGTTACTTCTCGAACAGAAGTGTGACTAGCGTCGGAGATGTTAAAAGTTCTTATTATTGAAAGGATTGAAATATTTGTTAATTACTATAAAATGCCTTGCATGTTGTACTTATAATATATTGTTGTTTGAATGAAACAATATTGAACATGTTTCTAAAATAGCCTGGTGTGTTTTAGATGCCCTAGATCAATTGTTTTCACAAAAAGATTTGCTTACATGCATTGATGGAGATCAATGACTGCAATGCCTAAGTATAACATGTGACATATCAGTTATTGGACCAAACATATTCATTGTCAAAACATATGTTGTCTTGTAAAGGATTTTTGGAGGAAAAATTGGACTAATGATTTACCCCCCAAGGTCAACAACATGAAGACTGCTTGCCTTAACTAGAGTTGAATTGTAAATATTGGAGGACAAAAATTGTATTTATTTGAAATAGTTGTTATTTACTACAAAATACCTTGTATATTGTACTTATAATATGTTGTTGTTTGAATGAAAAATATTGAACGTGTTTCTAAAATAATTTGATGTCTTTTAAACGTCCTAGATCAATTGTTTTCACATAAATGCTTTTCATACATACATTTACGGAGATCAATGAATATAATGCTTAAGTATAACACCTGACATATCAGTTCTTGGACAAAAAGTATTCATTGTCTAAACATATGTTGTCTTGCAAAGTATTTGTAGAGGAAAATTTTTACTGAGGATTTACTCACCATTGTCAACATGTTTTTCTAGTTATTTGTTCAAAACAAGATTTTAACGCTTGACTGACAATGTGAGAAAGGATACAATTAATGATTGGACCATAAGAAATATCCTTAAAGATACTAAATAAAATTTGTTGAAAGAGTTTGATAAATGTAATTATTCATACCCCTAGAAAGGGTAATAAATGTGTGGATTATCTTGTCCAATTGGGGGCTAAAGGTAGTAATTTTAAAGTGTGTGAGAGGGGAGATGATATCACCAATGTTATTAATCTCATTAATAACATTAAGTATTGATGTTTCATTGGTTGTTTTCCCTTATTGGGATGTCATCCTTGTACTTATGGTTAATGGGACCCTTCCCACGTGCAGGATATATGACGGTATTTGTATTAATTTTTCCCTTACAATTAATTTTGGCCATTGTTTCTTCCATTTTCAATCTCAGTCAACTAAAACCATGGGAGGTGGTCATTTGAGAACTGATCCCATGAGCTATGGTGCCCTGAAGGAAAACCCCTCCTTGTAGCGCATTCTAAAAATTTGGGGGTTTAGGAATTTCATCTCAAAAATCACAGGGTTTGATCATTATCTTCCATTGGAGTTTTAGTCATGGCATGGAACAATGGCAAGCATGGTGATCCACCGCCAACATGGAAATTCAAGCTTCAAATGATTCTATAGCACAAGCGAGTGGAATGGAGATAGAGGGATTAAACATATTCAAAGACCGCACCAGACGCAAGCACAAAATTGAGACTTTCTTCCATGGTAAAGAAATGGTTTACCTTTTGGTAGATAATATAAGTAGATTTTGCATCCCTGATATTTGGAATACGGTTTTCCTCCACCTTATGAGGTAAATTATTCTTGAAGTCAATTATAAAAATATATTTACTCACCATCTCACTATGCTTAATATTTTTAGGCATAATATTTATATGAGCCTTCCCTTTATATTGTTTATGTCTCTCTCTGCGTCGATGAATTATTTTCAATAGGGAAAGATTGATACCCTGATACACCATGGACAAATTATTTTTACTTTTTTAAGAATGGTAAACCGGTGGTGGCAAATGAATTAGAGCCTGAATATGGGGATTCAGATGAAAATTTTACTCTTGTCGGACCACATGAACAAATTGAGAAAAAAGAAGAGTAAGGAACCTCAAGGGAATGAAAATCTTGGTACTGGAGCTACAAGTTCTCTTATTGATATCAAAGGGGAGTCGTCTAAAGGGAAAGAGAGAGCAGAGCTGGGTTGGAATGCGGCTTTTGATAAAATTTCTCTCAGGATGAGTTAGTTGGAAATGGATATGGAAGCCTTAAGAAAAGTTGGCATGGATATGGGAAACAGTTTCATGCATTGCATTGACACCTCTAAGAAAATTTGCATCACCCAAAAATCCTATCAAGGCCCCATATGGTAGAGATCAAAAGTTTAGTTTTGGAGTTGCAGTGGCATGTGGTCAAGCTAGAGAAGGGACTCAAAGTTTGCAAGTATAATATCCACCTCAGTATTTTTGATGTGGAAGAGTAGGTTGAAGACCACATCCCTATCATGAGTGAGCAGGATGATAATATGAAAGGACAGGATGAGCATCAACTGGAGGAGTACAAACGTTTGAAGACTAACTAGTTTTTTTGGCTCTTAGAGATTTTGTTTGACTATTTGTGGACTATATTTTTCCCCTCCATGTTTTGTGATTTTTATTTTTATTGATCTGTTGGACTATAGTTTGAGATAATTTGTTTTAGCCATTTTCTCCTGTTTCTTTTTTGTTCACTCTTAGTGATGCTCATAATGCATTATATTGTAAGGTTTTTGGGTGCCTTAATCCCTATATAAAGTACCCAATCATTATGTTCAGGTATATTTAATAAACCTTTTTAATAGTAATTTTGTTAACGAACATTGTAAATTAAACAAGACAGAGAATTAAGTTCATGCCTCACAGATGGGAGATGTGCTAGTTGTACAATCGTGTTCGATTGTGCTAGTTGTGTGATTGTTTTCTTTGAATTAAGACTTTTATTAAATATAATAAATCAATGTTGCAAAAAGGCCTCATATTTTTCAAATTAATACTAACTAGAAAATAAAGAAAAATAGTAATATATGTTTCATTGTTTAAATAGTTATTTAAATAAATTACAAACATTAGAAATTTTAAAAGTTTATAGATATTTTTTTATTTTGATTGGTGGATTGAGGATAAATTTTAAGTAAGATGTTTTAAGCTTTGCACCCGCTAAAGTAACATAATACTTCCACAATATAAAATTTTGAGCTTATGGATTGCTAGCATTTAATAAGTCAAAGAATATTATTTTTAGCTTAGTGTCTGCTTAGCTTATGCGACACTATAGTAATTAGATGTTATCAATCAATACGAATTAACAAAATAAAGTAAGATATTTTCATTATAGAGTCTAATAGGTTATGCCATAACAACATATATTCAGATGTACACAAACTATGTCCATTTTTTTGTATAAAGGGGTTATAATATGGGGGTTTTGAAAGGACTCGCATCCTTTCACAAGAACTTCCTTAAGGTAGAATATAACATTAAATCATAGAAGATAGAAATCCCATAGGCAGAAAAAGACAAAAATCCACATGAGCCCACGACGCAAATAGAGAAAATTTACATTTTGTGAAAAAAATTGAGGATAGTTGCTATTTTTCCATAGTAGCAATATCTTAGAGTTTCCTTGTTCCTCAAATTCTCCTACTCATAAATCTGTATTTGTTCTTTTGTTCTCCAACATTTGTTTAGTTCTCCTACTCTTGCATTACCATATTTTTTTCACAAATATGTCATTGTAATCCAACACCAACAACATTCAATGGAAACTCATTCTTAATATCAATATCTTCTAAAATATTGTCATGGATAATGTCAACAATGTCGTAGCCATTGAATTTTGTTGAGTATGTGCAGTAGAGGACTATTTGCGGACAATAATAAGGCCAACAAAATAATATCAATTTTATAAAATACATCTACTCTTCTATTCATGTCGCACTACCATGTCCATAAAATCAATTCTGATTTTCACTTTTTTACTGTGCGAATTGAGCCACCATCCATACCACCAGGATTCTTTTTCAAGACTCAACAAAACAGATTCTTCGCGGGTGTTTTTGGTTTTTAAAATTTCTGCAAATCTTCCTCTCATGTTATTAAGTTTTTAAGGTGTACGTCATTTCTCTATCAATATGTGCTCCATTCCATCGTCTTTCACTTCTATAATAAATGTTTACTATATTACGAAATTATTTATTTGATAAACAAAACTACCTTCTACAAAATATTGAATAACTAAACTTGCTTTTCTATTTAATTATCTACAAAATCCCTACATGGATATAATCCCAAATTAGCTATGGAAAAATTTACATGGATATAATCCCTAATCGAGTTATGGAAAATTTTGCATTAACAGAATTTTGTAATTTTGGAGGGACTGAAGGTGATAATGCATACCAAGTTTTGGCAAGGAGAGGAAATAAAAAAGTTTCTAGAACTCGAGCACAGAATTTTTGACAGTTGTGTTGATGATATTTTTCTATTGATGAATATTTTTTACCACGATGACGAAGAGAATAGAAAGGAAAATGTTAAAAATATAAAATCAAAAACTGTTCTACTTATAGTGATATGTAAACAAATCCAACTGCCAATTTTGTTGGCGCACGAATTTAAGAGGGCACATGTATGATTTTACATTACTTTTCATTAAATAGTTGATTAATGGCTGATAAAAGTTACATGCTCCAAAAGGTGCACAAATTTCGAATGACACATGTACTTTTAAATGGTGAATTTTACATAGCTCGAATTAATGGCTAATTAATGTTGAGGAAAACACAACATTAATCAGCATTTTTCCTTTCAAAATGGTTATCATTAATACTGTAAATACTTCCAAATATTTGTAATAAAATACTTGCAAATATTTTTAATAAACATCACACGTGAATCATATATTTAATATTTAACCGTCAAATATTAATATAGATTTATATATAAATTACAAAAGTTATCAAAATTTACATCAATATAGATTTAAAATAATGAAATTTATACAGAATAATTGGTATAAATAAACATTGTTTTGTATTTTTAAAGGGAAGTGTTAACAAATTACTGTTACACCAAATAAAAAATTTGAGGATGTGAGTTACTCACACTTAGTTGTGTGAATCAAGACTCGCACGTAGCGGTCGTGAATCAATACTCGCACCTAGAAGTTCGAGTCGATACTGGCACTTAGAAGTGTGAGTCGAAACTCATACTTAGGAGTGCCAGTCAATACTCACAATTAAAGTGTGAGTCACACTTATATGTGTGACCCAAGGCTCACACTTGTAAGTGCAATCACTCACACTTATACACTACTTACAAAATTTATAAATAACAATTCCATAGATTTTTTAAACTATGCTTAATACATGTAAAAATAACTTATTTATATAAATGTATATAAATATTGAAGATCACCTTTTAAACATGTAAGTCACGCATGTCCAGTTCTATAAAATATTTGAAAGTATGTTACGTCTAAAATCCACAAAAAACATCCGAACAGTAACTGTCAAATTTAACGACCATTCAAGGAAGTTTAGGGAAGGGATTTTCAACATGTCAACCGTTTATTGATTTGAAATAAGGTATGCATGAATAGTCATATATGTATGATGATATTAAGATTGTTATATGGCATAAATGACAATAATCACTTACGCAGTATCCTGAAGTTAGCGGTTACTTGGCATATGTAAGTTAGTGGTCTCTTGGAATATGTAAGTTAGCGTTCACTTGGCTTATGTAAGTTTGCAACTTGCTTTGGTTATGTAAGTTTGCAACCACTTGGGTTATATAAGATAGCAACCTGCTAGGCTTATGTAAGTGGGTGGACCGTTAGGATTATGTAGAGACAAGTGGAATCCAGTAATAACATTATTAGAATCCAGTAATAGTGAAATTGGAGTCTAGTAATAGGGAAATTGGAATCCAATATTAGCGAAATTGGAATCCAATAATAGCAGAAATTGGAACTCGAATAAGTCTGATAATGATAATATTGGAATCCGATATGGCTGATTAATGGAATCCAATATTTCTACTAATGGAATCCAGTATAGCCAAAAATGGAATGCAATATATGAAAAAATAGAGATGAATTTCTTCCAATACTGGGGGGACTGAAATACCAAGTCATTGAAAAATGTCCCAATTTAGTGAAGACTCTAGCGTTATGTGCTAAATTTTTGAATACAAGAAGGACATAACACTTTTAGTCATCGCTAATCCTAGATTAATGAAGAAGTTGGAAATCAATAATAAATATGTTTAAAGTTACTATTGTAATGACCAATCCATTTCTAGGTTGGTGGTAATTAAGATATGATTTAATGTATTTGACAAACATTGGACTAATTATTTATTGGTTGATTCCTATTATTAAAGGTGACACATAGTCGTTACAATTTAGTTATTGAAGTAATTTATATCTTAAAATGTGAATATGCTCATGAGTTCCAAGTATGTTTAATGTGAAATAACTTATCTTATGGCCTAAAATATTGCTCTATCATTTAAATTATAGGCCACATTTAAGGATATCTTTTGCTTACAAATTTTAAGGACTGATGTTGTTAACAGTTGAATAAGCGCACATATCCTATCTTAGATAGCCTTGCACATTTAAATGAAACAAAGAAATGTATTACATTAAGCATATATATGTTTGTGTGATAATATGAAAGATGGATTATGAGGTAGATTCAAGAATGTCCATTATTATGCAATCTTCTAAAGGGATCTGACTCACGATCACCAATAGTCTTCATATATGACAAGCCTTCAAGGTTGTTTTAATAAGGGCATAATTAAAGACATGATTATGCAAAGCATTTCTCTCATAAAAATTATAACAAGATGGTATTAGTATGAAGAGAAATTTCAATACATGTTACATGAAGCATATATATATGAAATCACAAAGACATCTAGTCAATGTGTGAAGAAAGAAACTAAGATCATTTCTGATGTCAATTGTTGGATAAATTCTTCCATGTAAGGGTATGCAATCTTCCATTGAATAAGAAAATTACATTTGTCATATCAAGAATTGTGTGGGGCAAAACATATTATGATGACATTTTGAAAGGTGGAATCAGAATGAGTCACAAATATTTTTGTTCTTGTAAACTCCATGATCTTCATCCACCACAAAGAAAACAAATATCATTATGAATTCTATAGTATATGAGTAGTAGTCTAGGAAGAGTGCAACAAATGTATGCTTTGTTAGGTTTTACATATAAATACATGTCATTTAACATAAAAGGGATTTGAATTTTAATCTTACATTCATGGATCACACGTGATTATAGTGAAATGTCACATATCATGAAATTGATCATATGTCAAATATTAGTACGGAAAAATATCAACACCAAAAATGAGATCGCATTTGAACATCATACTTATTAAATAATAATGGTGTAGGAAATCCTTGTAAAATAAACATGAAGAAAATAAATTTTATTTTCACCTTTTATATCTATATCTAGTACACACGAAATACATTGCACATGTGTTCGAGCTCAATAGGACGTCTCTAAAAATATAAGAATTAATGTTGTCAAGACAAAATTTTCATATATATAGGACCACACAGTCACATAATATGTATACCCCTAGTTTCCATAGGAATGTCCAACACAAGGTATCATATATGATCACAGCCGTATATAGGCATATAAAAATGTATATATCACACGTCGAGATGTTTATATATATCTCATACATCCTATGATAGAATTATGAAACATCCTCCCTCATCTTAAAAGGCCCTGCTAGTATTTAAGCATGTCCATAGCTTGTGGATAGTTTTAGTGGATGGTAGATGGCAATACGGAACTTTCCCTCTATGTGGTCAGTATAGTGTAAATGGTTCTACCTAAAACATGAGCCTACCACATTCATAAACCCCAATTTTAGAGGTTAACACCCAATATTTTAAAGGAAGTGGATATGCCTTTGAAACACCATAATTCATAATTTTGTGAAATAGAAATTTTAATGCATGTGAAATACATTACTGCATAGTCTCGAGCGATCCATATGCACTATTTATTCAAGACTATGTTATCACATTATTCAAGGGTAGACCAATGAGGTGGAGTGTCTAGAGGGTCATGGAAGTGCACTCTAACTCGTACTCATTAGCTGCATACAAACAAATAGTTAAAATTAAATATTTCATGTTAGTTTAATGATATTGTATATTTAGTAAGAAAAAATTCGTTCTCAAAATTTATAAATTTGAAGTGATGTTTTCCTATGTGAGTGGATCAATATCAGACACCATTATGTGTCATCAACAATAGCCTCCATGAGTTATACATAATAGCTCAGGACCTCTGTGTGGTAGTCAATAAGTTATGAAAACAACATGTAGATTCAATAATTTAATTGAAAATTATCCAGAGAATGGCATCGATAAGGAATCTTAAGGCTCGTGCATATTATGATTAAAGTCTAGAACACGTATACATGGGCATCACTGTTCAATTCTAATATTTAAACAATCTTTGAACATGTTTACTCAGTAAGGCATTACTTTCTATGATTCAATTAATCTATGTCTTCAAGGACAGTTATAGAATGGGGTAGTTTCAGTAGTCTTAGTGCCCACAACAGATGATGTCAATGCCTGGACTTCTTCTTAAAAAATATAAACATATTCAATATGTATGTAATATGTGAAACACATACAGTTCAAACATTAATGTGGCATTTAATAACCCAATGTGCATACTCAAATGAACTTTGAAATGCCAGTAACTTGAAGCTTTATTGATCTGCACATCAAGTTTAACTATGGGTTATAGTAGCTAGGATGTCCATTTTTTCATGTGTCCTTAGACTTTTAAAGTCTTGCTAGTTCTAAAATTTCTTATCAAAAATATTAGTCTACTTGCCTCATGATGTAATGCAAGTATATTTACGTGAGATGACATGACATTCAAATCAAAATAAACATTTTTATAGATATTGTTTACAAGAAAATTTTACCTTCTGAAAGTACTAGGAACATTTTCAACATATTCCAAGGGGTAAATATCTTCCACCCATCAAATTTGGTCAAAAAGAGCATCATGTGGCCCAGCAATAGGATGTTGGCACCCTGCAGTGCAATATTGGCACCACATGACCCATCAGTGGTGTGGTGTGCTAGAACTAGAACTGTCCATTTTATTCATTCAATAGATGTCCATTCTATAAAATGAACATAGTTTGAGATCCTCATACACAGGCAATGTGTATCCATCTTCATAACTCTCCTTGATAATTGACTCTAAGGATCTCCACTTGATGACCCATGAACAACCTAGTGTCTAGTTCATCAAAAGTGTATGGACCCTAATTTTACTATCTTGTTTATAGGTGATAACTAACCAAAGTCTCAAACGTGAACACTTTCATTAGGTTCACCTAGGCTTGATTCCCATTAGTCAGACTAATTACTAAATTCCACATTATAAAGTCAACAAGTGTAATAAGTCCACACCTAAAGCTCATTATCTTCTTAGGGATTAATCTATCACCACTGATTACATTGATCATTACTAATAAGGCCTATTCCCAATATCTAAAATTTCAGGGTTAAAGATAAGTCCAAAAGCGAAGTATGAAATACCCAAGGGTTCAAAGCTACATGTCCATCAAGATCTAAGACGATAAGAGAGGGGCCATTAAATTACAGTGGGGAAATTGAATACATAGTTGTATATCATATAGGATCAAGGAGTAAACCTCTTCAATTACCCACTCCTAGAATAACTACAGTTAATCTAGATTCAACTACACTTGATTTCTCCTATAATTAACACAATGTAAAACTTCCTAAAAACATATCCCATGTGAGGTAGGTCTGTTTAGGCTCACATAAACTAGTACATATAATTGTAAGTCCTGGTGCTATACTCCTGCTATAATTTGATCAAGTTATGGACAGGTTATTTGAACTATCACGTGACAAATTTTCCAAACATAGAGCGGGCCTACCGTGCCTAAGGGCAGGAAAACACATTTCCCCAACTTGAAGATGTGCGGATGTAACAACCCAAAAATCCACACAAGAACAACACAGTGAAATACAGGATAACTTTTTTTTTTTACTTGCTTGACACATAACATGACGCAACATGTCGTCACCAAGGATACAACTAACACTGTGAACAACTTGATACAAGGATGGCCATAAAGGCAGCACGGAAATGTTCACACCTATCAAGGACAATTTACTTTTCTTTTTGACAAGACAACATAGAAGTCCAATCACAGAACACACTTACAGTTAGGGCCAACCACAATGAGATATTCTTGAGGGTTATTTATTTTAAAAGGACATCTTGCAATTCTTAGCTTACGTTTTCAAGGAGGCTCAAGATATGATTCGTACAATTCCTCTTACCAAGCTAAGTTTATTCCTTTGACACTGAGTAATTATCTTTAAATCTTCTCTATTATGACATTTATTTGCTTAATTCGTATATCAAGAAAAAGGAGTATTTAAATTCCACAAGGCCATCTGCTCACCACTAACGCTACTAAGATTCGTTCTTGCCCACAAGACAACATGGTTTTAAGTTCAACACACTTAAGAGAAGAGATACAAGGTGCCTTGGGAAAAGGGTTAGAGGGAGAAGGTCGAGATGAAACATCTTTAGGACCTCATTAGTTATTGTCAGTATTTAATTGAAGCTAGGGCTCTTAACCAGAATTATCAACAACTTTACTTAGGCTTCGCTAAAAGTATTAACAAGGAGTAAAAATTTACTTTCCAAATGGCGGTGAGAAAGATGGTGAGGTCTCCAATTTGTTTTCTCTGGCTTATTAAATCTTATCATCTTCAAACAACTAACAGTTCATTTCACCTTAGGGTCATTTTACAAATTTCACCATAAAAGGAATAATGTTCACTAGAGGAGCTAGGGTTATCATGTTATAAAGTTTACCTGCAATGATAGTCTTGCCCTTGTTTACTTAAAGAATTTCTTGCTCTCAAGTTGGTGACCCCTACGTTACTTTATTTGAATACAACTTTTAATTTAACTTCCAGAAGTATTAAACAATCCCATGTTAGTTTACTTATGACACTTTATTACTAAGTCATGTCAAGGTTTAACTCAAAATTTATTCTCAAGGCAAGGTTGTAGCAACACTCATTTACAAGAACAAAACAAGATTACATCAATTCTTAAAATACTGATACTCCAACAATGTCACTCAACAACAATAACCAAATTTTCTTATAATTTCAATGATGGTCAAACAATACAAGGTTTCCAAAGTTCAGATGACAAAGTCCACAATACTTTATACTAAGACATTAATCCTCTTTTAAACTTTCCACTGGACGTTAACAATAGTTGAACAACATAAAAAGGTTTCGAGCAAAGGATCTTCTCAACTGAGGTTGATGACAAAAGTCTACAAATCTATCCCTCATCTACACGCAAAATCCATCTGCAGCAAATTTTCTACAAGAGTCAGTTCACGAGAACTGAGCAAGATAAGGCTACACAAAACCACCATAACTATTATCTAACAATACCACGAAAAGGAAGCACTTTATTACAAGAATTGGTTCAAACCTCTAAACACTATCAACACATCAAGTTATAATAAAGTCTTCATCATGCCAATCAAAGAAGGAGAAGACCTTGTACTTCAGTTAGGAGTAAAAGCAACGAAAGTATAGCAATCGTAAGAGAATGGCCCTTGGCCCTATAAGGAGAAAACAAATAATCTAGCAAAAAACAGAATTCCCATCAAGTAAGTAATTAAACCATAATTACAAGATTAAGATTTGATATATACACCAACCATCTAGAAATTTATCAAAGGTATCAAACAATAGACTAAATTAATATATTTCTAAAAGAACAAGAGTTGATCGGCCCAAGAAAGGGGAAACACGGGTTTCAAAAATTAACACAAAAAGCCATGTATAAATCGAGTTTCAAACTGGAAATCAATTAGAGTATACACACAACATAAGTTTCGAAGCGAAGGCAAAGTATACTAGTTTTGACCATTAACTACAAAGAGATTTACCAATCATCCAGGAAGGGTCAAAGTCTTACAGGCTAGTAGCAAACACGCGAGAGAAGAAGGGGGTTCCGTCCAACAAGAGTATACAATAATGTCATCAACAAATTTTTATAACACTAAAGATTTGCAAACCTCCACTACAATACTAATGTTTGGTTAACTTAAAATAAATTACCCATATCCCAAAACAACCATATTTTAAGGCAACCCTTAGTAACACCGTCAACTGTCGCACAAATAGGTACAAACATAGTTTCTAAGTGACATTATCAAAACAAAACCTTCCGCTATGAATCCATAAGATTATCCAATGAAAGCTGAGTTTTTCCCGAAGATTAATCACATTCAAGAAAATTCCCATCACAAACTATTACGGTAATTATGTGCATAAAAACCGACCAATATTAATTAATAGCGTTAACATTACAAGGGAGAAAATAATGCAAGTTAGGAAAAAATAGAAGAGCGCCATCAGCAATAATTCTGAGAGGGGGATTGGACCAAACTATTCTAGTGTCAACGAGGTACTGGATTCGCACAATGAAACCTCCAGCTTAGTTGATCCGAAAAGCTAGTTATGGTTCAAGTTGATAGGGATGGTCAAGGTACTTCTTGAGGATGGCCTTAAAAGCCTAGAAACAAGATGAAATATAGTATAAGAGTCTAAACACGCGAGACGGAAAAACACATTGCACACAAACCTTTTCATTCTACCAGTTTTAATACCGAAACTCTAAGCTGGCTAGCCCACGCATTGCTCACACAATCCTACAACCTTTCTTTCTCGATGCCAAAAGGTTATCAAAGGGACTTGCGAAGGGGCTAACAAAAAACGTCAAAAGACAACTTGGGTGCTAGGGAGGAGCTTCATAGTTATCGTAACTTACTTCCATAATATCGAAAATACTAGATGATCAACATAATAACTTGCAACTCAATCGCAGAGGAGAATTAATACATAAACAAACAGACGAAGGTCTATCATTCGAGTAAGAGAAACATAACATTCAGAGGAGAGGGCACACGCATCCTTTCGACCCACATACTATCAACGATAAAAGCTAAAACAAGAAGAAACAAGCAGAAAGGGAAATCTCCCATCATGACATCCAACTGACAAATCAATGCAAGGAAAAGTGGTTCAATTTCACAATAATTTTAAATATAATAGCAGTAGAAAGGTGTAGAAATATCTTGCCTGTTTCTCCAGCTTCAACAAGTCGTACAGACTCCGCACGGGTCAGCATAAGAACTGTAGGTACTGGAATCTGGGTGCATCAGTTCTAAGCGGTCCACATTCACGATCCATGAGACCATGCAATTGAAGAGGATTTTTGTCAAACAATTCATGAACATTGTTGTATTCAAAGTGAATCCATGCCCTTGTGCTCAACTATTGCTTTCCTTAAGCTTTTACTTCTTGTGGGATTCGACAACCAACTCACATACCCTATACGTGCTACCACAAATACAAGTGATCTACACAAGGCTGGAGGAGATGGATTTACCCAAGTTATTCATATTTGTTTCAACTTCCTATGCCTCCTCAACAAATCCATTCCAAAACATATCATGCAATCCTTGCTGTCCTTTGGCCATATTTCACTCAGGCATTTTGTCAAACAATTCTCGTGCTTTCTGCAAGCTCCCGCATTTCGCATGCATGTCAATCAGGGTATTCATCACAATAACTTTAGACTGATATCCATATCTAATGATTTTTACGTGGATCTGCAAACCATGTATGAGAGATGCTACGTTGGTACATGCAGGGATAATACTAGAGAAGGTGAACTAATTAGGTTGGACACCTGTGATAGTCTTTGGAAGAGGTGAGATCTGCATTACATCCTTCAACTTGGCAATGCGGGGATTGCATACTTTGAGAGAGACCGCAAGGCTTTTTAATGAGAGGAGCAGTGATTGCTGATACATGCGTTGCTTTAATTGGAACCCCGCCGCTAGCAGAGACATCCTCAAAATATGTCTGTTTGCCCAGCTTCAATCCTAAATGACTATCTCCCTCGTTGCCTGAAGTAACTGCAGCTGTGAGTGAAGCACTGGTTTTGTCCATTTTATCTAACTCCTTCCCCACAAAACTCCTCTGTGACTCTAACTGTTCTTTGGGGTCAAACCCATTTAGCTCTGCATTAGGCCAGATTTCAGAGGACTTCTGGCTCTCTTGCTCAGTTGTTCTAGAGTCCATTTGGCTTCTCAAGTCAAGGAAGCCAGAATCCATGGACTCCACCTTGATTTTGCAGAGATCTGGTTCAGCTTTGATAGAAAAATTCACAGAAACAGAGCTTTTTGAAGATGAGCCGTAGCCAAAGGTGGATCCAGAGCCACAGCCAGGAGAGTACACAGATCCATTTTGAATTGAACTATTGTCAATCTCTGCATGCCCGACGGCAGCAACGGTGTCATTCTCCCATTGAGCCTTGGCTCCCCTATCAGGGAATAGCATCAGATTATCCTAGTCCCAAGGGGACGAGGAAGTTTTCATGTCCCAGTCCATGAGTACAATGTTCCCTCTTCCATGAGTTACATCGTAAAAAAAGTAAGGTCTCAGAAGAGAATCATAGAAATAAACTTCATCCGGTCTCCTGGTAACACTCTCACTGTCACATAGTCGATTTTGATACAAATATCTTGAAGGAGGATCCCGAATTTGAGGATGCATTCGATATAGAACAGATAACAACAACATAGCTGGACAGCCTGCTACACTTAGCTTGTAGCTTCATCTAACCACCATGACAACCAGAATGTGCCCAACACCCACCCATATGCATTGAAAGAGCAATAAAAGGGATACCAGGTCCCTCCACCCACCACCAGCTAACAACCTAGTCGACTCCATAGCTAGGTAGGAAAAGGAATGGCGTGAAAAAGTAGATAGAAAGGTAATTAATACCCAGCAAGTGGTTAAATCAAAGTCGTCATTTGCAAAACCACATAATGGTTTGAGCACAATTTGGTGAGACAAGAAAGAAAGGAAAGGCGGTGGTCAGATTCAAGTAAAATGCATTTCCAAGAAGGCCAAAAGGTCATTAAATAAACAATAAAAGTGGTGCATGCGGCCAGCAGATGGGTTACGTGGTTAGGCACGAACAAACGTGTCCAAAATGGGTGAATGCATCCAAAATTTTATCATAATAAATAAATAAGTTATAGAACAAGACATGAGAGAAGGCTTGGTCGGCCGATATGGTAGGGATAGCAATTCACCTTTAAATGGACAAAAAATAAACAAGTACGCAAGCAAGCCTGGTCGACCGAGGAGGAAACTAGTGGTAGAAGTTTCAAAAATGAACACATGACAATGACTGACCACGACGTCACAACAGGAGACCCTCTACTTTGCGCAAACCGGTGCTCAGTCCGCGAAGCGACCAACCAAACAATAAAATTGTTCACCAATAATTAACCATAATGTTGATAACAATCGACAATAAGATAATGAAGTTATCGTCGATCGATAATTAAATTAGTAATATTATTATTATTTCTATTACTATTATTATTATAACTTAACAATAATTATTAATCAAATTAAGAAGGACCGACAAACAAGCACGATAAAAGAGAACATGATTTTCCTTTAACAAGGAAATTGTAATAGGCGTTGCAAGGGCCAGTAACGACAACAACAACACGACACCAGCAAACACGATGAAGAGGGAGATGATTGAGTATTCCCTGTGACTAAGGCGAAGCCCACCAATGATCGACGAAGGCACAATGACGCTCCATGCTTAGCACTCAATCGCCGCAGGATGAACAAGTGTAACGTAGAATAGGGCATTACAATGTCATAGAGCAATCTAATACACTATTGAATTCTCTAAACACATTAAGTCACTTAAACTATCCCTACATGTCAATATTATCCTAGATAGAGTCTTGGGTAGTGACAATTTTAAGATATCTTGATAATTCTATTCTAATCCAGATTCCAATCTTTGTATTCAATGTGTAATTTTCCTTCAAGAAAAATTAGGTAAGATTTTTCCATTGTTCATTTTCTATCATTATATCTCTAATTTTCTCTCTAGACTATTTAAGTCATCCCTAATTCAGGTCTTGATTGTTGTATTTTATTGTCTATATTTTGGTAATCTCATTTAGGTAAAGTTTTCAATTATTTTTTCCATTGTGTGTAAAATATTTAAAATAAAGAGATGTTTGGATTTTTCTTTCTTGAGAGATGTTTGATCTTCATCGATACCTTTCTAGATAGTTTTACTTCCACAATGCTCTACACTTGGAGGATTGCTTACTATTTATTTTTTAATTTCAGATTGAATATGAAGCGAACTTATGACAAAATTGTAAACATTTTTGGATTTATGATACATAGGATGATATGTATTGTTATAACATATTTCACCTTTACTCTATGTTTTTTTAATTATGTTCTCATATGGGTTTGTAACAAGAAATGTATTAGATACTATTACAAATATATCAAATAAATCTATCTAATAAATGCCAACAAATATCAATTTCAAAGCACTTATCTTAAATTTATCAAAAAACAAATTGATTAATTTAACTCCATTAAATTTTCCATGAATTCTTATTGAATGGTTAAAGATGACCTCAATCTAGTTGCACTATTACATCTAGTCAGGAAAAAAAATCTAGAAAAAAATGGGCCCCAAACTCTATCATATGACCAAGATATTATAAATTTTTGATCAAATTCTTTAAGTAGGAATTCAAAATTCTAAATGACAGTCAAATGGACACAAATTTGAGTTTATAAATTCTATTTGATAGCAAAATGGATATAAAACTTAATGTCAAAAATTAATGATCACATCTCATAGACATTACAATCAACCATGACTCTTGGCTACCATTGTCATTGTAGTTGACACCTCTCAATGTAATTAAAGTGGTGTATTCTAAAAGTATGTGATAATATTAAATCATGTTTTTCTCTTTCTTTCTCAATTAACTTAAAAAGTCAAACCATTCATTCATTGTAAATTCTTCCAATACTTTTATTTATATTTACTATAGTAACTCATGTCAACTAAAGTTAGATATAATTTGATTTACCATAATTTTTATTGAAAATTCATCTACAATAAAGGTGGCCATTTGATATTTGTGATCCATAAAATAATTTTTAAAACACAATTAACAAATCCAAAACATGTCATAAGGGGTCACTGAGGCATCACAAAGTAATGTTAAACACAAATGTGACACCAATAGGAAAAGGAGGTGAATCATCTGGTGGAGGGATAAAATCCCAAATAAATGTTTTTCTTGATAGGGGTTGATGCTCTCAAACCACCTTGCCCATCCTAAATATACAAAGGAATAAAAATACCCCACTTAGGCGAACGATACAACACACCATCACCCACCACATCCATAACCATGGACGCCGATAAAAAACCCAACATCGGTCTAATCACAAGTAAGAGAACTCCATATACCCTATTAATGGGGAGGGGTAGAGAAGTGCCTTCATTACAACAATGCACTAAAGAACAATATTTTTCTCATAATACACTACACACTCCCACAATGATTAAGTGTGACCCAAACCCTAAATGTGAAGGAATAAAAAGGTGAACATATGAAATTTTCATTGATCTAGAATGGTTGCAAAATTAAATTTATGTTAAAAATAACAAAGTTTTTGGACTTCTAAAACTACGTGAGAATATCAGTTATGAATAAATTTTAAATGAAAGTAATATCACAAGTCAATTAATTTGTAAATGTTAGTCCACAAATTTTGATTTATGATAGCTTTTCTCGAGCAGAGAATTAGACCTTGGCATAAACATGCCATTTTCCCATTGGGATAACTTAACCACTCAAAAGTATCCAAAAATGAAACAATTATCCAAGAGATGGGATAATTTCTAATGATATACAATATTAAACTTTACATCTATTCCCAAACACACTAAAGTAAGGTGAAATTTTAAATAGATACTTGAATTGTAAAAATTTTCCTCCCAGAAATGATCAAGTGTTTAATGATTTAAAATATTTAATTTTGAAAAAAATTTAACATAAACAAGTGTTGTGGAGTAGTTTAAGTATCTTTGTAATGAGTTTAGATAGAAATTTATCGTTGAAAGTAGATTATCTACATAGCAATAGTTTGTTTCTATATATGAAATTATTTTAAACAACAAAAATATCTAATTTGATGATATTAATGTTAAATTAAATCAAATAAAGTGTTATAAATTATACAAGTTATAACTTATAAGAATGTATTAAAAAATGAATACATATTTTACATATGCTAGAGCCAAAATGTCATCATAAATTTTTATAATAGAAAATTAATGTCCATTAATTATTAATAATTAATTTACGATCTAAAATTTGACATCCATTTAAAAAAATGAATTCTTTAATAATATTGTTTTTGAAAAAATCAAAGCAAACTACTTAAAATTAATCTCTCAACACTTTTCAAATAGATGTGAAAAATAAAAGACATTTCAAAATGTATTGTTTTCAAAAACAATGTGTTGCAAAGAGGTACACAGACAAAAAGAAAAGTTATAGAAGTAGGACATTATTTCTTTCATGATAATAATATCAATACACGAAACTAACATTAATTAACATAGATTAAGTCTGACACTAATTAACATAGATAAAATTTGTAGGGCCATATTAAGATATTGACAACTTTTGGAAGATGTGATGATTACTTAAATATACTTATCTTACAAGTCATATAAGATAAAAGTCATGGAGACATATTTAGACATTAACTATGCTTTTGGAACATGTAATGTCGACTTTAGTAGGTGAATCTTACAAGTCTTATCAATGTAGAATTATTTCAATTAGACTTTAATCATGTATATATAGTAGCATAGATATCGTAAATTCATCTATTTAAAAGACACCGAGAGATATCAATCTGGTGGTGCCTATTTTGGATTTCCCACACAAGTTAGGCACCTCAAGATTGATATCTCTCGGTGTCTTATAGAAAGATGTATTTAATATATTTATGCTGATTATTTATTTAATTAGTTTATTTAAATATTTATTTGTTATTTTTAATGTTTGTTATAAACTAAATATATTTTATATTTCTCTTTTAATATAGGGTTGTATCTATTAAATTTTACTTATAAATATAAAAAAATTATTCACTCTTATACATATAAAATACATGTAAAATATTTTAGCATAAATTCTATATAAGTAAAAATTAACCTAAATATTTTACCTTGAAATATATGTAAAATATGCAAGCTTAGATTCTATGGAAGTAAAAAATAACTTAAATAAATTACCTTCATGCATCTAATATAATTTAACATAGATTCTATATAAGTAAAAAATTAACCTAAATATTTAATTTGATACATTGAAATACATTTAAAATATCTTAGTATAAATTCTACATAATATACATCAATACTATTTTAATATATATATATATATATATATATTCCCATACATGTAAAATATCTTATCATAGTTTCTATATAAGTAAAAAATAACCTAAGCATTATAAAATTATACATACTATTTTGTTAGGAAATATATATAGTGCTCACATTTTTATTGTGAGATTAATATTGCAATGTATGGATGAGTGGTAAAACCTATTGTAAATAAGTTGTTAACAACTTACGTAGATAGTTTGGTGGAGTATATTATGGGTTTAGTGGTTGAGCCAAACTCATAAAATATAGGAGATACTTGGCCTATTTATTTGTATGAACCAGAATGAATAACAGAGAGTTTTATTGATTATTGGGTTATGTTGAACTGGTCCAAAACCAAGATTTGGTATCAGAGTGATAATGGTTTTGTAAGAGGGTGTGAATGGCAGGTCGATTTACTTTGCCTGGGGGATAAAATATTATTGCTTGTGTAATGCTATTCGTTTTCTAGCCTATTAAATATCATCCACATGTGCAGATCTGATAATATATATATCAGTTCGACCTATATTTTTTGTTTTAGTCGACCGTCCATTGACGAAAGACCTGCAGATCATCTAGAAGGAGGCATAATTGCATCTGCATACGATTGGGACAAAATCCCATAATCACTGAGCGGATCTACTAACTTGGAGAGTTCGGATTTGAGTCAATGTAATCATAGATGCGATCTGTGAACTAGTTGATTTGCTCTGACTTCTTCATTGTATGTTCTGGTTTGAAGGCGTCGTGGAAGCATCAGAATTGATTACGCAGCAACGGTGTTATTACATCTATTTCAGCCTCTACCATTAAGTACAATCTCCAACATTACATTATTTGCTTTCTACCTAAAGTCGCCCAGATGTGAACATTGGATTGCTCTCCGTTCGGCCACAATACATTCACATTTGCTTTCGTATCAGCCCTCGCATCAAGAGAATACATTATTATTTTGTGAATGTGTTCGGCTCTCTGATTTTCTAGATATTTTAACCATTAAACAAATTAGTTAGGAAATACAAATTGAATATCTTATCATAGATTATATATAAGTAAAAACTAACCTAAGCATTATAAAATTATACATGCTATTTTGACCATTAAACATATTAGTTAAGAAATAAAGAGTTTTTTCAAACAACGCCGCCATCACACTTATTGTCTGCCACTTAGAACACCTCTTGGTGTAATCACACATCCGTTTTGATTACATGGAAAATAATATCTAATGTGAGTAAATCTAAGATATTAACTAAACCACATGAATTTATAATAATTCATTTTATTGGTTGGCAAAAAATTAATATAAAATTGTTTAAGATGTTATTTAGTAGAATTTTTGTTTTTAAATAATATAAATTTTTTATTGATCCCAAGTTTACACATAATTCTTAGACTTAATTATTAAAGATGAATATCTTGTATTACTAGCAATCGCATGTGTACAATGCAATGTGAATGCCGAATGGTAAATGTTATTTGATTTGGAGGGATAGTTATTACTTTTGTAGTTGATGTTGATAAGGGGCATGATTGATTTTTTAAGTGTAGATATCACTTCATTTAAAGGTTCCATCTCTACATTTAAAATTTGTTACAAAGTCGTATATATACATTTGCAAATCTTATATCATGAGTGGTAGCATTATGGCAAGTAGTTTATTTGAACTAAACATGAATACAAACGGGTCTAATCGATAAGTTTTTGACATGTATAATCTTTAACATGCTCGGATTGAACCTCTTATATCTATTCTGATAGTATGTAAACACACACTTCTTCATCTTTACAAGATAAGTCATTTGCTACTGGGTTGTGCTTACCCATTTTATCTTGAATATGTTCAATCTATTTATGTTGTTCTATGGATAGTTGTTTTTTGTTGCAACAAGTACTTGAGGTTGTCATGATTCGTGTGAACTAAAAACTTACCACCTAACAGTCTCCATTTTTCTAATATATGCATAGTTGGCAACATTTCTTTATTGTAAGTTGAATGTAGCATTTCTCTCAATTTTCAATTTCCCATCCACCGACAATTGTTAACTGAACTTATCTACCACTTATGATCGATGCATGGTTTCCATCCACCGGTATGGCTGCAGGGCCAAACTTTCCACGGGAAAACAAAAAACAGAGAACAATGGATACACCAATAGGGTGGCAACAAAATTTAGTAGTTACAATGGCACCACACATCCAAAAAGAATCTCTTTATTGTATTTTGTTTGTAGTGAACATAATTAAAAATATGTTGCAAAGTAGTTTTAATTTATTTTATCATACAAAGGCTACAATGTCCTTAAACAAAGGAAAAAGGAGGAGAGTGCATACACAGATATACCATGTAGATAGAGGAGGAAAAAATGTAAACAAATTTTATAGGTAAAGAGAATAAATTCAATTTATAAACAATTGCAAGTTACATTATTTAATCAAAATTCAGGATCATTTGTAGTTATACAAATAAATTAATCTAAATAATTTTATGGAATGGAATTGATTAAGATGGGTAGCATAATGTCGCTAAAGAACATGCACAAATTCTTTCTTTTAGTGAGGTTGAACAATAAGTAAAAAAGTATGCCCATATGCTTCACAAACACAAGTGTTGACCAAATTAATAAAGGGAAAGTGATGAGAATAGCCATATTCTATAACAACACAACACGAAGATGATGTTAGCATTCCCAACCTTTTTGAGACCCATAAGATGAACAAGGATATAAATAGTTTGATAAAGACCTTACACCAAATGCATACATCATACAAATTATTGTACAACAACAGATCTAACCTATGAAACTAAAAATAAATAAATATTTTAAACAGATTGACTGGTGAACTACACATTCAACGAATAAGAACCTATTCTACTTGTGTTACCAATTATGCTCCTACAAGATTAATCGTAAATTAATATATATTGAAAACTCTGAATAATAATATATATGTCATGCAAAGATGTAAAGATTTAAAGTTGTTATCTTCACATAATAATATATCTATCGTTACAAAGATATGTTATTATTCAGATATATTATTATCTTGACAACATGGATATAAAAAATTTCTTTCTCCATCATGAGATGTTGCTCATAGTGATTTTGAATCGGTATAAAAAATAATGAGCCGGTTGAATTGGCCGATTTCAATTCGACCAGTTTTAAAAACACTGGGCATGATATACATTATATCATCAAACTTAATAACACAAAAAAAAAAAATTCAGTCTACTCTGTCAGCTATTACAAAAAAAAGAACTAATAGGAGGGAAAATATGACCTCTTTCCTCACCATCTATTTCTTGCTAAGCACATTACGAGACTGAGAAGTCACATTTGAAGCCATTGCACTCCAAAATCCTGCATGTAATCCAAAAACAGAGAAGATTGCATTTCCAATGATTTTTGAAATCAGCTGACTTCTATAAATATCAACACAAATTTGATTTATTGATATTGGATTCAGTCTTCAAGACAATATGAATTGAACCGCAAACCAAAGTTAAAATTTACAACTCAATATGTTGTACTATACAAGTATTCTATTATACTGGGAAAGAATGTTTTTCCCAGAGACACGCTTCATCATATTTGGCAATTTTGGGCTTCAAGAATAGAGATATATCAGTAAATATTAGTTTACAAGGTAGAAGTAAGTTGACTCTAATGAGGTGAATTCACTTACCAGTTAAAAGAAGCCTCTGTAAGAGATGCCAATGCTACCTTGCCAACAATAAGTGCAAGAGAAGAAACAACCAATGGATTTGGTGTCTGTATATGTCCACACAGGCCTCATTAGGTAACTGAATTTTCACTAAAAAGATGACAAAGTTATTTGGTAGATATATATGAAACACTTCGTATATAACTTAAAATAAGAAAAGAAGTCTCCAAAGATTGTAAGTTATACATTGAACTTCAAATAGTGAAAAAGATAAAAATATGCATACTTATATTACAAAGGTGATTGTGCATGTATATTCTTCCAATTCAAATCATGAAGAAAAAGGGGAAAATAATATATTTGGCTTGAGAAAAAGAAACAGTAATCGAAAGCAGCAGCCTAATGAGCCTCACTGAGATAATGTGTTGAAGATAAATTCAAAGTAAATGAAAATTATCACTGCTGATAAGAAATGAGAGCAATCTATACCAGTTCTATTTTTTGCATGTGTAAGACAGATGATGGCTAACTATTCACTTGTCCTCACCTAATTTAATTTGATTGTATCCTAGTTATGTGGACAGTCTCGGTGATTACTTATCCTGTTATCTGAGTTTACAAAGAACACTTATTTTGTCAAAGCCCCCACCTTGCAATTGAACAAACAAACATGAAATGGAAGTTGTGTTTTTTCTACAATATAGAATACGTTGATGATCCAATGTTTTCTTAACGAAATCCTTAACCGAGAGCAACATTAGTTCCTATAGTTCGTTAAAAAGTAAGCTTTCCAAATGGATAGGCACTGATACATATTGTTCCAACATCTTCAATAATTTGGTGTACGGGACACTAATTGTTGGAAGTTGATGAAGAATTTAACACAGTAATTGTAGTATAGAGTTAATTGGGAAAATTGTGAAGTACATGCCTAAAATCAGATATGTTCGAGAGGTAATTCAGATATTCAGTGCAATTGTAGAGATATCTTTACCAGAAAAAGATAAAAGAAATATCTACAATAGTTCCATAGATACACACAGAAATACCTTGGGTAAACAAATTTTAGAATGAACTAAAATGGAGGAATCAATGATATTGATCCACATAATTGAAGTCAGAAACATAACTATCTAAATAAAATTTTAGTATGAGGAGTTTTGAGAAAGCTTAAACACGCCTTGAAAGCTAACCAGACAATAGTTATGGCCTGTATGAAGTGTATCTTCAGGGAGAAGAAGTTTGAGTTGCTTCTGAGCTATTGATTCGCTATTCTTTGTAGAAAGTGTTGTAACAAGAGCCACATAGTGCTCAAGATTTGAACCCATCACCTCATTTGCAGAAACAGACCAATAAATCCTTGAATCTTACCCCCTGGATGCTCCATAATTTTTGTTGCAGCATCTGAAGCTTGACAGTTCCCCTTTACTTTGCAACCACTGAGAACAATAAGAACAAACAAAAATCAACTACATTTGGGGTATTTTAAGAAATTAGGCATCTGAATAATATCTAGAACAATAGTAGTTTCTTCACAATAAGCCCAAAAAGTCTATGGGATAATGATTTCTTTGAAAACAACAGGAATCGAAGCGAAGGCTTACTAATGCTACCCCGTGGAAAAAAGGGAAAAAGAACACAACGACACCCCAATTTATGGTTCATTTCTTTGGAGAAAAACACTTTCAGTTATTTATGGGATTCTTCATAAGCTCAAGCGGTAAAAATGGCACCGAATAGGACCATGAGCCTCTCACAAATGAAGGATCTCCTCGTCCTCCAAAAGACAAGTGTAATTTAGCCTACATCTCCTACTTCATTCGAGGCACAAGGTTTTTGCTCCCGTGGAACGCCTACATAATGGCCATGGATTATTTCAGTTATATTTAACTAGGAAAGCAGATGGATAGGGTTTTTTCTTTAGGGTGCATGGTGCCATGCATTGCTTTCCTTTTAGTTCTGCTCGAATGGGCGCTGAGGTCTAATGCTTGAGTCTAGATAAATTTAGGGCTTTCTCTGTTTTTTCTGTCTGCACTGCAAAATGTGAACCCTTCAAAGCGGAGGCAATTTTGTTTTAGGCACACATCCATATGCACAGTGTAAAGTTGTGTTAATGGTAAGCCGACACCATAGATGACCATCCCATGCCCTTTAACAGTGGCAGCCCAAAAATCGAAGATACGCACAGTGATGATGATGATAAACCATAATACTCGTGAATACTAAAAAGCAAGACAGACTCTGAAAAGAATAAAGCCTCAGCGACCCTCTGGACACAGACATCGACAAGCAAACTCCAAGCACTTTGAAAAATATAAAATTGCTCAGCCGTAAGGCCGGCAACAAGTTTGTAACCCGTGACCTCCATATGCACACTCTCAAAACTCTTGAGCACCTAAATAAAACGTATTTACAGTTAAATAAATCCTACAAGAGTAAAACCCTACCAAATTTGAAATGCCCGCTTAAAATAGCCAGAAAAACGAAAAACGTCCAAATGGCCGTCAAACTGTCAAAATTAACATAGTCGCAGAAACGTCCGGAAGTGTCTTTCCCATAGGGAGAACGCCTTCGGCGTAATAATCAATTATTTACAAATTTAATTTTGTATATAAGATCATAATCATTAATACACACAATAATACAATAATTTAAATTTATATTAAAAATTATATTATTATGATTTTTGTATAAAAATAAAATCAAAAAATATTCCTGACATAATTCAAAAAAAAAAATCTATAAAAATTTAATCCTAAATTTTATTATTGTTAAAATGAAACTTTTTCATTAATCAAAACTAATTAGAAGGGACTCATGAAAGTTTTATGGAGTGCAACAAAGGTAAGGTTCCCACGTTAATGCCACATGGAATAGCCGCAGGGTTTGACGAGGACCGCCAAAACATAAAACCTTAGCATAAGTTTACAAGAAATACTTTGATTCGATAATAACAATTTTTATTTTTTTATTATTGAAAATTCATGGTTGTTGATCGGACGAAAAAATAATCAATTAAACCCCAACGAATACATAAGTAAAACAAATGTTATGAAAAAAATAGTAACATCCATAAAATATAGGGCGGATTGTTTTTCCTTCTCTAAAGTATGCATGGTTATTTAAAAAAAATAATGTTAATAAAAACAGGGGTTTGTTACATGAACTAATAAATTATACAAACTACAGAGCATAATATCTAAGGGAAAAAACATAATTCGTTCCAGGAATAAGGAATTTCTTTTAATAAAAGTAGATGTCATATAATATCTTATGATTCTATTGGCGAGACTAAAATATTTTATTTGATATTTTTGTTAATCTGGTCTCCATCTCCTTTGTTCTCTTTATTTCTAGCTTATTAAAATTATAATATATACATTTCCATCGAATTAAATAATATTTTTATGATTTATGTTAAACACATGTACAAATTCACTATAATTTAATATCTAACCTACTATTAATAAATCACTATTTTGTAAAATTATAAAAATTAGAAGAAGAAGATAATGAAAACTTGTTTTCCCCTACATTATTATCAAAGTCATTGAATTTTGAACAATTTAATTAATAGAACACCCAATATAATATAAAACTTTCATTATAAAATCCTAGTTTTTCCCTTCACGCTGGTTTCTCAAAAATTCAATGCATGTCTTTGAAAAATTACTTTTCATCCTCCAAATTCAGAAGTGACATCAACATCTTTCAAAATTAATTAAAATTGAAGATAATAGAAATTTATGATATTTTTCCATTATTTATCAAACCTAAGAATTTTGAACTACTTGAAAACAGAACAGGTATAATATAATTCATTGAACAATCTAATGCAATGCCAGTGTCCCAATTCTTATTAAATTACTTTTTGTTTGAAAATTGAAAACATCCAGATCCTTTGAAAAAGAATTACACCTTTTGATATTCTATGTACAAATAATCTGCCTTCTTCAATTTGGTACCAAAGACTCTATCCACTCAGTAAAATTCGTGCCAGATATATTTCTGTAAAATGCTTGAAATCTGATTTTAGTGTAAAAAATGCAAGAATTTACCTCTGCTAAATGAATTTCACAACTTTATCATTCCTTTCAAGTCTACTTCATCATTCCTTGTTCAAGTCTATCTGTCATAAATCCCCTAGAACATTCGTACATTTATGTTGCATGATTGCTACACACAATGAACCAACAAAGTAGCTAAAAAAGAGTGAAAACTTCAACGGACCAGAGCAAGGGTTAAAAAGGCCATTAAAATCATATGGTCCAGAACTGTTGTACTTAATATTCCTTTTTTCTCTTTTTGACGAAATGCCAAATATCTAAGGAAGAGAGAGAACCCGAATCTGTACCAAAGTTAGGCGTCTACAAGAGTAGAGCTTAGTAAAACGTTATTATAATTGCCTATAACTTCATATATCTTGATTACAAATTTTTAAAATTAAAAATTAATCTTCACGAGGAATCTGCTCTTACATATGAACTTTTTATTATTCCTATATGAAGTGGGTGTGTATATCATATGATGCGTAAGGCTCTTAAAAGAAAGATGAGTATAGTTTTAACGTAGGCATAAACCAGGGGATTTCGTTTTAACGTGGGCATACAACAGGGGAGTCCAGTTTAGTGGAAATGTGAAGCAAATGATGTGTTAAATCTCTCTCTCTATCAAGTTGTATATGGGGAATAAAGTTATAAACAATGATACAGTCGAGGAAAAAACATTACCCATACAAAATTGCCTTCATTTTCTTTGTACTTTCTCCTTATAGAGAAATAGGTATATGTGGGGGAGTGGAGTAATGGCTTCAACTAATATTTAGTATTTTTCAGATGCCAAATTTTGGATATCATGCTGTTTCACTTGAGAAGCATATGGGCAACAGTCACAACCTTTCTCCAACAGTGAAAATACATTAGCAATGACCAAAGTACAAACCACAACCCAGAATTGAACAATACACACCATAGACAACACATCAGACTCCAGTTTAGAGAGATTTAAAGAATCCATCATAATATAACAATGGTACCATCATATATATAAAACGGTTAGCCAATCTAATCGATAGGTAAAAATTAGCTTGAAAAAATTTAAGCATACATTGAACGAATCCATACTATAGGAATTTTATTAGATATATACAACGTTGTAAGCCTTGCTAGTGTATCATTGAAGTTATGATGTACATGCACGGGTTATAAGGACAAAACAGGACATACATATAGTGACCAACTATCCTGGTCAAATTGTTATAAGGACCAGCACAACATTAGACACATCCCAGAAAAAGATATATTTGATATCTATGTTGTTCTCTCTGTTTTATACACATATGAGAGATTCTGTATTCTAGAAAATTATGCACATGCCATAATTTTATCCATCATTATTTACGCGCTCGCACTCATCAATCCACTCGCTATACCTGAAAATTCATTCAAAAAATCATTAAGCACTGCTATTTAATATATATGATTTCATTCCCTTATAAATGAACTTTACTTTCTATATTTCATATAAAAGGATGTGACTTCATTTCCAGCATTTCAAATATTGACATTTCCCAAGTATGAGAGAGGGAATGAATTGAAATCCCAAGTGTATGGTTTAGATCATTGCTTACACATCAATAGGCTCGCTCAATGCTGCAAGGTCCAAGAAATCCAAGACAGAAAAACAAAGAACTCAGTAATTGCTCTGATGTAGAAAACATAAATGAAACAATCAAAATATATAAGAATTGTAGTTTAAAAATCACAAGTAGCTGCACAGACCATTTATAGAGGTGCTGAAACTCTCCTGACATATCGTACATTTAGCTTCCCCAATAAAATCTTTCCTATCTCTGCAAATTCCAAAAACTTTAATTATTGGACCTGAAAAAATTAAAACTGTAGAACAAAATAATTTATAAAAATAGACAACCATTGAGAAAAGCATTGTCACATCAAACAGCCAGTATTTGCAATTCAACCTATACAATGCAAAAAAAAAGAAAGCCACTAAAACAGATAAACATCATGCTATGTATTGTTCCCCAGGACAAAGGAAAACTATGCAGGTGACCCTATAGAAGTTCCATATATCAGAAGTTGAGGATGCCAAATAACCACAAAAAATAGCAATAAAACAAACATGGGTTGTCCACACTCATAATTCTAAAAACACTTAAATAGTATTAAACAGAGCTTACATTAGAAGTAGTCTACAAAATGGAAGTTGATTGACAAAATAGAAGTTAAACAAGAATAAAGACATGCAAAGCATGCATGTTGATTCTGTAGTAAAATAGCAATTGCTCCAGGGGACACACAGCAAAGGTAGTGTCACATTTAGACACGAGGTTTAGAAATTCTAACCACAATAAGATGGTCCTTTACCTCACCAGGCTTACAAATCATAAGGAAATTTTCCAATTTTACAAACCAAAAAATAATTATAAAACATTCAAAACAGTCTAGAAACGCTGTTTCTTTGATATTGTATATTTTGAGCTTCCACCTATCTTTCTTTCATACTTCTGCTATGAGCAGAGAGAGAACTTGAGGTTGCCATGACCATATAACAGTAATCATGACATTTGAAAACAAAACACCCAACATCAACTCTGTTTTAGAGGAACTTTTAGAGCTACTAGAGCTAGGCAGTCATATAGAAACATGGTAGTATAGCAGGACAATGGACATGGACTTAATGTCAACATGGGTGCATCAGTATGGTACTGATGCAAATTCAAAACCACCCCACCGTGACCCAGCCTAGCACACATCAAGGAGGTCCTGGACTATTACAAGGGGTGTAGTTGACATGGTGGAGATGCTGGTAAAGCACATTGTCACAGAATTCACCAAAGTACAGATCCTAGGAGTTACCAAAAAGAGATGAGACAGGAATTTAAACAATTTGGAGGAATGAATACCCCTTATGCAAGAAATGCTAGAAGACTTCAAAGGATCAAGATAACCTAATTCAAATTATACTAAAAAACTCCGAAAGGATCAAGATAAACTAATTCAAATTATGCTAAAAAACTCCGTAAGGATCAAGATATCATAGAATTGCAAAACTCAAGCAAAAAAAACCAACAACAAATATTACAAACGTAATGTTAAAAGACTCCAACGGATCATTAATGCTAAAAATTGCCTGACACCAAGGGCGTCTGAACAGTATCATCAACCCTACTGGACTCCAACTTTTAGCACCATATTACATCATAGAATTGCAAAACTTAAACAAAAAGAATCTAAATACAAGCAGAACCCAAATTTAAATACCACAATCATAAAATAGCAGCAAAGTTCAGAACCCCCAAACTATATGAAGCCCAACAATAATTAGGTGGCCAAGGCAGGGTATAACAAGAAGAACATGTCAAGGAGGATGTGAGAATTGGAACGTCAGTTAAGGAAGATGGTTGACAATGGTAAACCCTACAAGGTTTTAATTTGTTGGTCCAATGAAGATGGATGACTACGGTAAATCCTACAGGGTTTTTTGGTTTTCTTCCATAAAGAAAAACAATCCATCCTGCTAACAAAAATATAAATAAATCCCTCCATAGAGGAACTACAAAACAAAAATAAATAAAAAATAATATTTAAAAAATTAAAATTCTCCACATTACCAAATACACAAACAAAAATTTAAATTAAATAAAAAGAGAACCAACCCATTTTTTTTTGGTACTGTAAAAGAATAATGAAAGAAAAAGAAAACACTCAGGAAGTTTAGGCGCACACCTAAATACATCATTTAGAGGGAAAAGAAAACAGAGTATCAAATTCAAGCCATTACAATGAAAGGGTTCGAAGCTCTGTACAGCGGGAAAAGAAAAAATCTAGGGCTTAGACTGAAAATGTACAATCAGTTTGAACTTACATCTTACACTCGACGCTGTTATCATGGTTGCAGAAAGGGCATCCAAAGACTGTACCCAGCTTCTCCTGCTTTTTCTTTGGCGCGGCCTTCTGCGCCTTCTTTCTCTTTCCCATTTTTACTACAAATTACACTCCTTTTCCTGGGACTGCAATTCTACAACCACCAGATAATTATGCTCAAAGATTTAACAAAAAAAGAAAAGGAAGAAAGCGTCTGGAAAATACGAAAGAACAAGGAAAACATACCTGTAACTGAGTTTATCCCGAGCCAAAACAAGAAGCTTCTGGAAGATGGGGTTTGGAAGAAGCTGTTCGACGTTTTGCGTTTCTCCAACTATGAAGATTCTGGCGACTTTGTGAGGAAATACATAATGACACGTAGATAACAAACGCCGCCTTTTATTGGGTGGGATATTTTTTTATTTTTATTTAAATGTGGTGGCGGTGGAGTAAAGTTCACCGAGGAATATTGGAAAAAATCTTCTTTCGCACTTTGAGGTCTAAAGATAGAAATATGTTAGTGGAGTAATGTTTTATATAAATATTAATTTATATTAATTGGGGTTTAATCTTTGCTAGAATAGAAATAAATCATTAGCAATCTTATTCTAGCAATGTGATAGAGATGATAATATGAGTGTATTAAAAAAGATAAATTGGAGTCAAAGTGAGATATTGTATGAGGCACAATGCTGCAACACATGGAATGAAAGACACGTTACAATGTTATTCAAATATGGAGAAGAAGCTATGGGTGGAAAATGCGACATTAAACCAAAGGGAAGTAAATTAAGAGAAACAAAGTGTCTACCACCGCATATATGGGCGAATGTCCACTAATACACTTGAAGTCAGAGATATAAATGACAAACCCAAACCAAATGATTTTGAGTACTATGAAAGCTATCTAGTTTTTGTTCGATTATACTGCTTAGGGTATTCTCTCTGGTTGCCCAATCAAAAACAAAAAATTAACTACAAGAGGTTACTTTTTAGATTTGTATTTGGCATCACTTCCTAAACATTCCATGTTCTTAATATCCATTAAAGTTAGAGGATTGTCATGTGTATATTCTTAAACCTATTATTTTGAAAATTTGATATTATGTGCCTTTATAATATGAGGGAGTGGTTAAATAAGATGAGAGAGGCCCAAGTATTTAAGTACTCTTATAAATTTTGTAAGGAGTTTATCAAAATGTGATCAAATGAGTAGATGTAAGGATTGCATCTACAGTGAAGGACATGACACAAGTTGTTCACATTGAGATCAATGATCCATATCCTATACGGCTAGGCCTATCTCTCACGCAAGTTTGCACAAAGGAAAAAAGTATTTTCCGTCACGTGTCGCTGTTAGTTTGTCGTGTTGTCGTTACTTTTGACAGAATAGGTAACAATGTATTACGTTGTTACCTATATAGGTGACAACGTAATACGTTGCTACCTATTTCGTCAAATTTCTGTTTGCAGTTTTATAAAAAGAACCAGTGCCATAGTTTTCCATACGTGAGTGTGTAGCAGGATAGTGGGGCACGGGAAATAGGGTGCGGGGGTTGCGGGTTTGAGGCCAACTGGGTGCAAGGATTGACCCCATCGGTCAAAATTTTGTGTAGTTTCGCGTTGTGTAACGCCGCAAAAAGACGACGCTCACGACGACGACGACGACATGCCACAAACATTCAACCCAAAAATGCGACAATTTTTTTTTTTTTTAAAAGGGATCCTGGCCATCGCAAGGACTATTCTATTATTACCGACGTGGTGGGTCCTCAAGCCACCACGTGGCTTGCCACCACAATTTTGATTCTGTTCGATTTTCCTATTGAGAATCGACAAGTGGAAAATATGTTGCAGTGTGCATGTGTATTGGTTTTAGCTCGTCGAGCTACTGAGTCGGTCACGTTGTTTAAACTATGTTCCAAGCCACATATTTACATTGCTTGGGTTAATCTCCCATTTACCTTGGTAGAATTTTCCATGTTAGGATCAAGATTATTTCCAACTTGGCTAGATAACAAACAACTCGGCAAGCCTAGCACTTTGGGACTCGGGCTTATTCTATTACAATGTAGATTAAATTATCCAAGAACAACCCACCTTACTCGGCCAGATTTATATGCCACAATGGAAAGAACCAAATTTATATTATTTAGGTTAATTAAACTAACCGACATGACCACAAAATCAAGGCACAACCGTTTATTAGTGGATCCACACATCTAGCCACATACATGTGGCTGGAAAGGGAGGAAACGCGTGACCGAGGCCACATTAAAAAGTAAGTGGCCAAGATACAAGCTATTTACCGAGTTACACTGCATTGCATGGAACAAATTCATAGGTGAATTGACTGTTTAGCTTGGTGAGGTAACAGATGAGATACTCATGCTACATCGGCCAGAAAAAAAAAACATATACATGTGGCCTAAGCCACTACGTGGGGACATATTAAAAGTTTAGGTTGGAAAAAACGTGTTTGGGGTTGGGTGGCTCAACCAACACCAGCCAAAACATTTAAGACTCCTCTCCTTGCGTGCAAGAGACACCAACTCCTGCTGGGCCGCATCAAACAATTATTCACTTAGATTTTGCAAATCGTATTCATCACACAGTCGGCCTGCTACTTTGGGTTCTGTCCTGGCCGCAAGAATTCATTGTGGTGGTTGTAGATGAAGTTACAGACGGGAGTGGAGGAGAAGCTCACAGAGGTGAATCTATTTCATATCAGAATATACCTGAAGCGCAGTTGCTTGCAAAATGGTGCGAAAAGCTGTAAACGCCTGTATAAATGCAACGGTAAAGCTATTGGGTTATGATTTCTATACTTTTAAATGTCTTTCTTTAGCAGGGTCCTCAGCAGCGGCCGGCATAGTATGGCAACAACCTCTTTTTGAAGCGCTTAAGACAAGTAGGTTGTCAACTATGTTGTTATCATGTTCAGAATCGAATGCACCCTCAAAATTCGGAGTTCTCCTTTGTGATATTTTTATCAAAATCGATTAAGGGACAGTGGGAGAATCACGAGGGGACCTGAAGGAGGCTAATACGGCGTTTCTCTAAGGAGACCCTACCTGTACATTCATCCTATCAGCCTACTCGTGCCAAGTAATCTCTTGTTCAGGCACTACTTAGCATTTACAACATGCTTGATCACTACATTTTCATGTGTTAGTTCGGATATGCCATTATAAAACCCATTCGCCTGATCTATTTATTTTAGATCGAATACACCGTGAAGCCTTTGGTATGCATTATTCTATTTTAGGTTCTTTCGAAACATTTCAAACTGTTATATTTTATCAAAATCGGTTAAGGAGCAGTGAGAGTATTACCAGAAGACCTGGTGGAAATCTATTGCACAGATCTTCTATTTAGATCCTGTCGCATTTACGGTAGCTCGTGGAAGGAGTCTCATAGAGGTGGATCTGTTTCAAATCGGATTACTCATGGAGCACAGTTTGCTTTGCAATTATGTGGACATACATAGGTTCTATTTATTTTATTTCTTGGTTGCAGTTTATACTAATATACTATAAAAGGAATATTAATAGAACGTTAGTATTAATATGATTTAATAATAGTATACCCATTACTTTTAATATTACTCAAATATGAATAATATTTACAATGTTAGTTTCCTTATTAAACATTAAGAAAATATTGAGTAATGATCTTAATGAGTTTATAGTCTTGATAATAAAATTTCTTTCTACACAATTTAATAAATATTGCACGGGATTTCAAAAAGGTCTGATTTCATTTCCCATAATACTTTGCAAATGGATTTTCAATCATTTCTTAAATGAGGAAGAACATAATTGAGCTAGAACTTAAATGATTTCATTGGTATATTGAGGGCAAATAAAAAAAAACTTAAATCTTTCCATCAACAATACAAGAAGAGAAAATACATTAATACTCCACTTTTCCAATACACCTCTTACTAAAGAAGATCAAAACAACATTCTTTCAAAATCTTGTTACAACACTTTCCACTTAATGTAGGATCATTTTACAATAATGGAAGCTAAAAATACAAAGCAATATTACATTTTTCTTCCACTCAAAGGTGGGTAAAATACAAGGTGGTTTCACATTGTCATCAACAAGGTTCCCATGCTCCAACTATCAACAAGGTGGCTCCTCCAAAAGTTTTCTTGATTCACAACAAAATAAGGGGAGAGGCAACGCTCTCCTCCCAACCAAGATACCCAATGGAGAAGAGAAGCCATCCTCTCCATTGGCCCCCGAGCCCCAACCACATCACAATGAGAGAAAATCCAACTCATGGCAACTACTAGCTTCCACATAACTAAACATAACATTTCACATTCATTCCATAATCTTTCAAAAGCATATTTACAACACAACAAGAGGGAAAACAATCACAATAACAAAGTCACAAGGCTTATCAAGAAAGCCACAAGAGTAAGACCTATGGGGAGGCCACTTATGCCTCCCAATGGGAATGGGTGCCACCTAAAAGCCTCCAAAGTAAAACACAATACCCCTAACAACTCTTATGCCTCCCTCAAGTACCCCTTATTCCTCCATTCACTCTTATGCCTCCCTCAACTCTTATGGCTCCCTCAAAGTAAAACAAGAAGAAAATGCAAGCATTTCTCTTACAAGGTGGGCACCCAACCCAAACTCCCTCCTCAAGAACATGATCTCTTATGCCTCCCTCAATTAAACTCCCCATAGTCTCCTCCCACTCCCCACTTAGGCATTCTACCCATTCCCAACAAGCATTGCAACAACAAAATTCAACACAACATATGTACTCATTCATATAACAAAAGAAGAAAACATAATACAACAAAGGTGAAGCTCCTACCTTTCCATGGTAGAGCTTGTTCCAAGTATGAAGTCTCAAATCTCTCCAAAGATCAACAAGCATCCACAAGCTCCAACAAACTTCCCACAAGTATGAACAAGCTCCAAAATCCACAACTCCTTCAAAATCCTCTCTTCTCCAAAATACAAAAGACTAAAAATGAAACTTCCAACCCCCAAAACAAACAAGAGGATCAAATAAATAGAGAAAAGAGAGGGAGGGATGATGTGGCTCCAAGTAGGATGCCACCTCCTTTTCCCTCCACTCCACATCATTTGGTCAACTTCATATTCCAATGCACCATTAATAAGTGGTTGAAAGAAAGGCAAGCACCTTACACACTCCAACTAAGCCCACTCCCTCAAAGGACAAAATTAAATTTTGAAAGAAAGTGCAATTAATATTTTACCCTTTTATCCCCACAAAACACCTAAAAGACCCTAAATTTGGCCTTCCAACCCATAGGTAGGGTTGGCATGGGGTTTTAAGAGGTGTGGGACAAGTTTGACTTGTCCCACAAGCTTTGAAATTTGGCCTCCAAGGCCAAATTCGAGTTTCCCATGTGGGGTAGAGTGTGTTACACTCAAACTCAAACACACATCAATCCACACAAAATCCCAAGTAAATCAAATCCTAATAAATGAACTCTCTTAGGTCACATCTTTTAATTAGTTTAGGACAATTTCAAATTAACTTAATCAACCCACTACAACCCATGGCTTACAAAGGGGTAAACTCCATACCCCAATCCAAAGAATATGAATAATAACACAGGTAAAATTTCACTTACTAAGAGAAACACATACTAACATAATAAAAAGGGAAAAAATTAAAACAAGGCAACACATGACCCTTAGGTCACAATATTTCCCTAACCAAAAGATTCCAACACACACACAATTTCTTGTTGCCATGGTGACCTCAGCTGGATTTTTCTCAAATTCCGATGTGGTTGGTCTCCACTCCCCAATATTGTTGTGAATATAATATACCTGCAGAACAAAAAATACCTCCTTCGGCCTGTTGGCCGCATTAAAACATTCATGCCAAATATACAATATAATCTAAAATAAACGACACATGATTTACTATCATCTATGCAAGTATGATATCACTAACACTTCCTAGCACATTTCTATTCCACATATCATTTATATCAAAACGATCATCACATTAGTCCAATTATCAAGTTCTACTCAATATGATTAAACATATCACATGTCATAATTAAGATAAATAACCCTGCCAAAAGTATACAAATATCGTCATCAAATGTCCACCAGTAAACCATATGCATCATATAAAGATCAAATCAATAATAGTCCAATGTCTATGATATCTACTAACATGCTAAATCAAGATGCCATAATAAATCCATAGTGAAGTAGTCAGTCTCGAAAGCAACAAAACAAAATGAGGTCGAAGGGAAGTGGGCATTACACCCCCCTCCCCTTAGACTCGACTTCCTCCTGGAAGTCACTGGAAAAGGTGTGGAAACTGTCCTCGTAGCAAAGTAGCATCCTCCAAAGTAGCTGCAGTCACATCATACCTGTCCCATTGGACCCGAACCTGATCAATCTCTCTGCCACGAAGGCCCAGGGTCCTGTGATCTAAGATGTGCACGGGCTCCACCATCACCTGCCCCTGATCTTGCACCTGCAATGCGGTCCAATCTAGCACATGAGAAGGATCAGAAATATATCTCCTAAGCACAGAAACATGAAACACATCATGGACGCGAGATAAGCTAGGTGGCAATGCTAGACGATAGGCCAAGGGACCGAGGCGCTCCAAGACCTCAAAGGGACCCACGAACCTAGGAGCAAGCTTAGAACCTTTTCCATAATGGATAGGGCTCTTATGCGGTCTGACACGAAGGAACACCTTCGTGCCTACCTCAAAACTACGATCTGTCCTATGCTGGTCTGCATACTTTTTCTGTCTATCCTGCGCCTCCTGCAATCTCTGTCTGATCAAGGTAACCTGCTGCTCCATATCTTGCAATAATGTTGGCCCAAGGGAAACCCTGTCCTTAATCTTGTCCCAACTAAGAGGTGTCCCGCACTCTCTACCATATAATGCTTGAAAAGGAGCCATGCCTATAGAACTCTGGAAACTATTATTGTAGGCAAACTCCACCAAATAAAGATACTCCTCCCATCTCGACTGATGATCCATCACGTACATCCTGAGCATATCCTCCAAAATCTGATTCACCCTCTTTGTCTGTCCATCTGGCTCAGGGTGATAAGCTGTGCTGAAATTAATCCTCGTCCCGAGGGCATACTGCATGGTGGTCCAGAAATGGGAAGTATACAAAGGGTCGCGGTCGCAAATGATCTTCCGCGGAATCCCATGTAATCTGACAATCTCATCAAGGTATACTCGTGCCACAAAACTTGCTGTATAGGTGGTCTTCACCGGAGAAAAATGAGCTGCCTTCATCAATTTATCCACCGTGACCATGATGGAGTCGTGATGGTATCTTGACGTAGGTAATCCAACGATGAAGTCCATGGAAATGGTGTCCCACTTCCACTCCGGTATGGCGTGAGGATAGAGAAGGCCAGCTGGATGCTGATGCTCGACCTTCACCCTGTGGCACTCTAAACAGCGTGACACAAATAAAGCTACGTCTCTCCGAAGTCCTCTCCAAAAATTCAACTGTCTCAGGGTGGCATGCATCTTCTTCACCCTGGGATGGGCTGAATAAGGTGCACGATGAGCCTCTATCAAAATGTCATGTCTCAAGCCTCCATCTCTAGGAACATATATCCGACCTCTGTGTCTGAGAAGACCATCTGCCTCTAATGACAATCCATCAAATCTCCCCTCAAGGGGTCTCTGAGACTCAATCTCTGCTCTGGCTGCAAGGTAGAAACTATCATGAGGAAGCTGCCGCAAGATCCTACTCCGCAAATCTGTGCCCACTGAGGTGGCCATAGCCACATGTCTCTGCCTACTCAAGTCATCTGCAACCACATTCTCCTTCCCTTTCACATGCTCTATCTCCATGTCATACTCAAAGAGTAACTCCATCCAACGCCGCTGATGAGCGTTGATATTGGGCTACGTGAAGAGGTGGCGAAGACTCAAGTGATCGGTCCTGAGAGTAAATCTCTAGCCAAGAAGAAAATGTCTCCACCGCACTAAGGCATGTACCACTGCTGCAAGCTCAAGGTCATGT